>CM051369.1:10084869-10468641 GCA_028015245.1 Cardamine occulta
ATATTGCAAGGAGATATAAAACCTGATTTACGCATATTGAAGCATTATGAAAGAGGAGATAAATGGCTTAGAATACGATGTTCGATTGTTGCTTAAGTAAGATTTTTGCCCAGCTTTTGGCTCTTATTCGTTGAAGGCACATCTTTGTCACTGAGCAGATGAGATCAAGCTCGAAGCAAGGTTCCTGAGCTCTTATATCAAGGGCATAATGATAACCAAAATCAATGATCTGCCAATTGAGGAGGAAAAGATGTAAATTTCAGTTTCTGTTTATGTTAAAAGGAGATATAAAACTTGATGTTGCATATTGAAAGGAGATATAAAACTTCAATTTTTGCATATTGAAGCATAATGAAAAGGAGATAAATGATTTGTAATATGATCTTCGATGTTGCCAAACGTATTTTGTACTAACTCTTGTAGCTCTTGATTAAGTGAAGGCACATCTTTGCTACAACCTTGATGGGACTCCAGGCTTCAGCCTGATATTTCCTAAGTGATCTCGAGGCATAATAATGTAAAAATGATCTGCGTATTGAGGGAGGAGAAAAGATCTCCAATTTAGTTTCTGCGTATTAAAAAAGGAGATGTAATACTTTAATGTCCGTATATTAAAAGAGATATAAAACTTCAGTTCTACATATTGAAGCTTATAATGAAAGTAGATAAATGAAGCATGTCTGATGTTGATGTTCCCAAAGTAAGATTTGTGCCTAACTCTTGTATTTCTTTTGATTAGTGAAGGCGTATCTTTATGCTGACATTTGATGAGATGAAGCGCAGCAAGGTTACAAACTACGATATGCCAGGGCATAATAATAACCAAAAATCAATAGTCTGCGTAATGATGGAGGAGAAAAAGATATAAATTTGAGTTTCTTCTTACTAAAAGAGAGATGCTAAATTTTGATCTACATATATTAAAAGGAGATTAAAAAGCATCTGTTTCTGCGTATTGA
The DNA here is from genome assembly GCA_028015245.1 of Cardamine occulta. Lineage (NCBI taxonomy): Eukaryota > Viridiplantae > Streptophyta > Magnoliopsida > Brassicales > Brassicaceae > Cardamine > Cardamine occulta. Next base: position 10,085,829 of record CM051369.1, read on the forward strand.
AGCATAATGAAAGTAGATAAATGGCTTGTAATACAATGTTTGATGTTGCTTAAAGAAAAGCTTTATGCTTCACTCTTGTCAGCTCTTCCGATGCGTGAAGGCACATCTTTGTGCAACACTTGATGGATCCCGAGGGCTCAAGCAGGTTACAAAACCAGATATCTGGGGCAAAATGATAACCAAAATCAATAATCTGCGTATTGATAGCGGCGGAAAAAAGATATAAATTTCAGTTTCATATTATTTAAAAGGACAGTAAAACTTCAATGTCTGCGTATTGCAAGAGAGATATAAAACTTCAGTTTCTACATATGGAAGCATAATGAAAGAGGAGATAAATGAAAGCTATGTCCGGTGTTCGATGTTTTTCCTCGTAAGGAACTTTGTTCCTAACTCTTGTAGCTCTTACGATCTTTGAAGGCATCTTTGTCTGACGCTTGATGGGATCGAGGCTCGAAGCGAGGCTACAAACCTTGATATCTGGGGCAAAATGATAACCAAAAATCAATGATCTGCATATTGATGGAGGAGAAAAGATATAAATTTCAGTTTCTGTATATTAAAGAGATATAAAAAACTTCAGTGTGTACATATGGAACCATAATGAAAGGAGATATATGGTTTGTATCTGATGTTGATGTTGCCAAAGTAAGACTTTGTGCTAACTCTTATAGCTCTTCTGATCGGTGAAGGCACATCTTTGTACAACACTTGCTGGGATCGAGGCTCAGCGAGGTTACGGAAACTCTGATATCTAGGGCATAATGATATCAAAAATCAATGATTGCATATTGAAGGAGGAGAAAAAGATATAAATTTCAGTTTTGCATATTAAAAGGAGATATAAAACTTCAATCTGCATATTGAAAGGAGATATAAAACTTGTTTCGCGTATTGAAGCATTATGAAAGGAGATAAATGGCTTGGAATACGATGTTCGATGTTGCCCAAGTAAGATTTTTTGCTTTTTGCCAGTTCTTCTTATCAGTGAAGACATCTTTGTCACACATAATGGGATCGAAGCTCAAACAGGTTACAAACTCTTATATCAAGGGGCATAATGATAACCAAAAATCAATGATCTGCGTATTGATGGGGAAAAAAAAGATATAAATTTCAGTTTACGTATATTAAAAGGAGATATAAAACTTTGTTATCGCATATGGAACCATAATGAAAGAGATATATGGTTTATGTCGATGTTCGATGTTGGTTAAATAAGACTTTGTGCTAACTCTTGTAGCTCTTCTGATCAGTGAAAGCACATCTTTGTGCTAACACTTGCTGGGATGAGGCTCAAGCAAGGTTACAAACTCTGATATCTAGGGCATAATGATATCCAAAATCAATGATTGCATATTGAAGGAGGAGGAAAAGATATAAATTTCAGTTTTGCATATTAAAAGGAGATATAAAACTTCAATGTCTGCATATTGAAAGGGATATAAAACTTCAGTTTCTGCATATTGAAGCATTATGAAAGGAGATAAATGGCTTGGAATCCGATGTTGATGTTGCTTTAAAGTAAGATTTTTGCCTAACTTTGTAGGCTCTTGATCGGTGAAAGGCACATCTTTGTCAACACTTGATGGGATTGAAGCTCAAACAAGGTTACAAACTCTTATATCGAGGCATAATGATAACAAAAATCAATGATCTGCATATTGATGGAGGAGAAAAAGATATAAATTTCAGTTTTCGCATATTAAAGGGGATATAAAACTTCGATGTCTGCATATTAAAGGAGATATAAAACTTCAATTTTGCATATTGAAGCATAATGAAAGGAGATAAATGGCTTATAATATGATGTTTAATATTGCCAAAGTAAGATTTTGTGCCTAACGCCTATAGCTCTTCGGATTAGTGAAGGCACGTCTTTGTGCAAGACTTGATGGGATCGAGGCTCAAACAAGGTTACAAACGATGATATCTGGGTCATAATGTTAACCAAAACTAATGATCTGCATATTGATGGAGGAGAAAAACATATCAATTTCAGTTTCTGCATATTAAAAGGAGATAAAAATTTTAATGTCTATATATTAAAAGGAGTATAAAACTTGATTTCCGCATATTGAAGCATAATGAAAGTAGATAAATGGCTTATGTCGATGTTGATGTTGCAAAAGTAAGATTTGTGCCTAACTCTTGTAGCTCTTTTGATTAGTGAAGCATATCTTTGTGCAACATTTGATGGGATCGAGCTCAAGCAAGGTTAAAACTCTGATATCTGGGCATAATGATAACCAAAATCAATGATCTGCGTATTGATGGAGGAGAAAAAGATATACATTTCAGTTTCTGCTTAATAAAGGAGATGTAAAATTTTGATATCTGTATATTAAAGAGATTTAAAACTTCGGTTTCTGCATATTGAAGCATAATGAAAGTAGATAAATGGCTTAATATTGATTGTTGATGTTGCCAAAGTAAGCTTTGTGCCTGACTCTTGTAGCTCTTCTAATCTGTGAAGGCACATCTTTGTGCTTAACACTTGATGGGATCGAGGGCTCAAGCAAGGTTACAAACCAAGATATCCGGGGCAAAATGATAACCAAAAATCAATGATCTGCATATTGATGGGGAGAGAAAAGATATAAATTTCAGTTTCTACATATTAAAGGGGAGATATAAACTTCAATGTCTGCATATTGCAAGGAGATATAAAACTTCAGTTTCATATGGAAGCATAATGAAAGGAGATAAATGGCATGTACGGGTGTTGATGTTGCCTAAAGTAAGACTTTTTGCCTAATTCTTGTAGCTCTTTGATCAGTGAAGGCACATCTTTTTGCAACACTTGATGGGATCGAGGCTCGGCAAGGTTACAAACTCTTATATGGGGCATAATGATAACAAAAAGTCAATGATCTGCATATTTATGAGAGGAAAAGAGATATAAATTTCAGTTTCTGCATATTAAAAGGAGATATAAAACTCAATTTTTGATATTGAAGGAGATATAAAACTTGGTTTACGCATATTGAAGCTATATAAATATGTTCGATTTTGCCAAAGTAAGACTTTGTGCTTAACTCTTAGAACTCTTCTGATGAATAAAGCACATCTTTGTGCAACAGTTGATGGGATCGAGCCTCAAGCAAGGTTACAAACTCTGATATCAAGGGCATAATGATAACCAAAAATCAATGATCTGCATATGGATGGAGGAGAAAAAGATATAGATTTCGGTTTCTGCGTATTAAAAGGAGATATAAAAACTTCAATGTCTTGCATATTGAAAGGAGATATAAAACTTCAATTTTTGCATATTGTAGCATAATGAAAGGATAAATGGCTTATATCTGGTGTTCTATGTTGCCAAAGTATGATTTTGTGCCTCTCTTGTAGCTCTTTCGATTAGTGAAGGCACATCTTTTGCACACTTGATGGGATCGAGGCTCAAGCAAGGTTACAAACTCTGATATCTGGGGCATAATGATAACCCAAAATTAATGATCTGCATATTGAGGGAGGAAAAGATATAAATTTCAGTTTCTGCTATATTAAAGGAGATGTATAATTTTAATGTCCGTATATTAAAAGTAGATATAAAACTTCAGTTTCCGCATATTGAAGCATAATGAAAGTAGATAAATGGCTTGTAATACTATGTTCAATGTTGCCAAAGTAAGATTTGTGCCTAACTCTTGTAGCTCTTTTAATTAGTGAAGACATCTTTGTCAACATTTGATGGGATCGAACTAAAGCAAGGTTACAAACTCGATATCAGGGCATAATAATAACCAATGATCTGCATATTGATGGAGGAGAAAAGGATATAAATTTCAGTTTCTATTTAATAAAAGGAGATGTAAAATTTGATGTCCGTATATTAAAGGGAGATAAAAAACATCACTTTGCATATTGAAGCATAATGAAAGTAGATAAATGGCTTATATCGATGTTCGATGTTGCCAAAGTAAGCTTTGTGCCTAACTCTTGTAGCTCTTCTGATCAGTGAAGGCACATCTTTTGTCAACACTTGATGGGATCGAGGCTCAGCAAGGCTACAAACCTGATATCTGGGCATAATGATAACCAAAATCAATGATCTGCATATTGATGGAGGAGAGAAAAGATATAAATTTCAGTTTCTGCATATTAAAAGGAGATATAAAACTTCAGTGTCTACATATGGAACCATAATGAAAGGAGATATATGGTTTGTAATCGATGTTCGGATGTTCCCCCAAAGTAAGACTTTGTGCCTAACTCTTGTAGCTCTTGATCGGTGAAGGCACATCTTTGTCGGCACTTGTTGGGATCGAGGCCAAGCAAGGTTACAAACTCTGATATCAGGGCTAATGATAACCAAAAATCAATGATATGCATATTGATGGAGGAGAAAAGATATAAATTTCAGTTTCTGCATATTAAAAGGATATAAAACTTCAATGTGCATATTGAAAGGAGATATAAAACTTGATTTTGCATATTGAAGCATAATGAAAGGAGATAAATGGCTTGTAATATGATGTTCGATGTTGCTAAAGTATGATTTGTGCCTAACTCTTGTAGCTCTTCTTATTAGTGAAGGCCCATCTTTGTGCAACACTTGATGGGACCGAGGCTCAAGCAAGGTTACAAACTGTGATATCTGGAGCATAACCCAAAATTAATGATCTGCATATTGAGGGAGGAGAAAAAGATATCAATTTCAGTTTCTGTATATTAAAAGGAGATGTAAAATTTTTAATGTGCGTATATTAAAAATAGATATAAAACTTCCAGTTTCTGCATATTGAAGCATAATAAAGTAGATAAATGAAAGCATGTCGATGTTAGATGACGTAAGATTTGTGCCTAACTCTTGTAGCTCTTTTGATCAGTGAGGCGCATCTTTGTGCAACATTTGATGGGATCGAGGCTCGAAGCGAGGTTAAAACTCTGATATCTGGGGCATAATAATAACCAAAATCAATGATCTGCATAATGATGGAGGAGAAAAAGATATAAATTTCAGTTTCTTCTTAATAAAAGGAGATGTAAAATTTTGATGTACGTATATTAAAGGAGATAAAAAACATCAGTTTCTGCATATTGAAACATAATGAAATGGAGATAAATGGCTTGTCCGATGTTGATGTTGCCAAAGTAAGCTTTGTGCCTAACTCTTGTAGCTCTTCTGATCTGTGAAGGCACATCTTTGTGCAACACTTGATGGGATCGAGGCTCAAGCAAAGTTACAAAACCAGATATCTAGGCAATAATGATAACCAAAATCAATGATCTGCATATTGATGGCGGAGAAAAAGATATAAATACCAGTTTCAATATATTAAAAGGAGATATAGAACTTCAATGTCTGCATATTGCAAGGAGATACAAAACTTCAGTTTCTATATGGAAGCATAATGAAAGGAGATAAATGGCTTATGTCCGATTGTTGATGTTGCCTAAGTAAGACTTTGTTCCTAACTCTTGTAGCTCTTCTGATCAGTGAAGGCACATCTTTTTGCAACACTTGATGGGATCGAGGCTCAAACAAGGTTACAAACTCTTATATCTGAGGCATAATGATAACCAAAAATCAATGATCTGCATATTATGGAAGAAAAAGATATAAATTTCAGTTTCTGCATATTAAAAGGAGATATAAAACTTCAATTTTTGCATATTGAAAGGAGATATAAAACTTCGGTTTATGCATATTAAAAGCATAACGATGTTCGATTTTGCTAAAGTAAGACTTTGTGCCTAACTATTGTAGCTCTTCTGATCAATGGAAGGCATCTTTGTGCAACAGTTGATGGGATCAAGCCTCAAGCAAGGTTACAAACTCTGATATCGAGGGCATAATGGTAACCAAAAATCAATGATCTGCATATTGATGGAGGAGAAAAAGATATAAATTTCAGTTTCTGCATATTAAAAGGATATATAAAACTTCAATCTCTGCATATTGAAAGGAGATATAAAACTTCAATTTTTGCATATTGTAGCATAATGAATAGGGATAAATGGCTTATATCGATGTTCGATGTTGCCAAAGTATGATTTTGTGCCTAACTCTTGAAGCTCTTTTGATTAGTGAAGGCACATCTTTGTGCAACACTTGATGGGATCGAGGCTCAAGCAAGGTTACAAACTCTGATATCTGGGGCATAATGATAACCCAAAATTAATGATCTGCATATTGAGGAGGAAAAAGATATAAATTTCGGTTTCTGCATATTAAAAGGAGATGTAAAATTTAATATACGTATATTAAAAGGAGATATAAAACTTCAGTTTCTGCATATTGAAGCATAATGAAAGTAGATAAATGGCTTGTAATACTATGTTTGATGTTGCCAAGTAAGACTTTGTCCCTAACTCTTGTAGCTCTTTTGATTAGTGAAGGCACATCTTTGTGCAACATTTGATGGGATCGAGGGCTCAGCCAAGGTTACAAACTCCGATATCAGGGGCTAATAATAACCAATAATCAATGATCTGCATATTGATGGAGGAGAAAAATATATAAATTTCAGTTTCTGCTTAATAAAAGGAGATGTAAAATTTTGATGTCTATATTAAAGGAGATAAAAAACATCATTTCTGCATATTGAAGCATAATGAAAGTAGATAAATGGCTTATATCGATGTTCGATGTTGCCAAAGTAAGCTTTGTGCCTAACTCTTGTAGCTCTTCTGATCTGTAAAGGCACATCTGTGCAACACTTGATGGGATCGAGGCTCAAGCAAGGTTACAAAACATGATATCAGGGGCAAAATGATAACCAAAAATCAATGATCTGCATATTGATGGAGGAGAAAAAGATATAAATTTCAGTTTCGTATATTAAAAGGAGATATAAAACTTCAGTGTCTACATATGGAAACATAATGAAAGGGATATATGGTTTTTAATACGATGTTCGATGTTGCGAAAGTAAGACTTTGTGCCTAACTCTTGTAGCTCTTCTGATCAGTGAAGGCACATCTTTGTGCAATACTTGCTGGGATCGAGGCTGAAGCAAGGTTACAAACTCTGATATCTGGGGCATAATGATATCCAAAAATCAATGATGTGCATATTGAAGGAGGAGAAAAAGATATAAATTTCAGTTTCTGCATATTAAAAGGAGATATAATACTTCAATGTTTGCTTATTGAAAAGAGATATAAAACTGCAGTTTCTGCATATTCAAGCATAATGAAAGGAGGTAAATGGCTTGTAATACGATGTTCCATGGTGCCAAAGTAAGACTTTGTGCCTAACTCTTGTAGCTCTTCTTATCGGTGAAGGCACATCTTTGTGCAACACTTGATGGGATCGAGGCTCCAAGGTTACAAACTCGATATCAAGGGCATAATGATACAAAATTCAATGATATGCATATTGATGGAGAAAAAAATATAAATTTCAGTTTCTGCATATTAAAAGGAGATATAAAACTTCAATGTCTGCATATTGAAAGGAGATATAAAACTTCAATTTTGCATATTGAAGCATAATGAAAGGAGATAAATAGCCTGTAATACGATGTTCGATGTTGCCAAAGTAAGATTTTGTGCCTAACTCTTATAGCTCTTGATTAGTGAAGGCACATCTTTGTGCAACACTTGATGGGATCGAGGCTCAAGCAAGGTTACAAACTCTGATATCTGGGGCATAATGATAACCCAAAATTAATGATCTGTATATTGATGGAGGAGAAAAAGATATCAATTTCAGTTTCTGCATATTAAAAGAGATGTAAAATTTTAATGTACTGTATATTAAAAATAGATATAAAACTTCAGTTTCGCATATTGAATCATAATGAAAGTAGATAAATGGCTTATCGATGTTCGATGTTGCCAAAGTAAGATTTGTCTAACTCTTGTAGCTCTTTTGATTAGTGAAGGCATATCTTTGTGCAACATTTGATGGGATCGAGGCTCGAGCAGGTTACAAACTCGATATCTGGGGCATAATAATAACCAAAATCAATGATCTGCATATTGATGGAGAGAAAAGGATATAAATTTCAGTTTCTTCTTATTAAAGGAGATGTAAAATTTTGATGTCTGCATATTAAAGGAGATTTAAAACTTCAGTTTCTGCATATTGAAGCATAATGAAAGTAGATAAATGGCTTATGTCGATGTTCGATGTTGCCAAAGTAAGCTTTGCCTAACTCTTGGAGCTCTTCTGATCTGTGAAGGCACATCTTTGTGCAACACTTGATGGGATCGAGGCTCAAGCAAGGTTACAAACTCAGATATCTGGGCAAAATGATAACCAAAATCAATGAGTCTGCATATTGATGGGCGGAGAAAAGATATAAATTTCAGTTTCTATATATTAAAAGGAGATATAAACTTCAATGTCTGCATATTGCAGGAGATATAAAACTTCAGTTTCTACATATGGAAGCATAATGAAAGGAGATAAATAGCTTATGTCGGTGTTCGATGTTGCCAAGTAAGACTTTGTTCCTAACTCTTGTAGCTCTTACGATTAGTGAAGGCACATCTTTTTGCAACACTTGATGGGATCGAGGCTCAAGCAAGGTTACAAACTCTATATCTGGGGGCATAATGATAACCAAAAATCAATGATCTGCATATTTATGGAAGAGAAAGAGATATAAATTTCAGTTTCTGCATATTAAAAGGAGATATAAAACTCAATTTTTGCATATTGAAAGGAGATATAAAACTTCAGTTTCTGCATAAATGAAGCTATAAGCGATGTTCGATTTTGCCAAAGTAAGACTTTGTGCCTAACTCTTGTAGCTCTTCTGGTCAATGAAGGCACATCGTTATGCAACAGTTGATGGGATCAAGCCTCAAGCAAGGCTACAAACTCTGATATCAAGGGCATAATGATAACCAAAATCAATGATCTGCGTATTGATGGAGGAGAAAAAGATATAAATTTCAGTTTCTGCATATTAAAGGAGATATAAAACTTCAATGTCTGCATATTGAAAGGAGATATAAAACTTCAATTTTGCATATTGAAGCATAATGAAAGGAGATAAATGGCTTATATGATGATGTTCGATGTTGCCAAAGTATGATTTTGTGCCTAACTCTTGTAGCTCTTCTGGTCAGTGAAGGCACATCTTTGTGCAACACCTGATGGATCGAGGATCAAGCAAGGTTACAAACTCTGATATATGGGGCATAATGATAACCCAAAATTAATGATCTGCATATTGAGGGAGGAGATAAAGATATCAATTTCAGTTTCTGCATATTAAAAGGAGATGTAAAATTTTAATGTCTGTATATTAAAAAGAGATATAAAACTTCAGTTTCTGCATATTGAAGCATAATGAAAGTAGATAAATGGCTTATATCTGATGTTCGATGTTGCCAAAGTAAGATTTGTGCCTAACTCTTGTAGCTCTTTTGATTAGTGAAGGCATATCTTTGTGCAACATTTGATGGGATCGAAGCTCAAGCAAGGTTACAAACTCTGATATCTGGGGCATAATAATAACCAAAAATCAATGATCTGCATATTGATGGAGGAGAAAAAGATATAAATTTCAGTTTCTTCTTAATAAAATGAGATGTAAAATTTTGATGTCTGTATATTAAAAGGAGATTAAAAACATCAGTTTCTGCATATTGAAACATAATGAAAGTAGATAAATGGCATGTCCCGATGTTCGATGTTGCCAAAGTAAGCTTTGTGCCTAACTCTTGTAGCTCTTTTGATCTGTGAAGGCACATCTTTGTGCCACACTTGATGGGATCGAGGCTCAAGCAAGGTTACAAACCAGATATCTGGGGCAAATGATAACCAAAAATCAATGATCTGCATATTGATGGCGGAGAAAAGATATAAATTTCAGTTTCTATATATTAAAGGAGATATAAAACTTCAATGTCTGCATATTGCAAGGAGATATAAAACTTCAGTTTCTACATATGGAAGCATAATGAAAGGAGATAAATGGCTTATGTCTGATGTTCGATGTTGCCAAAGGAAGACTTTGTCCCTAACTCTTGTAGCTCTTCTGATCGGTGAAGGCACATCTTTTTTGCAAGACTTGATGGGATCGAGGCTCAAGCAAGGTTACAAACTCTTATATCTGGGGCATAATGATAACCAAAAATCAATGATCTGCATATTTATGGAGAGAAAGATATAAATTTCAGTTTCTGCATATTAAAAGGAGATATAAAACTCCAATTTTGCATATTGAAAGGAGATATAAAACTTCAGTTTCTGCATATTAAAGCATAACGATGTTCGATTTGCCAAAGTAAGACTTTGTGCCTAACTATTGTAGCTCTTCTGATCAATGAAGGCACATCTTTGTGCAACAGTTGATGGGATCGAAGCCTCGAAGCAAGGTTACAAACTCTGATATCAAGGGCATAATGATAACAAAATCAATGATCTGCATATTGATGGAGGAGAAAAGATATAAATTTCAGTTTCTGCATATTAAAAGGAGATATAAAACTTCAATCTCTGCATATTGAAAGGAGATATAAAACTTCAATTTTTCATATTGTAGCATAATGAATTGGAGATAAATGGCTTATGCTGATGTTCGATGTTGCCAAAGTATGATTTTGTGCCTAACTCTTGAAGCTCTTCGATTAGTGAAGGCACATCTTTGTGCAACACTTGATGGGATCGAGGCTCAAGCAAGGTTACAAACTCTGATATCTGGGGCATAATGATAACCCAAAATTAATGATCTGCATATTGAGGGAGGGGAAAAAGATATAAATTTCAGTTTCTGCATATTAAAAGGAGATGTATAATTTTAATGTCTGTATATTAAAAAGAGATATAAAACTTCAGTTTCTGCGTATTGAAGCATAATGAAAGTAGATAAATGGCTTGTAATACTATGTTTGATGTTGCCAAAGTAAGATTTGTGCCTAACTCTTGTAGCTCTTTTGATTAGTGAAGGCACATCTTTGTGCAACATTTGATGGGATCGAGGCTCAAGCAAGGTTACAAACTCTGATATCTGGGGCATAATAATAACCAATAATCAATGATCTGCATATTGATGGAGGCGAAAAATATATAAATTTCAGTTTCTGCTAATAAAAAGGAGATGTAAAATTTTGATGTCCGTATATTAAAAGGAGATAAAAAACATCACTTTCTGCATATTGAAGCATAATGAAAGTAGATAAATGGCTTATACGATGTTCGATGTTGCCAAAGTAAGCTTTGTGCCTAACTCTTGTAGCTCTTCTGAGTCAGTATAGGCACATCTTTGTGCAACACTTGATGGGATCGAGGCTAAAGCAAGGTTACAAAATATGATATCTGGGGCAAATGATAACCAAAAATCAATGATCTACATATTGATGAAAGAGAAAGAGATATAAATTTTAGTTTCTGTATATTAAAAGGAGATATAAAACTTCAGTGTCTACATATGGAAACATAATGAAAGGAGATATATGGTTTTTATACGATGTTCGATGTTGCCAAAAGTAAGACTTTGTGCCTAACTCTTGTAGCTCTTTGATCGGTGAAGGCACATCTTTGTGCAACACTTGCTGGGATCGAGGCTCAAGCAAGGTTACAAACTCTGATATCTGGGGCATAATGATAACCAAAATCAATGATCTGCGTATTGAAGGAGGAGAAAAGATATAAATTTCAGTTTTGCATATTAAAAGGAGATATAAAACTTCAATATCTGCATATTGAAAGGAGATATAAAAATTCAGTTTCTGCATATTGAAGCATAATGAAAGGAGATAAATGGCTTGGAATACGATGTTGATGTTGCCAAAGTAAGATTTTTTGCCTAACTTTTGTAGCTCTTCTTATCGGTGAAGGCACATCTTTAGTGCAACACTTGATGGGATCGAGGCTCAAGCAAGGTTACAAACTCTGATATCAAGGGCATAATGATAACCAAAATCAATGATATGCATATTGATGGAGGAGAAAAAGATATAAATTTCAGTTTCTGCATATTAAAAGGAGATATAAAACTTCCAATGTCCCATATTGAAAGGAGATATAAAACTTCAATTTTGCATATTGAAGCATAATGAAAGGAGATAAATGGCTTGTAATATGATGTTCGATGTTGCCAAAGTATGATTTTTGTGCCTAACTCTTATAGCTCTTCTGATTAGTGAAGGCACATCTTTGTGCAACACTTGATGGGATCGAGGCTCAAGCAAGGTTACAAACTCTGATATCTGGGGCATAATGATAACCCAAAATTAATGATCTGTATATTGAGGAGGGAAAAAGATATCAATTTCAGTTTCTGCATATTAAAAGGAGATGTAAAATTTTAATGTCGGTATATTAAAAGAGATATAAAACTTCAGTTTCTGCATATTGAATCATAATGAAAGTAGATAAATGGCTTATATCGATGTTCGATGTTGCCAAAGTAAGATTTGTGCCTAACTCTTGTAGCTCTTTTGATTAGTGAAGGCACATCTTTGTGCAACATTTGATGGGATCGAAGCTCAAACAAGGTTACAAACTCTGATATCTGGGGCATAATGATAACCAAAATCAATGATCTGCATATTGATGGAGGAGAAAAGGATATAAATTTCAGTTTCTGCTTAATAAAAGGAGATATAAAATTTTGATGTCTGTTATTAAAAGGAGATATAAAACTTCAGTTTCTGCATATTGAAGCATAATGAAAGTAGATAAATGGCTTATGTCCCGATGTTCGATGTTGCCAAAGTAAGCTTTGTGCCTAACTCTTGGAGCTCTTCTGATCTGTGAAGGCACATCTTGTGCAACACTTGATGGGATCGAGGCTCAAGCAAGGTTACAAAACCAGATATCTGGGGCAAAATGATAACTATAAATCAATGATCTGCATATTGATGGAGGAGAAAAAGATATAAATTTCAGTTTCTGCATATTAAAAGGAGATATAATACTTCAATGTCTGCACATTGAGTAGAGATATAAAACTTCAGTTTCTGCATATTGAAGCATAATGAAAGGAGGTAAATGGCTCGTAATACGATGTTTGATGTTGCCAAAGTAAGATTTTTTGCCTAACTCCTATACCTCTTCTGATCAGTGAAGGCACATCTTTGTGTAACACTTGAATGGATCGAGGCTCAAGCAAGGTTACAAACTCTGATATCGGGGGCATAATGATAACCAAAAATCACTGATATGCATAGTGATGGAGGAGAAAAAGATATAAATTTCAGTTTCTGCGTATTAAAAGGAGATATAATACTTCAATGTCTGCATATTGAAAGGAGATATAAAACTTCAATTTTTGCATATTGAAGCATAATGAAAGGAGATAAATGGCTTGTAATATGATGTTCAATGTTGCCAAAGTATGATTTTGTGCCTAACTCTTGTAGCTCTTCTGATTAGTGAAGGCACATCTTTGTCTAACACTTGATGGGATCGAGGCTCAAGCAAGGTTACAAACTGTGATATCAGGGGCATAATGATAACCCAAAATTAATGATCTGCATATTAATGGAGGAGAAAAAGATATATAATTTCAGTTTCTGCATATTAAAAGGAGATGTAAAATTTTAATGTCTATATATTAAAAGAGATATAAAACTTCAGTTTCTGCATATTGAAGCATAATGAAAGTAGATAAATGGCTTATGTCGATGTTCGATGTTGCCAAAGTAAGATTTGTGCCTAACTCTTGTAGCTCTTTTGATTAGTGAAGGCATATCTTTGTGCAACATTTGATGGGATCGAGGCTCGAAGCAAGGTTACAAACTCTGATATCTGGGGCATAATAATAACCAAAAATCAATGATCTGCATATTGATGGAGGTGAAAAGATATAAATTTCAGTTTCTTCTTATATAAAGGAGATGTAAAATTTTGATGTCTGTATATTAAAAGGAGATTAAAACAGCAGTTTCTGCATATTGAGCATAATGAAAGAAAGTGATATGTCTGATGTTCGATGTTGCCAAAGTAAGCTTTGTGCCTAACTCTTGTAGCTCTTTTAATCTGTGAAGGCCCATCTTTGTGCAACACTTGATGGGATCGAGGCTCAAGCAAGGTTACAAAACCCGATATCTGGGGCAAAATGGTAAGCAAAAATCAATGATCTGCATATTGATGGCGGAGAAAAGATATAAATTTCAGTTTCATATATTAAAAGGAGATATAAAACTTCAATGTCTGCATATTGCAAGGAGATATAAAACTTCAGTTTCTACATATGGAAGCATAATGAAAGGAGATAAATGGCTTGTCGATGTTCAATGTTGCCAAAGTAAGACTTTGTTCCTAACTCTTGTAGCTCTTCGATCAGTGAAGGCACATCTTTTTGCAACACTTGATGGGATCGAGGCTCAAGCAAGGTTACAAACTCTTATATCTGGGGCATAATGATAACCAAAAATCAATGATCTGCATATTTATGGAGGAGAAAAGAGATATAAATTTCAGTTTCTGCATATTAAAAGGAGATATAAAACTCCAATTTTTGCATATTGAAAGGAGATATAAAACTTCAGTTTCTGCATATTGAAGCATAACGATGTTCGATTTTGCCAAAGTAAGACTTTGTGCCTAACTATTGTAGCTCTTCTGATCAATGAAGGCACATCTTTGTGCAACAGTTGATGGGATCGAGCCTCAAGCAAGGTTACAAACTCTAATATCAAGGGCATAATGGTAACCAAAAATCAATGATCTGCATATTGATGGAGGAGAAAAAGATATAAATTTCAGTTTCTGCATATTAAAAGGAGATATAAAACTTCAATCTCTGCATATTGAAAGGAGATATAAAACTTTAGTTTCTGCATATTGAAGCATAATAAAAGGAGGTAAATGGCTTGGAATCGATGTTCGATGTTGCCAAAGTAAGATTTTTTGCCTAACTTTTGTAGCTCTTCTTATCAGTGAAGGCACATCTTTGTGCAACACTTGATGGGATCGAGGCTCAAGCAAGGTTACAAACTCGATATCTGGGGCATAATGATAACCAAAAATCAATGATCTGCATATTGATGGAGGAGAAAAAGATATAAATTTCAGTTTCTGCCTATTAAAAAGGAATGTAAAACTTCAAGGTCTGCATATTGAAAGGAGATATAAAACTTCAGTTTCTGCATATTGAAGGATAATGAAAGGAGATAAATGGCTTGTAATACGATGTTCGATGTTGCCAAAGTATGATTTTGTGCCTAACTCTTGTAGCTCTTCTGATTAGTGAAGGCACATCTTTGTGCAACACTTGATGGGATCGACGCTCCAGCAAGGTTACAAACTCTGATATCTGGGGCATAATGATAACCCAAAATTAATGATCTGCATATTGAGGGAGGAGATTTAAAGTTTTAATGTGTGTATATTAAAAGGAGATATAAAACTTCAGTTTCTGCATATTGAAGCATAATGAAATTTGATAAATGGTTTGTAATACGATGTTCGATGTTGCCAAAGTAAGATTTGTGCCTAACTCTTGTAGCTCTTTTGATTAGTGAAGGCACATCTTTGTGCAACATTTGATGGGATCGAGGCTCAAGCAAGGTTACAAACTCTGATATATGGGGCATAATGATAACCAAAAATCAATGATCTGCATATTGATGGAGGAGAAATAGATATAAATTTCAGTTTCTGCTTAATAAAAGGAGCTGTAAAATTTTGATGTCTGTATATTAAAAGGAGATAAAAAAACATCAGTTTCTGCATATTGAAGCATAATGAAGGTAGATAAATGGCTTATGTCGATGTTCGATGTTGCCAAAGTAAGCTTTGTGCCTAACTCTTGTAGCTCTTGTAATCCGTGCAAGCACATCTTTGTGCAACACTTGATGGGATCGAGGCTCAAGCAAGGTTACAAAACCAGATATCTGGGGCAAAATGATAACCAAAAATCAATGATCTGCATATTGATGGCGGAGAAAAAGTATAAATTTCAGTTTCTATATATTAAAAGGAGATATAAAACTTCAATGTCTCTATATTGCAAGGAGATATAAAACTTCAGTTTCTACATATGGAAGCATAATGAAAGGAGATAAATGGCTTGTAATACGATTGTTCGATGTTGCCTAAAGTAAGACTTTTTTCCTAACTCTTGTAGCTCTTCTGATCAGTGAAGGCACATCTTTTGCAACACTTGATGGGATCGAGGCTCAAGCAAGGTTACAAACTCTTATATCTGGGGCATAATGATAACCAAAAATCAATGATCTGCATATTTATGGAGGAGAGAAAAGATATAAATTTCAGTTTCTGCATATTAAAAGGAGATATAAAACTCCAATTTTTGCATATTGAAAGGAGATATAAAACTTCAGTTTCTGCATATTGAAGCATGACTATGTTCGATTTTGCCAAAGTAAGACTTTGTGCCTAACTCTTGTAGCTCTTCTGATCAATGAAGGCACATCTTTGTGCAACAGTTTATGGGATCGAAGCCTCAAGCAAGGTTACAAACTCTGATATCAAGGGCATAATGATAACCAAAAATCAATGATCTGCATATTGATGGAGGAGAAAAAGATATAGATTTCAGTTTCTGCATATTAAAAGGAGATATAAAACTTCAATCTCTGCATATTGAAAGGAGATATAAAACTTCAATTTTTGCATATTGTAGCATAATGAAAGGAGATAAATGGCTTATGTACGATGTTCGATGTTGCCAAAGTATGATTTTGTGCCTAACTCTTGTAGCTCTTCTGATTAGTGAAGGCACATCTTTGTGCAACACTTGATGGGATCGAGGCTCAAGCAAGGTTACAAACTCTGATATCTGGGGCATAATGATAACCCAAAATTAATGATCTGCATATTGAGGGAGGAGAAAAACATATAAATTTCAGTTCTGCATATTAAAAGGAGACGTAAAATTTTAATGTCTGTATATTAAAAGGAGATATAAAACTTCAGTTTCTGCATATTGAAGCATAATGAAAGTAGATAAATGGCTTGTAATACTATGTTCGATGTTGCCAAAGTAAGATTTGTGCCTAACTCTTGTAGCTCTTTTGATTAGGGAAGGCACATCTTTGTGCAACATTTGATGGGATCGAGGCTCAAGCAAGGTTACAAACTCTGATATCTGGGGCATGATAATAACCACAAATCAATGATCTGCATATTGATGGAGGAGAAAAAGATATAAATTTCAGTTTCTGCTTAATAAAAGGAGATGTAAAATTTTGATGTTTGTATATTAAAAGGAGATAAAAAAACATCAGTTTCTGCATATTGAAGCATAATGAAAGTAGATAAATGGCTTATGTCGATGTTCGATGTTGCCAAAAGTAAGCTTTGTCCCTAACTCTTGTAGCTCTTCTGATCTGTGAAGGCACATCTTTGTGCAACACTAGATGGGAACGAGGATCAAGCAAGGTTACAAACTTTGATATCTGAGGCAAAATGATAACCAAAAATCAATGATCTGCATATTGATGGAGGAGAAAAAGATATAAATTTCAGTTTCTGTATATTAAAAGGAGATATAAAACTTCAGTGTCTACATATGGAAACATAATGAAAGGAGATATATGGTTTTTAATACGATGTTCGATGTTGCCAAAGTAAGACTTTGTGCCTAACTCTTGTAGCTCTTCTGATCAGTGAAGGCACATCTTTGTGCAACACTTGCTGGGATAGAGGCTCAAGCAAGGTTACAAACTCTGATATCTGGGGCATAATGATAACCAAAAATCAATGATCTGCATATTGAAGGAGGAGAAAAGATATAAATTTCAGTTTTGCATATTAAAAGGAGATATAAAACTTCAATGTCTGCATATTGAAAGGAGATATAAAAATTCAATTTCTGCATATTGAAGCATAATGAAAGGGAGATAAATGGCTTGGAATACGATGTTCGATGTTGCCAAAGTAAGATTTTTTGCCTAACTTTTGTAGCTCTTCTTATCAGTGAAGGCACATCTTTGTGCAACACTTGATGGGATCGAGGCTCAAGCAAGGTTACAAACTCTGATATCAAGGGCATAATGATAACCAAAATTCAATGATCTGCATATTGATGGAGGAAAAAAGATATAAATTTCAGTTTCTGCATATTAAAAGGAGATATAAAACTTCAATGTCTGCATATTGAAAGGAGATATAAAACTTCAATTTTTGCATATTGAAGCATAATGAAAGGAGATAAATGGCTTGTAATATGATGTTCGATGTTGCCAAAGTATGATTTTGTGCCTAACTCTTATAGCTCTTCTGATTAGTGAAGGCACATCTTTGTGCAACACTTGATGGGATCGAGGCTCAAGCAAGGTTACAAACTGTGATATCTGGGGCATAATGATAACCCAAAATTAATGATCTGTATATTGATGGAGGAGAAAAAAGATATCAATTTCAGTCTCTGCATACAAACAGGAAATGCACAATTTAAATGACCGTATATTAAAAATAGCTACAACACTTAAGTTTCCGCCTATTGAATCATAATGAAAGTAGATAAATGGCTTTTATACGATGTTCGATGTTGCCAAAAGTAAGATTTGTGCCTAACTCTTGTAGCTCTTTTGATTAGTGAAGGCATATCTTTGTGCAACATTTGATGGGATCGAGGCTCAAGCAAGGTTACAAACTCGATATCTGGGGCATAATAATAACCAAAAATCAATGATCTGCATATTGATGGAGGAGAAAAAGATATAAATTTCAGTTTCTTATATAAAAGGAGATGTAAAATTTTGATGTCTGTATATTAAAAGGAGATATAAAACATCAGTTTCTGCATATTGAAGCATAATGAAAGTAGATAAATGGCTTGTATCGATGTTCGATGTTGCCAAAGTAAGCTTTGTGCCTAACTCTTGGAGCTCTTCTGATCAGTGAAGGCACATCTTTGTGCAACACTTGATGGGATCGAGGCTCAAGCAAGGTTACAAAACCAGATATCTGGGGCAAAATGATAACCAAAAATCAATGATCTGCATATTGATGGCGGAGAAAAAGATATAAATTTCAGTTTCTGCATATTAAAAGGAGATATAAAACTTCAATGTCTGCATATTGAAAGGAGATATAAAACTTCAGTTTCTGCATATTGAAGCATTATGAAAGGAGATAAATGGCTTGGAATCGATGTTCGATGTTGCCTAAGTAAGATTTTTTGCCTAACTTTTGTAGCTCTTCTTATCGGTGGAGGCACATCTTTGTGCAACACTTGATGGGATCGAAGCTCAAGCAAGGTTACAAACTCTGATATCTGGGGCATAATGATAACCAAAAATCAATGATCTGCATATTGATGGAGGAGAAAAAGATATAAATTTCAGTTTCTGCATATTAAAAGGAGATATAAAACTTCAATGTCTGCATATTGAAAGGAGATATAAAACTTCAATTTTTGCATATTGAAGCATAATGAAAGGAGATAACTGGCTTGTAATATGATGTTCAATGTTGCCAAAGTATGATTTTGTGCCTAACTCTTGTAGCTCTTCTGATTAGTGAAGGCACATCTTTGTGCAACACTTGATGGGATCGAGGCTCAAGCAAGGTTACAAACTCTGATATCTGGGGCATAATGATAACCCAAAATTAATGATCTGCATATTGAGGGAGGGGAAAAAGATATAAATTTCAGTTTCTGCATATTAAAAGGAGATGTATAATTTTAATGTCTGTATATTAAAAGGAGATATAAAACTTCAGTTTCTGCGTATTCAAGCATAATGAAAGTAGATAAATGGCTTGTAATACTATGTTTGATGTTGCCAAAGTAAGATTTGTGCCTAACTCTTGTAGCTCTTTTGATTAGTGAAGGCACATCTTTGTGCAACATTTGATGGGATCGAGGCTCAAGCAAGGTTACAAACTCTGATATCTGGGGCATAATAATAACCAATAATCAATGATCTGCATATTGATGGAGGAGAAAAATATATAAATTTCAGTTTCTGCTTAATAAAAGGAGATGTAAAATTTTGATGTCTGTATATTAAAAGGAGATAAAAAAAACATCACTTTCTGCATATTGAAGCATAATGAAAGTAGATAAATGGCTTATGTCGATGTTCGATGTTGACAAACTAAGCTTTGTGCCTAACTCTTGTAGCTCTTCTGATCTGTGAAGGCACATCTTTGTGCAACACTTCATGGGATGGAGGCTCAAGCAAGGATACAAAACTAGATATCTGGGGCAAAATGATAACCAAAAATCAATGATCTGCATATTGATGGAGGAGAAAAAGATATAAATTTCAGTTCCTGTATATTAAAAGGAGATATAAAACTTCAGTTTCTACATATGGAACCGTAATGAAAGGAGATAAATGGTTTGTAATACGATGTTCGATGTTGCCAAAGTAAGACTTTGTGCCTAACTCTTGTAGCTCTTCTGATCAGTGAAGGCACATCTTTGTGCAACACTTGCTGGGATAGAGGCTCAAGCAAGGTTACAAACTCTGATATCTGGGGCATAATGATATCCAAAAATCAATGATCTGCATATTGAAGGAGGAGAAAAAGATATAAATTTCAGTTTTTGCATATTAAAAGGAGATATAAAACTTCAATGTCTGCATATTGAAAGGAGATATAAAAATTCAATTTCTGCATATTGAAGCATAATGAAAGGAGATAAATGGCTTGGAATACGATGTTTGATGTTGCCAAAGTAAGATTTTTTGCCTAACTTTTGTAGCTCTTCTTATCAGTGAAGGCACATCTTTGTGCAACACTTGATGGGATCGAGGCTCAAGCAAGGTTACAAACTCTGATATCAAGGGCATAATGATAACCAAAATTCAATGATATGCATATTGATGGAGGAGAAAAAGATATAAATTTCAGTTTCTGCATATTAAAAGGAGATATAAAACTTCAATGTCTGCATATTGAAAGGAGATATAAAACTTCAATTTTTGCATATTGAAGCATAATGAAAGGAGATAAATGGCTTGTAATATGATGTTCGATGTTGCCAAAGTATGATTTTGTGCCTAACTCTTATAGCTCTTCTGATTAGTGAAGGCACATCTTTGTGCAACACTTGATGGGATCGAGGCTCAAGCAAGGTTACAAACTGTGATATCTGGGGCATAATGATAACCCAAAATTAATGATCTGTATATTGATGGAGGAGAAAAAGATATCAATTTCAGTTTCTGCATATTAAAAGGAGATGTAAAATTTTAATGTCTCGTATATTAAAAATAGATATAAAACTTCAGTTTCTGCATATTGAATCATAATGAAAGTAGATAAATGGCTTATGTCGATGTTCGATGTTGCCAAAGTAAGATTTGTGCCTAACTCTTGTAGCTCTTTTGATTAGTGAAGGCATATCTTTGTGCAACATTTGATGGGATCGAGCTCAAGCAAGGTTACAAACTCGATATCTGGGGCATAATAATAACCAAAAATCAATGATCTGCATATTGATGGAGGAGAAAAAGATATAAATTTCAGTTTCTTTAATAAAAGGAGATGTAAAATTTTGATGTCGGTATATTAAAAGGAGATTTAAAAACTTCAGTTTCTGCATATTGAAGCATAATGAAAGGAGGTAAATGGCTTGTAATACGATGTTTGATGTTGCCAAAGTAAGACTTTGTGCCTAACTCTTATAGCTCTTCTGATCAGTGAAGGCACATCTTTGTGCAACACTTGATGGGATCGAGGCTCAAGCAAGGTTACAAACTCTGATATCTGGGCATAATGATAACCAAAAATCAATAATCTGCATATTGATGGCGGAGAAAAACATATAAATTTCAGTTTCTGCATATTAAAAGGAGATATAAAACTTCAATGTCTGCATATTGAAAGGAGATATAAAACTTCAGTTTCTGCATGTAGAAGCATAATGAATGAAGATAAATGGCTCGTAATACGATGTTTGATGTTGCCAAAGTAAGATTTTGTGCCTAACTCATGTAGCTCTTTTGATCAGTGAAGGGACATCTTTGTGCAACACTTGATGGAATCGAGGCTCAAGCGAGGTTACAAACTCTGATATCTGGGGCATAATGATAACCAAAAATCAATGACATGCATAGTGATGGAGGAGAAAAAGATATAAATTTCAGTTTCTGCATATTGAAAGGAGATATAAAACTTCAATTTCTGCATATTGAAAGGAGATACAAAACTTCAATTTTTGCATATTGAAGCATAATGAAAGGAGATAAATGGCTTGTAATATGATGTTCAATGTTGCCAAAGTATGATTTTGTGCCTAACTCTTGTAGCTCTTCTGATTAGCGAAGGCACATCTTTGTGCAACACTTGATGGGATCGAGGCTCAAGCAAGGGTACAAACTCTAATACCGGGGGCAGAGTGAGAACCCAAAATTAATGATCTGCATATTGACGGAGGAGAAAAATATATCAATTTCAGTTTCTGCATATTAAAAGGAGATGTAAAATTTTAATGTCTATATATTAAAAAGAGATATAAAACTTCAGTTTCTGCATATTGAAGCATAATGAAAGTAGATAAATGGCTTGTAATACGATGTTCGATGTTGCCAAAGTAAGATTTGTGCCTAACTCTTGTAGCTCTTTTGATTAGTGAAGGCATATCTTTGTGCAACATTTGATGGGATCGAAGCTCAAGCAAGGTTACAAACTCTGATATCTGGGGCATAATAATAACCAAAAATCAATGATCTGCATATTGATGGAGGTGAAAAAGATATAAATTTCAGTTTCTTCTTAATAAAAGGAGATGTAAAATTTTGATGTCTGTATATTAAAAGGAGATTAAAAACATCAGTTTCTGCATATTGAAGCATAATGAAAGTAGATAAATGGCTTGTACGATGTTCGATGTTGCCAAAGTAAGCTTTGTGCCTAACTCTTGTAGCTCTTCCGATCAGTGAAGGCACATCTTTGTGCAACACTTGATGGGATCGAGGCTCAAGCAAGGTTACAAACTCTGATATCTGGGCATAATGATAACCAAAAATCAATAATCTGCATATTGATGGCGGAGAAAAACATATAAATTTCAGTTTCTGCATATTAAAAGGAGATATAAAACTTCAATGTCTGCATATTGAAAGGAGATATAAAACTTCAGTTTCTGCATGTAGAAGCATAATGAATGAAGATAAATGGCTCGTAATACGATGTTTGATGTTGCCAAAGTAAGATTTTGTGCCTAACTCATGTAGCTCTTTTGATCAGTGAAGGGACATTTTTGTGCAACACTTGAATGGATCGAGGCTTAAGCAAGGTTACAAACTCTGATATCTGGGGCATAATGATAACCAAAAATCAATGATATGCATAGTGATGGAGGAGAAAAAGATATAAATTTCAGTTTCTGC
Source organism: Cardamine occulta (assembly GCA_028015245.1). Taxonomy (NCBI): domain Eukaryota; kingdom Viridiplantae; phylum Streptophyta; class Magnoliopsida; order Brassicales; family Brassicaceae; genus Cardamine; species Cardamine occulta. Next base: position 10,109,004 of record CM051369.1, read on the forward strand.
ATATTAAAAGGAGATATAAAACTTCAATGTCTGCAAATTGAAAGGAGATATAAAACTTCAATTTCTGCATATTGAAGCATAATGAAAGGAGATAAATGGCCCGTAATACGATGTTCGATGTTGCCAAAGTATGATTTTGTGCCTAACTCTTGTAGCTCTTCTGATTAGTGAAGGCACATCTTTGTGCCTAACTCTTGTAGCTCTTCTGATTAGTGAAGGCACATCTTTGTGCCTAACTCTTGTAGCTCTTCTGATTAGTGAAGGCACATCTTTGTGCAACACTTGATGGGATCGAGGCTCAAGCAAGGTTACAAACTGTGATATCTGGGGCATAATGATAACCCAAAATTAATGATCTGCATATTGATGGGGAGAAAAATATATCAATTTCAGTTTCTGCATATTAAAAGGGAGATGTAAAATTTTAATGTCTATATATTAAAAAGAGATATAAAACTTCAGTTTCTGCATATTGAAGCATAATGAAAGTAGATAAATGGCTTGTAACGATGTTCGATGTTGCCAAAGTAAGATTTGTGCCTAACTCTTGTAGCTCTTTTGATTAGTGAAGGCATATCTTTGTGCAACATTTGATGGGATCGAGCTCAAGCAAGGTTACAAACTCTGATATCTGGGGCATAATAATAACCAAAAATCAATGATCTGCATATTGATGGAGGAGAAAAGATATAAATTTCAGTTTCTTCTTAATAAAAGGAGATGTAAAATTTTGATGTCTGTATATTAAAAGGAGATTTAAAACATCAGTTTCTGCATATTGAAGCATAATGAAAGTAGATAAATGGCTTGTATCGATGTTCGATGTTGCCAAAGTAAGCTTTGTGCCTAACTCTTGTAGCTCTTCTAATCTGTGAAGGCACATCTTTGTGCACCACTTGATGGGATCGAGGCTCAAGCAAGGTTCCACAACCAGATATCTGGGGCAAAATGATAAACAAAAATCAATGATCTGCATATTGATGGCGGAGAAAAAGATATAAATTTCAGTTTCTATATATTAAAAGGAGATATAAAACTTCAATGTCTGCATATTGCAAGGAGATATAAAACTTCAGTTTCTAGATATGGAAGCATAATGAAAGGAGATAAATGGCTTTTAATACTGATGTTCAATGTTGCCTAAGTAAGACTTTGTTCCTAACTCTTGTAGCTCTTCGATCAGTGAAGGCACATCTTTTTGCAACACTTGATCGGGATCGAGGCTCAAGCAAGGTTACAAACTCTTATATCTGGGGCATAATGATAACCAAAAATCAATGATCTGCATATTTATGGAGGAGAAAAGAGATATAAATTTCAGTTTCTGCATATTAAAAGGAGATATAAAACTTCAATTTTTGCATATTGAAAGGAGATATAAAACTTCAGTTTCTGCATATTGAAGCATAACGATGTTCGATGTTGCCAAAGTAAGACATTGTGCCTAACTCTTGTAGCTCTTCTGATCAATGAAGGTACATCTTTGTGCAACAGTTGATGGGATCGAGCCTCAAGCAAGGTTACAAACTCTGATATCAAGGGCATAGTGATAACCAAAAATCAATGATCTGCATATTGATAGAGGAGAAAAAGATATAAATTTCAGTTTCTGCATATTAAAAGGAGATATAAAACTTCAATGTTTGCATATTGAAAGGAGATATAAAACTTCAGTTTCTGCATATTGAAGCATTATGAAAGGAGATAAATGGCTTGGAATACGATGTTCGATGTTGCCAAAGTAAGATTTTTTTGCATAACTCTTGTAGCTCTTTTGATCAGTGAAGGGACATTTTTGTGCAACACTTGAATGGATCGAGGCTTAAGCAAGGTTACAAACTCTGATATCTGGGGCATAATGATAACCAAAAATCAATGATATGCATAGTGATGGAGGAGAAAAAGATATAAATTTCAGTTTCTGCATATTAAAAGGAGATATAAAACTTCAATGTCTGCATATTGAAAGGAGATATAAAACTTCAATTTTTGCATATTGAAGCATAATGAAAGGAGATAAATGGCTTGTAATATAATGTTCAATGTTGCCAAAGTATGATTTTGTGCCTAACTCTTGTAGCTCTTCTGATTAGTGAAGGCACATCTTTGTGCAACACTTGATGGGATCGAGGCTCAAGCAAGGTTACAAACTGTGATATCTGGGGCATAATGATAACCCAAAATAAAATTAATGATCTGCATATTGACGGAGGAGAAAAATATATCAATTTCAGTTTCTGCATATTAAAAGGAGATGTAAAATTTTAATGTCTGTATATTAAAAAGAGATATAAAACTTCAGTTTCTGCATATTGAAGCATAATGAAAGTAGATAAATGGCTTATGTCGATGTTCAATGTTGCCAAAGTAAGATTTGTGCCTAACTCTTGTAGCTCTTTTGATTAGTGAAGGCATATCTTTGTGCAACATTTGATGGGATCGAAGCTCAAGCAAGGTTACAAACTCGGATATCTTGGGCCTAATAATCACCAAAAATCGATGATCTGCATATTGATGGAGGTGAAAAAGATATAAATTTCAGTTTCTTCTTAATAAAAGGAGATGTAAAATTTTGATGTCTGTATATTAAAAGGAGATTAAAAAATCAGTTTCTGCATATTGAAGCATAATGAAAGTAGATAAATGGCTTATCGAGGTTCGATGTTGCCAAAGTCAGCTTTGTGCCTAACTCTTGTAGCTCTTCTAATCTGTGAAGGCACATCTTTGTGCAACACTTGATGGGATCGAGGCTCAAGCAAGGTTACAAAACCAGATATCTGGGGCAAAATGATAACCAAAAATCAATGATCTGCATATTGATGGCGGAGAAAAAGATATAAATTTCAGTTTCTATATATTAAAAGGAGATACAAAACTTCAATGTCTGCATATTGCAAGGAGATATAAAACTTCAGTTTCTAGATATGGAAGCATAATGAAAGGAGATAAATGGCTTTGTAACTGATGTTCAATGTTGCCTAAGTAAGACTTTGTTCCTAACTCTTGTAGCTCTTCTGATCAGTGAAGGCACATCTTTTTGCAACACTTGATGCGATCGAGGCTCAAGCAAGGTTACAAACTCTTATATCTGGGGCATAATGATAACCAAAAATCAATGATCTGCATATTTATGGAAGAGAAAGAGATATAAATTTCAGTTTCTGCATATTAAAAGGAGATATAAAACTCCAATTTTTGCATATTGAAAGGAGATATAAAACTTCAGTTTCTGCATATTGAAGCATAACGATGTTCGATTTTGCCAAAGTAAGACTTTGTGCCTAACTATTGTAGCTCTTCTGATCAATGAAGGCACATCTTTGTGCAACAGTTGATGGGATCAAGCCTCAAGCAAGGTTACAAACTCTGATATCAAGGGCATAATGATAACCAAAAATCAATGATCTGCATATTGATGGAGGAGAAAAAGATATAAATTTCAGTTTCTGCATATTAAAAGGAGATATAAAACTTCAATGTTTGCATATTGAAAGGAGATATAAAACTTCAGTTTCTGCATATTGAAGCATTATGAAAGGAGATAAATGGCTTGGAATACGATGTTCGATGTTGCCTAAGTAAGATTTTTTGCCTAACTTTTGTAGCTCTTCTTATCAGTGAAGGCACATCTTTGTGCAACACTTGATGGGATCGAAGCTCAAGCAAGGTTACAAACTCTGATATCTGGGGCATAATGATAACCAAAAATCAATGATCTGCATATTGATGGAGGAGAAAAAGATATAAATTTCAGTTTCTGCATATTAAAAGGAGATATAAACCTTCAATGTCTGCATATTAAAAGGAGATTAAAAACATCAGTTTCTGCATATTGAAGCATAATGAAAGTAGATAAATGGCTTATGTACGATGTTCGATGTTGCCAAAGTAAGCTTTGTGCCTAACTCTTGTAGCTCTTCTAATCTGTGAAGGCACATCTTTGTGCAACACTTGATGGGATCGAGGCTCAAGCAAGGTTACAAAACCAGATATCTGGGGCAAAATGATAACCAAAAATCAATGATCTGCATATTGATGGCGGAGAAAAAGATATAAATTTCAGTTTCTATATATTAAAAGGAGATACAAAACTTCAATGTCTGCATATTGCAAGGAGATATAAAACTTCAGTTTCTACATATGGAAGCATAATGAAAGGAGATAAATGGCTTAATGTACGATGTTTAATGTTGCCAAAGTAAGCCTTCGTGCCTAACTCTTATTGCTCTTCTGATCAGTGAAGGCACATCTTTTTGCAACACTTGATGGGATCGAGGCTCAAGCAAGGTTACAAACTCTTATATCTGGGGCATAATGATAACCAAAAATCAATGATCTGCATATTTATGGAGAGAAAGAGATATAAATTTCAGTTTCTGCATATTAAAAGGAGATATAAAACTCAATTTTTGCATATTGAAAGGAGATATAAAACTTCAGTTTCTGCATATTGAAGCATAACTATGTTCGATTTTGCCAAAGTAAGACTTTGTGCCTAACTCTTGTAGCTCTTCTGATCAATGAAGGCACATCGTTGTGCAACAGTTTATGGGATCAAGCCTCAAGCAAGGTTACAAACTCTGATATCAAGGGCATAATGATAACCAAAAAATCAATGATCTGCATATTGATGGAGGAGAAAAAGATATAGATTTCAGTTTCTGCATATTAAAAGGAGATATAAAACTTCAATCTCTGCATATTGAAAGGAGATATAAAACTTCAATTTTTGCATATTGTAGCATAATGAACTGAGATAAATGGCTTGTAATACGATGTTCGATGTTGCCAAAGTATGATTTTGTGCCTAACTCTTGAAGCTCTTCTGATTAGTGAAGGCACATCTTTGTGCAACACTTGATGGGATCGAGGCTCAAGCAAGGTTACAAACTCTGATATCTGGGGCATAATGATAACCCAAAATTAATGATCTGCATATTGAGGGAGGGGAAAAAGATATAAATTTCAGTTTCTGCATATTAAAAGGAGATGTATAATTTTAATGTCTGTATATTAAAAGGAGATATAAAACTTCAGTTTCTGCGTATTGAAGCATAATGAAAGTAGATAAATGGCTTGTAATACTATGTTTGATGTTGCCAAAGTAAGATTTGTGCCTAACTCTTGTAGCTCTTTTGATTAGTGAAGGCACATCTTTGTGCAACATTTGATGGGATCGAGGCTCAAGCAAGGTTACAAACTCTGATATCTGGGGCATAATAATAACCAATAATCAATGATCTGCATATTGATGGAGGAGAAAAATATATAAATTTCAAATTCTGCTTAATAAAAGGAGATGTAAAATTTTGATGTCTGTATATTAAAAGGAGATAAAAAAACATCACTTTCTGCATATTGAAGCATAATGAAAGTAGATAAATGGCTTGTAATACGATGTTCGATGTTGCCAAAGTAAGCTTTGTGCCTAACTCTTGTAGCTCTTCTTATCTGTATAGGCACATCTTTGTGCAACACTTGATAGGATCGAGGCTAAAGCAAGGTTACAAAACATGATATCTGGGGCAAAATGATAACCAAAAATCAATGATCTGCATATTGTTGGAGGAGAAAAAGATATAAATTTCAGTTTCTGTATATTAAAAGGAGATATAAAACTTCAGTGTCTACATATGGAAACATAATGAAAGGAGATATATGGTTTTTAATACGATGTTCGATGTTGCCAAAGTAAGACTTTGTGCCTAACTCTTGTAGCTCTTCTGATCAGTGAAGGCACATCTTTGTGCAACACTTGCTGGGATAGAGGCTCAAGCAAGGTTACAAACTCTGATATCTGGGGCATAATGATATCCAAAAATCAATGATCTGCATATTGAAGGAGGAGAAAAAGATATAAATTTCAGTTTTTGCATATTAAAAGGAGATATAAAACTTCAATGTCTGCATATTGAAAGGAGATATAAAAATTCAGTTTCTGCATATTGAAGCATAATGAAAGGAGATAAATGGCTTGGAATACGATGTTCGATGTTGCCAAAGTAAGATTTTTTGCCTAACTTTTGTAGCTCTTCTTATCAGTGAAGGCACATCTTTGTGCAACACTTGATGGGATCGAGGCTCAAGCAAGGTTACAAACTCTGATATCAAGGGCATAATGATAACCAAAATTCAATGATATGCATATTGATGGAGGAGAAAAAGATATAAATTTCAGTTTCTGCATATTAAAAGGAGATATAAAACTTCAATGTCTGCATATTGAAAGGAGATATAAAACTTCAATTTTTGCATATTGAAGCATAATGAAAGGAGATAAATGGCTTGTAATATGATGTTCGATGTTGCCAAAGTATGATTTTGTGCCTAACTCTTATAGCTCTTCTGATTAGTGAAGGCACATCTTTGTGCAACACTTGATGGGATCGAGGCTCAAGCAAGGTTACAAACTGTGATATCTGGGGCATAATGATAACCCAAAATTAATGATCTGTATATTGAGGGAGGAGAAAAAGATATCAATTTCAGTTTCTGCATATTAAAAGGAGATGTAAAATTTTAATGTCTGTATATTAAAAATAGATATAAAACTTCAGTTTCTGCATATTGAATCATAATGAAAGTAGATAAATGGCTTGTAATACGATGTTCGATGTTGCCAAAGTAAGATTTGTGCCTAACTCTTGTAGCTCTTTTGATTAGTGAAGGCATATCTTTGTGCAACATTTGATGGGATCGAAGCTCAAGCAAGGTTACAAACTCTGATATCTGGGGCATAATAATAACCAAAAATCAATGATCTGCATATTGATGGAGGAGAAAAAGATATAAATTTCAGTTTCTTCTTAATAAAAGGAGATGTAAAATTTTGATGTCTGTATATTAAAAGGAGATTAAAAACATCAGTTTCTGCATATTGAAGCATAATGAAAGTAGATAAATGGCTTGTAATACGATGTTCGATGTTGCCAAAGTAAACTTTGTGCCTAACTCTTGGAGCTCTTCTGATCTGTGAAGGCACATCTTTGTGCAACACTTGATGGGATCGAGGCTCAAGCAAGGTTACAAAACTAGATATCTGGGGCAAAATGATAACCAAAAATCAATGATCTGCATATTGATGGCGGAGAAAAAGATATAAATTTCAGTTTCTATATATTAAAAGGAGATATAAAACTTCAATGTCTGCATATTGCAAGGAGATATAAAACTTCAGTTTCTACATATGGAAGCATAATGAAAGGAGATAAATGGCTTGTAATACGGTGTTCGATGTTGCCTAAGTAAGACTTTGTTCCTAACTCTTGTAGCTCTTCTGATTAGTGAAGGCACATCTTTTTCCAACACTTGATGGGATCGAGGCTCAAGCAAGGTTACAAACTCATATATCTGGGGCATAATGATAACCAAAAATCAATGATCTGCATATTTATGGAAGAGAAAGAGATATAAATTTCAGTTTCTGCATATTAAAAGGAGATATAAAACTGCAATTTTTGCATATTCAAAAGGAGATATAAAACTTCAGTTTCTGCATATTGAAGCATAACGATGTTCGATTTTGCCAAAGTAAGACTTTGTGCCTAACTCTTGTAGCTCTTCTGGTCAATGAAGGCACATCGTTGTGCAACAGTTGATGGGATCAAGCCTCAAGCAAGGTTACAAACTCTGATATCAAGGGCATAATGATAACCAAAAATCAATGATCTGCATATTGATGGAGGAGAAAAAGATATAAATTTCAGTTTCTGCATATTAAAAGGAGATATAAAACTTCAATGTCTGCATATTGAATGGAGATATAAAACTTCAATTTTTGCATATTGTAGCATAATGAAAGGAGATAAATGGCTTGTAATATGATGTTCGATGTTGCCAAAGTATGATTTTGTGCCTAACTCTTGTAGCTCTACTGATTAGTGAAGGCACATCTTTGTGCAACACTTGATGGGATCGAGGCTCAAGCAAGGTTACAAACTGTGATATCTGGAGCATAATGATAACCCAAAATTAATGATCTGCATATTGAGGGAGGAGAAAAAGATATCAATTTCAGTTTCTGCATATTAAAAGGAGATGTAAAATTTTAATGTCTGTATATTAAAAATAGATATAAAACTTCAGTTTCTGCATATTGAGGCATAATGAAAGTAGATAAATGGCTTGTAATACGATGTTTGATGTTGCCAAAGTAAGATTTGTGCCTAACTCTTGTAGCTCTTTTGATTAGTGAAGGCATATCTTTGTGCAACATTTGATGGGATCGAAGCTCAAGCAAGGTTACAAACTCTGATATCTGGGCCATAATAATAACCAAAAATCAATGATCTGCATATTGATGGAGGAGAAAAAGATATAAATTTCAGTTTCTTCTTAATTAAAGGAGATGTAAAATTTTGATGTCTGTATATTAAAAGGAGATTAAAAACATCAGTTTCTGCATATTGAAGCATAATGAAAGTAGATAAATGGCTTGTAATACGATGTTCGATGTTGCCAAAGTAAGCTTTGTGCCTAACTCTTGTAGCTCTTCTGATCTTTGAAGGCACATCTTTGTGCAACACTTGATGGGAGCGACGCTCAAGCAAGGTTACAAACCAGATATCTGGGGCAAAATGATAACCAAAAATCAATGATCTGCATATTGATGGCGGAGAAAAAGATATAAATTTCATTTTCCATATATTAAAAGGAGATATAAAACTTCAATGTCTGCATATTGCAAGGAGATATAAAACTTCAGTTTCTACATATGGAAGCATAATGAAAGGAGATAAATGGCTTGTAATACAGTGTTCGATGTTTCCTAAGTAAGACTTTGTTCCTAACTCTTGTAGCTCTTCTGATCAGTGAAGGCACATCTTTTTGCAACACTTGATGGGATCGAGGCTCAAGCAAGGTTACAAACTCTTATATCTGGGGCATAATGATAACCAAAAATCAATGATCTGCATATTTATGGAAGAGAAAGAGATATAAATTTCAGTTTCTGCATATTAAAAGGAGATATAAAACTCCAATTTTTGCATATTAAAAGGAGATATAAAACTTCAGTTTCTGCATATTGAAGCATAACGATGTTCGATTTTGCCAAAGTAAGACTTTGTGCCTAACTATTGTAGCTCTTCTGATCAATGAAGGCACATCTTTGTGCAACAGTTGATGGGATCAAGCCTCAAGCAAGGTTACAAACTCTGATATCAAGGGCATAATGATAACAGAAAATCAATGATCTGCATATTGATGGAGGAGAAAAAGATATAAATTTCAGTTTCTGCATATTAAAAGGAGATATAAAACTTCAATGTCTGCATATTGAAAGGAGATATAAAACTTCAGTTTCTGCATATTGAAGCATTATGAAAGGAGATAAATGGCTTGGAATACGATGTTCGATGTTGCCTAAGTAAGATTTTTTGCCTAACTTTTGTAGCTCTTCTTATCAGTGAAGGCACATCTTTGTGCAACACTTGATGGGATCGAAGCTCAAGCAAGGTTACAAACTCTGATATCTGGGGCATAATGATAACCAAAAATCAATGATCTGCATATTGATGGAGGAGAAAAAGATATAAATTTCAGTTTCTGCATATTAAAAGGAGATATAAAACTTCAATGTCTGCATATTGAAAGGAGATATAAAACTTCAATTTTTGCATATTGAAGCATAATGAAAGGAGATAAATGGCTTGTAATATGATGTTCAATGTTGCCAAAGTATGATTTTGTGCCTAACTCTTGTAGCTCTTCTGATTAGTGAAGGCACATCTTTGTGCAACACTTGATGGGATCGAGGCACAAGAAAGGTTACTAACTCTGATATATGGGGCATAATGATAACCCAAAATTAATGATCTCCATATTGACGGAGCAGAAAAATATATCAATTTCATTTTCAGCATATTAAAAGGAGATGTAAAATTTTAATGTCTGTATATTAAAAAGAGATATAAAACTTCAGTTTCTGCATATTGAAGCATAATGAAAGTAGATAAATGGCTTATGTCGATGTTCGATGTTGCCAAAGTAAGATTTGTGCCTAACTCTTGTAGCTCTTTTGATTAGTGAAGGCACATCTTTGTGCAACATTTGATGGGATCGAGGCTCAAGCAAGGTTACAAACTCTGATATCTGGGGCATAATAATAACCAAAAATCAATGATCTGCATATTGATGGAGGAGAAAAAGATATAAATTTGGGTTTCTGCTTAATAAAAGGAGATGTAAAATTTTTATGTCTGTATATTAAAAGGAGATAAAAAAAATCAGTTTCTGCATATTGAAGCATAATAAAAGTTGATAAATGGCATGTAATATGATGTTCGATGTTGCCAAAGTATGTTTTGTGCCTAACTCTTGTAGCTCTTCTGATCAATGAAGGCACATCTTTGTGCAACACTTGATGGGATCGAGGCTCAAGCAAGGTTACAAAACCAGATATCTGGGGCAAAATGATAACCAAAAATCAATGATCTGCATATTGATGGCGGAGAAAAAGATATAAATTTCAGTTTCTATATATTAAAAGGAGATACAAAACTTCAATGTCTGCATATTGCAAGGAGATATAAAACTTCAGTTTCTACATATGGAAGCATAATGAAAGGAGATAAATGGCTTGTAATACGATGTTCAATGTTGCCTAAAGTAAGACTTTGTTCCTAACTCTTGTAGCTCTTCTGATCAGTGAAGGCACATCGTTTTGCAACAGTTGATGGGATCGAGCCTCAAGCAAGGTTACAAACTCTGATATCAGGGGCATAATGATAACCAAAAATCAATGATCTGCATATTTATGGAAGAGAAAGAGATATAAATTTCAGTTTCTGCATATTAAAAGGAGATATAAAACTCCAATTTTGCATATTGAAAGGAGATATAAAACTTCAGTTTCTGCATATTGAAGCATAACTATGTTCGATTTTGCCAAAGTAAGACTTTGTGCCTAACTCTTGTAGCTCTTCTGATCAATGAAGGCACATCGTTGTGCAACAGTTGATGGGATCAAGCCTCAAGCAAGGTTACAAACTCTGATATCAAGGGCATAATGATAACCAAAAATCAATGATCTGCATATTGATGGCGGAGAAAGAGATAGAGAATTCAGTTTCTGCATACTAAAAGGAGATATAAAACTTCAATGTCTGCATATTGAAAGGAGATATAAAACTTCAATTTTTGCATATTGTAGCATAATGAAAGGAGATAAATGGCTTGTAATACGATGTTCGATGTTGCCAAAGTATGATTTTGTGCCTATCTCTTGTAGCTCTTCTGATTAGTGAAGGCACATCTCTGTGCAACACTTGATGGGATCGAGGCTCAAGCAAGGTTACAAACTCTGATATCTGGGGCATAATGATAACCCAAAATTAATGATCTGCATATTGAGGGAGGGGAAAAAGATATAAACTTCAGTTTCTGCATATTAAAAGGAGATGTATAATTTTAATGTCTGTATATTAAAAAGAGATATAAAACTTCAGTTTCTGCGTATTGAAGCATAATGAAAGTAGATAAATGGCTTGTAATACTATGTTCAATGTTGCCAAAGTAAGATTTGTGCCTAACTCTTGTAGCTCTTTTAATTAGTGAAGGCACATCTTTGTGCAACATTTGATGGGATCGAACTTAAGCAAGGTTACAAACTCTGATATCTGGGGTATAATAGTAACCAATAATCAATGATCTGCATATTGATGGAGGAGAAAAAGATATAAATTTCAGTTTCTCCTTAATAAAAGGAGATGTAAAATTTTGATGTCTGTATATTAAAAGGAGATAAAAAAACATCACTTTCTGCATATTGAAGCATAATGAAAGTAGATAAATGGCTTGTAATACGATGTTCGATGTTGCCAAAGTAAGCTTTATGCCTAACTCTTGTAGCTCTTCTGATCTGTAAAGGCACATCTTTGTGCAACACTTGATGGGATCGAGGCTCAAGCAAGGCTACAAAACCTGATATCTGGGGCAAAATGATAACCAAAAATCAATGATCTGCATATTGATGGAGGAGAAAAAGATATAAATTTCAGTTTCTGTATATTAAAAGGAGATATAAAACTTCAGTGTCTACATATGGAACCATAATGAAAGGAGATATATGGTTTGTAATACGTTGTTCGATGTTCCCAAAGTAAGACTTTGTGCCTAACTCTTGTAGCTCTTCTGATCAGTGAAGGCACATCTTTGTGCAACACTTGCTGGGATCGAGGCTCAAGCAAGGTTACAAACTCTGATATCAAGGGCATAATGATAACCAAAAATCAATGATCTGCATATTGATGGAGGAGAAAAAGATATAAATTTCAGTTTCTGCATATTAAAAGGAGATATAAAACTTCAATGTCTGCATATTGAAAGGAGATATAAAACTTCAATTTTTGCATATTGAAGCATAATGAAAGGAGATAAATGGCTTGTAATATGATGTTCGATGTTGCCAAAGTATGATTTTGTGCCTAACTCTTGTAGCTCTTCTTATTAGTGAAGGCCCATCTTTGTGCAACACTTGATGGGACCGAGGCTCAAGCAAGGTTACAAACTGTGATATCTGGAGCATAATGATAACCCAAAATTAATGATCTGCATATTGAGGGAGGAGAAAAAGATATCAATTTCAGTTTCTGCATATTAAAAGGAGATGTAAAATTTTAATGTCTGTATATTAAAAATAGATATAAAACTTCAGTTTCTGCATATTGAAGCATAATGAAAGTAGATAAATGGCTTGTAATACGATGTTCGATGTTGCCAAAGTAAGATTTGTGCCTAACTCTTGTAGCTCTTTTGATTAGTGAAGGCATATCTTTGTGCAACATTTGATGGGATCGAAGCTCAAGCAAGGTTAAAAACTCTGATATCTGGGGCATAATAATAACCAAAAATCAATGATCTGCATATTGATGGAGGAGAAAAAGATATAAATTTCAGTTTCTTCTTAATAAAAGGAGATGTAAAATTTTGATGTCTGTATATTAAAAGGAGATTAAAAACATCAGTTTCTGCATATTGAAACATAATGAAAGTAGATAAATGGCTTGTAATACGATGTTCGATGTTGCCAAAGTAAGCTTTGTGCCTAACTCTTGTAGCTCTTCTGATCTGTGAAGGCACATCTTTGTGCAACACTTGATGGGATCGAGGCTCAAGCAAAGTTACAAAACCAGATATCTGGGGCAAAAGGATAACCAAAAATCAATGATCTGCATATTGATGGCGGAGAAAAAGATATAAATTTCAGTTTCTATATATTAAAAGGAGATATAAAACTTCAATGTCTGCATATTGCAAAGAGATATAAAACTTCAGTTTCTACATATGGAAGCATAATGAAAGGAGATAAATGGCTTGTAATACGGTGTTCGATGTTGCCTAAGTAAGACTTTGTTCCTAACTCTTGTAGCTCTTCTGATCAGTGAAGGCACATCTTTTTGCAACACTTGATGGGATCGAGGCTCAAGCAAGGTTACAAACTCTTATATCTGGGGCATAATGATAACCAAAAATCAATGACCTGCATATTTATGGAAGAGAAAGAGATATAAATTTCAGTTTCTGCATATTAAAAGGAGATATAAAACTCCAATTTTTGCATATTGAAAGGAGATATAAAACTTCAGTTTCTGCATATTAAAGCATAACGATGTTCGATTTTGCCAAAGTAAGACTTTGTGCCTAACTATTGTAGCTCTTCTGATCAATGAAGGCACATCTTTGTGCAACAGTTGATGGGATCAAGCCTCAAGCAAGGTTACAAACTCTGATATCAAGGGCATAATGGTAACCAAAAATCAATGATCTGCATATTGATGGAGGAGAAAAAGATATAAATTTCAGTTTCTGCATATTAAAAGGAGATATAAAACTTCAATCTCTGCATATTGAAAGGAGATATAAAACTTCAATTTTTGCATATTGTAGCATAATGAACGGAGATAAATGGCTTGTAATACGATGTTCGATGTTGCCAAAGTATGATTTTGTGCCTAACTCTTGAAGCTCTTCTGATTAGTGAAGGCACATCTTTGTGCAACACTTGATGGGATCGAGGCTCAAGCAAGGTTACAAACTCTGATATCTGGGGCATAATGATAACCCAAAATTAATGATCTGCATATTGAGGGAGGGGAAAAAGATATAAATTTCAGTTTCTGCATATTAAAAGGAGATGTATAATTTTAATGTCTGTATATTAAAAGGAGATATAAAACTTCAGTTTCTGCGTATTGAAGCATAATGAAAGTAGATAAATGGCTTGTAATACTATGTTTGATGTTGCCAAAGTAAGATTTGTGCCTAACTCTTGTAGCTCTTTTGATTAGTAAAGGCACATCTTTGTGCAACATTTGATGGGATCGAGGCTCAAGCAAGGTTACAAACTCTGATATCTGGGGCATAATAATAACCAATAATCAATGATCTGCATATTGATGGAGGAGAAAAATATATAAATTTCAGTTTCTGCTTAATAAAAGGAGATGTAAAATTTTGATGTCTGTATATTAAAAGGAGATAAAAAAACATCACTTTCTGCATATTGAAGCATAATGAAAGTAGATAAATGGCTTAATGTCGATGTTCGATGTTGCCAAAGTAAGCTTTGTGCCTAACTCTTGGAGCTCTTCTGATCTGTGAAGGCACATCTTTGTGCAACACTTGATGGGATCGAGGCTCAAGCAAGGTTACAAAACCAGATATCTGGGGCAAAATGATAACCAAAAATCAATGATCTGCATATTGATGGCGGAGAAAAAGATATAAATTTCAGTTTCTATATATTAAAAGGAGATATAAAACTTCAATGTCTGCATATTGCAAGGAGATATAAAACTTCAGTTTCTACATATGGAAGCATAATGAAAGGAGATAAATGGCTTGTAATACGGTGTTCGATGTTGCCTAAGTAAGACTTTGTTCCTAACTCTTGTAGCTCTTCTGATTAGTGAAGGCACATCTTTTTGCAACACTTGATGGGATCGAGGCTCAAGCAAGGTTACAAACTCTTATATCTGGGGCATAATGATAACCAAAAATCAATGATCTGCATATTTATGGAAGAGAAAGAGATATAAATTTCAGTTTCTGCATATTAAAAGGAGATATAAAACTCCAATTTTTGCATATTCAAAAGGAGATATAAAACTTCAGTTTCTGCATATTGAAGCATAACGATGTTCGATTTTGCCAAAGTAAGACTTTGTTCCTAACTTTTGTAGCTCTTCTGATTAGTGAAGGCACATCTTTTTGCAACACTTGATGGGATCGAGGCTCAAGCAAGGTTACAAACTCTTATATCTGGGGCATAATGATAACCAAAAATCAATGATCTGCATATTTATGGAAGAGAAAGAGATATAAATTTCAGTTTCTGCATATTAAAAGGATATATAAAAGTCCAATTTTTGCATATTCAAAAGGAGATATAAAACTTCAGTTTCTGCATATTGAAGCATAACGATGTTCGATTTTGCCAAAGTAAGACTTTGTGCCTAACTCTTGTAGCTCTTCTGGTCAATGAAGGCACATCGTTGTGCAACAGTTGATGGGATCAAGCCTCAAGCAAGGTTACAAACTCTGATATCAAGGGCATAATGATAACCAAAAATCAATGATCTGCATATTGATGGAGGAGAAAAAGATATAAATTTCAGTTTCTGCATATTAAAAGGAGATATAAAACTTCAATGTCTGCATATTGAAAGGAGATATAAAACTTCAATTTTTGCATATTGTAGCATAATGAAAGGAGATAAATGGCTTGTAATATGATGTTCGATGTTGCCAAAGTATGATTTTGTGCCTAACTCTTGTAGCTCTACTGATTAGTGAAGGCACATCTTTGTGCAACACTTGATGGGATCGAGGCTCAAGCAAGGTTACAAACTGTGATATCTGGAGCATAATGATAACCCAAAATTAATGATCTGCATATTGAGGGAGGAGAAAAAGATATCAATTTCAGTTTCTGCATATTAAAAGGAGATGTAAAATTTTAATGTCTGTATATTAAAAATAGATATAAAACTTCAGTTTCTGCATATTGAGGCATAATGAAAGTAGATAAATGGCTTGTAATACGATGTTTGATGTTGCCAAAGTAAGATTTGTGCCTAACTCTTGTAGCTCTTTTGATTAGTGAAGGCATATCTTTGTGCAACATTTGATGGGATTAAAGCTCAAGCAAGGTTACAAACTCTGATATCTGGGCCATAATAATAACCAAAAATCAATGATCTGCATATTGATGGAGGAGAAAAAGATATAAATTTCAGTTTCTTCTTAATTAAAGGAGATGTAAAATTTTGATGTCTGTATATTAAAAGGAGATTAAAAACATCAGTTTCTGCATATTGAAGCATAATGAAAGTAGATAAATGGCTTGTAATACGATGTTCGATGTTGCCAAAGTAAGCTTTGTGCCTAACTCTTGTAGGTCTTCTGATCTTTGAAGGCACATCTTTGTGCAACACTTGATGGAATCGACGCTCAAGCAAGGTTACAAACCAGATATCTGGGGCAAAATGATAACCAAAAATCAATGATCTGCATATTGATGGCGGAGAAAAAGATATAAATTTCAGTTTCTATATATTAAAAGGAGATATAAAACTTCAATGTCTGCATATTGCAAGGAGATATAAAACTTCAGTTTCTACATATGGAAGCATAATGAAAGGAGATAAATGGCTTGTAATACGGTGGTCGATGTTGCCTAAGTAAGACTTTGTTCCTAACTCTTGTAGCTCTTCTGATTAGTGAAGGCACATCTTTTTGCAACACTTGATGGGATCGAGGCTCAAGCAAGGTTACAAACCAGATATCTGGGGCAAAATGATAACCAAAAATCAATGATCTGCATATTGATGGCGGAGAAAAAGATATAAATTTCAGTTTCCATATATTAAAAGGAGATATAAAACTTCAATGTCTGCATATTGCAAGGAGATATAAAACTTCAGTTTCTACATATGGAAGCATAATGAAAGGAGATAAATGGCTTGTAATACAGTGTTCGATGTTTCCTAAGTAAGACTTTGTTCCTAACTCTTGTAGCTCTTCTGATCAGTGAAGGCACATCTTTTTGCAACACTTGATGGGATCGAGGCTCAAGCAAGGTTACAAACTCTTATATCTGGGGCATAATGATAACCAAAAATCAATGATCTGCATATTTATGGAAGAGAAAGAGATATAAATTTCAGTTTCTGCATATTAAAAGGAGATATAAAACTCCAATTTTTGCATATTAAAAGGAGATATAAAACTTCAGTTTCTGCATATTGAAGCATAACGATGTTCGATTTTGCCAAAGTAAGACTTTGTGCCTAACTATTGTAGCTCTTCTGATCAATGAAGGCACATCTTTGTGCAACAGTTGATGGGATCAAGCCTCAAGCAAGGTTACAAACTCTGATATCAAGGGCATAATGATAACCAAAAATCAATGATCTGCATATTGATGGAGGAGAAAAAGATATAAATTTCAGTTTCTGCATATTAAAAGGAGATATAAAACTTCAATGTCTGCATATTGAAAGGAGATATAAAACTTCAATTTTTGCATATTGTAGCATAATGAAAGGAGATAAATGGCTTGTAATACGATGTTCGATGTTGCCAAAGTATGATTTTGTGCCTAACTCTTGTAGCTCTTCTGATTAGTGAAGACACATCTTTGTGCAACACTTGATGGGATCGAGGCTCAAGCAAGGTTACAAACTCTGATATCTGGGGCATAATGATAACCCAAAATTAATGATCTGCATATTGAGGGAGGGGAAAAAGATATAAATTTCAGTTTCTGCATATTAAAAGGAGATGTATAATTTTAATGTCTGTATATTAAAAGGAGATATAAAACTTCAGTTTCTGCGTATTGAAGCATAATGAAAGTAGATAAATGGCTTGTAATACTATGTTCGATGTTGCCAAAGTAAGATTTGTGCCTAACTCTTGTATCTCTTTTGATTAGTGAAGGCACATCTTTGTGCAACATTTGATGGGATCGAGGCTCAAGCAAGGTTACAACCTCTGATATCTGGGGCATAATAATAACCAATAATCAATGATCTGCATATTGATGGAGGAGAAAAATATATAAATTTCAGTTTCTGCTTAATAAAAGGAGATGTAAAATTTTGATGTCAGTATATTAAAAGGAGATAAAAAAACATCACTTTCTGCATATTGAAGCATAATGAAAGTAGATAAATGGCTTGTAATACGATGTTCGATGTTGCCAAAGTAAGCTTTGAGCCTAACTCTTGTAGCTCTTTTGATTAGTGAAGGCATATCTTTGTGCAACATTTGATGGGATCGAAGCTCAAGCAGGGTTACAAACTCTGATATCTGGGCCATAATAATAACCAAAAATCAATGATCTGCATATTGATGGAGGAGAAAAAGATATAAATTTCAGTTTCTTCTTAATAAAAGGAGATGTAAAATTTTGATGTCTGTATATTAAAAGGAGATTAAAAACATCAGTTTCTGCGTATTGAAGCATAATGAAAGTAGATAAATGGCTTGTAATACGATGTTCGATGTTGCCAAAGTAAGCTTTGTGCCTAACTCTTGTAGCTCTTCTGATCTGTGAAGGCACATCTTTGTGCAACACTTGATGGGATCGACGCTCAAGCAAGGTTACAAACCAGATATCTGGGGCAAAATGATAACCAAAAATCAATGATCTGCATATTGATGGCGGAGAAAAAGATATAAATTTCAGTTTCTATATATTAAAAGGAGATATAAAACTTCAATGTCTGCATATTGCAAGGAGATATAAAACTTCAGTTTCTACATATGGAAGCATAATGAAAGGAGATAAATGGCTTGTAATACAGTGTTTGATGTTTCCTAAGTAAGACTTTGTTCCTAACTCTTGTAGCTCTTCTGATCAGTGAAGGCACATCTTTTTGCAACACTTGATGGGATCGAGGCTCTAGCAAGGTTACAAACTCTTATATCTGGGGCATAATGATAACCAAAAATCAATGATCTGCATATTTATGGAAGAGAAAGAGATATAAATTTCAGTTTCTGCATATTAAAAGGAGATATAAAACTCCAATTTTTGCATATTAAAAGGAGATATAAAACTTCAGTTTCTGCATATTGAAGCATAACGATGTTCGATTTTGCCTAAGTAAGACTTTGTGCCTAACTATTGTAGCTCTTCTGATCAATGAAGGCACATCTTTGTGCAACAGTTGATGGGATCAAGCCATAAGCAAGGTATAAAATTCTGATATCAAGGGCATAATGATAACCAAAAATCAATGATCTGCATATTGATGGAGGAGAAAAAGATATAAATTTCAGTTTCTGCATATTAAAAGGAGATATAAAACTTCAATGTCTGCATATTGAAAGGAGATATAAAACTTCAATTTTTGCATATTGTAGCATAATGAAAGGAGATAAATGGCTTGTAATACGATGTTCGATGTTGCCAAAGTATGATTTTGTGCCTAACTCTTGTAGCTCTTCTGATTAGTGAAGACACATCTTTGTGCAACACTTGATGGGATCGAGGCTTAAGCAAGGTTACAAACTCTGATATCTGGGGCATAATGATAACCCAAAATTAATGATCTGCATATTGAGGGAGGGGAAAAAGATATAAATTTCAGTTTCTGCATATTAAAAGGAGATGTAAAATTTTAATGTCTGTATATTAAAAGGAGATATAAAACTTCAGTTTCTGCGTATTGAAGCATAATGAAAGTTGATAAATGGCTTGTAATACTATGTTCGATGTTGCCAAAGTAAGATTTGTGCCTAACTCTTGTATCTCTTTTGATTAGTGAAGGCACATCTTTGTGCAACATTTGATGGGATCGAGGCTCAAGCAAGGTTACAAACTCTGATATTTGGGGCATAATAATAACCAATAATCAATGATCTGCATATTGATGGAGGAGAAAAATATATAAATTTCAGTTTCTGCTTAATAAAAGGAGATGTAAAATTTTGATGTCAGTTTTTTAAAAGGAGATAAAAAAACATCACTTTCTGCATATTGAAGCATAATGAAAGTAGATAAATGGCTTGTAATACGATGTTCGATGTTGCCAAAGTAAGCTTTGTGCCTAACTCTTGTAGCTCTTCTGATCTGTGAAGGCACATCTTTGTGCAACACTTGATGGGATTGAGGCTCAAGCAAGGTTACAAAACCTGATATCTGGGGCAAAATGATAACCAAAAATCAATGATCTGCATATTGGTGGAGGAGAAAAAGATATAAATTTCAGTTTCTGTATATTAAAAGGAGATATAAAACTTCAGTGTCTACATATGGAACTATAATGAAAGGAGATATATGGTTTGTAATACGATGTTCGATGTTGCCAAAGTAAGACTTTGTGCCTAACTCTTGTAGCTCTTCTAATCAGTGAAGGCACATCTTTGTGCAACACTTGATGGGATCGAGGCTCAAGCAAGGTTACAAACTGTGATATCTGGAGCATAATGATAACCCAAAATTAATGATCTGCATATTGAGGGAGGAGAAAAAGATATCAATTTCAGTTTCTGCATATTAAAAGGAGATGTAAAATTTTAATGTCTGTATATTAAAAATAGATATAAAACTTCAATTTCTGCATATTGAGGCATAATGAAAGTAGATAAATGGCTTGTAATACGATGTTTGAGGTTGCCAAAGTAAGATTTGTGCCTAACTCTTGTAGCTCTTTTGATTAGTGAAGGCATATCTTTGTGCAACATTTGATGGGATCGAAGCTCAAGCAAGGTTACAAACTCTGATATCTGGGGCATAATAATAACCAAAAATCAATGATCTGCATATTGATGGAGGAGAAAAAGATATAAATTTCAGTTTCTTCTTAATAAAAGGAGATGTAAAATTTTGATGTCTGTATATTAAAAGGAGATTAAAAACATCAGTTTCTGCATATTGAAGCATAATGAAAGTAGATAAATGGCTTGTAATACGATGTTCGATGTTGCCAAAGTAAGCTTTGTGCCTAACTCTTGTAGCTCTTCTGATCTGTGAAGGCACATCTTTGTGCAACACTTGATGGGATCGACGCTCAAGCAAGGTTACAAACCAGATATCTGGGGCAAAATGATAACCAAAAATCAATGATCTGCATATTGATGGCGGAGAAAAAGATATAAATTTCAGTTTCTATATATTAAAAGGAGATATAAAACTTCAATGTCTGCATATTGCAAGGAGATATAAAACTTCAGTTTCTACATATGGAAGCATAATGAAAGGAGATAAATGGCTATGTACTGATTGTTCGATGTTGCCTAAGTAAGACTTTGTTCCTAACTCTTGTAGCTCTTCTGATCAGTGAAGGCACATCTTTTTGCAACACTTGATGGGATCGAGGCTCAAGCAAGGTTACAAACTCTTATATCTGAGGCATAATGATAACCAAAAATCAATGATCTGCATATTTATGGAAGAGAAAGAGATATAAATTTCAGTTTCTGCATATTAAAAGGAGATATAAAACTCCAATTTTTGCATATTAAAAGAAGATATAAAACTTCAGTTTCTGCATATTGAAGCATAACGATGTTCGATTTTGCCAAAGTAAGACTTTGTGCCTAACTATTGTAGCTCTTCTGATCAATGAAGTCACATCTTTGTGCAACAGTTGATGGGATCAAGCCTCAAGCAAGGTTACAAACTCTGATATCAAGGGCATAATGATAACCAAAAATCAATGATCTGCATATTGATGGAGGAGAAAAAGATATAAATTTCAGTTTCTGCATATTAAAAGGAGATATAAAACTTCAATGTCTGCATATTGAAAGGAGATATAAAACTTCAATTTTTGCATATTGTAGCATAATGAAAGGAGATAAATGGCTTGTAATACGATGTTCGATGTTGCCAAAGTATGATTTTGTGCCTAACTCTTGTAGCTCTTCTGATTAGTGAAGACACATCTTTGTGCAACACTTGATGGGATCGAGGCTCAAGCAAGGTTACAAACTCTGATATCTGGGGCATAATGATAACCCAAAATTAATGATCTGCATATTGAGGGGAGGGAAAAAGATATAAATTTCAGTTTCTGCATATTAAAAGGAGATGTATAATTTTAATGTCTGTATATTAAAAGGAGATATAAAACTTCAGTTTCTGCGTATTGAAGCATAATGAAAGTAGATAAATGGCTTGTAATACTATGTTCGATGTTGCCAAAGTAAGATTTGTGCCTAACTCTTGTATCTCTTTTGATTAGTGAAGGCACATCTTTGTGCAACATTTGATGGGATCGAGGCTCAAGCAAGGTTACAAACTCTGATATCTGGGGCATAATAATAACCAATAATCAATGATCTGCATATTGATGGAGGAGAAAAATATATAAATTTCAGTTTCTGCTTAATAAAAGGAGATGTAAAATTTTGATGTCAGTATATTAAAAGGAGATAAAAAAACATCACTTTCTGTATATTGAAGCATAATGAAAGTAGATAAATGGCTTGTAATACGATGTTCGATGTTGCCAAAGTAAGCTTTGTGCCTAACTCTTGTAGCTCTTCTGATCTGTGAAGGCACATCTTTGTGCAACACTTGATGGGATCGAGGCTCAAGCAAGGTTACAAAACTTGATATCTGGGGCAAAATGATAACCAAAAATCAATGATCTGCATATTGGTGGAGGAGAAAAAGATATAAATTTCAGTTTCTGTATATTAAAAGGAGATATAAAACTTCAGTGTCTACATATGGAACTATAATGAAAGGAGATATATGGTTTGTAATACGATGTTCGATGTTGCCAAAGTAAGACTTTGTGCCTAACTCTTGTAGCTCTTCTGATCAGTGAAGGCACATCTTTGTGCAACAATTGCTGGGATCGAGGCTC
Organism: Cardamine occulta; assembly: GCA_028015245.1. NCBI lineage: Eukaryota > Viridiplantae > Streptophyta > Magnoliopsida > Brassicales > Brassicaceae > Cardamine > Cardamine occulta. Next base: position 10,131,833 of record CM051369.1, read on the forward strand.
AAGCAAGGTTACAAACTCTGATATCAAGGGCATAATGATAACCAAAAATCAATGATCTGCATATTGATGGAGGAGAAAAAGATATAAATTTCAGTTTCTGCATATTAAAAGGAGATATAAAACTTCAATGTCTGCATATTGAAAGGAGATATAAAACTTCAATTTTTGCATATTGAAGCATAATGAAAGGAGATAAATGGCTTGTAATATGATGTTTGATGTTGCCAAAGTATGATTTTGTGCCTAACTCTTGTAGCTCTTCTGATTAGTGAAGGCACATCTTTGTGCAACACTTGATGGGATCCAGGCTCAAGGAAGGTTACAAAATATGATATATGGGGCATAATGATAACCCAAAATTAATGATCTGCATATCGAGGGAGGAGAAAAAGATATCAATTTCAGTTTCTGCATATTAAAAGGAGATGTAAAAGTTTAATGTCTGTATATTAAAAATAGATATAAAACTTCAGTTTCTGCATATTGAGGCATAATGAAAGTAGATAAATGGCTTGTAATACGATGTTTGATGTTGCCAAAGTAAGATTTGTGCCTAACTCTTGTAGCTCTTTTGATTAGTGAAGGCATATCTTTGTGCAACATTTGATGGGACCGAAGCTCAAGCAAGGTTACAAACTCTGATATCTGGGGCATAATAATAACCAAAAATCAATGATCTGCATATTGATGGAGGAGAAAAAGATATAAATTTCAGTTTGTTCTTAATAAAAGGAGATGTAAAATTTTGATGTCTGTATATTAAAAGGAGATTAAAAACATTAGTTTCTGCATATTGAAGCATAATGAAAGTAGATAAATGGCTTGTAATACGATGTTCGATGTTGCCAAAGTAAGCTTTGTGCCTAACTCTTGTAGCTCTTCTGATCTGTGAAGGCACATCTTTGTGCAACACTTGATGGGATCGACACTCAAGCAAGGTTACAAACCAGATATCTGGGGCAAAATGATAACCAAAAATCAATGATCTGCATATTGATGGCGGAGAAAAAGATATAAATTTCAGTTTCTATATATTAAAAGGAGATATAAAACTTCAATGTCTGCATATTGCAAGGAGATATAAAACTTCAGTTTCTACATATGGAAGCATAATGAAAGGAGATAAATGGCTTATGTCGGTGGTCGATGTTGCCTAAGTAAGACTTTGTTCCTAACTCTTGTAGCTCTTCTGATCAGTGAAGGCACATCTTTTTGCAACACTTGATGGGATCGAGGCTCAAGCAAGGTTACAAACTCTTATATCTGGGGCATAATGATAACCAAAAATCAATGATCTGCATATTTATGGAAGAGAAAGAGATATAAATTTCAGTTTCTGCATATTAAAAAGAGATATAAAACTCCAATTTTTGCATATTGAAAGGAGATATAAAACTTCAGTTTCTGCATATTGAAGCATAACGATGTTCGATTTTGCCAAAGTAAGACTTTGTGCCTAACTATTGTAGCTCTTCTGATCAATGAAGGCACATCTTTGTGCAACAGTTGATGGGATCAAGCCTCAAGCAAGGTTACAAACTCTGATATCAACGGCATAATGGTAACCAAAAATCAATGATCTGCATATTGATGGAGGAGAAAAAGATATAAATTTCAGTTTCTGCAAATTAAAAGGAGATATAAAACTTCAATCTCTGCATTTTGAAAGGAGATATAAAACTTTAATTTTTGCATATTGTAGCATAATGAACGGAGATAAATGGCTTGTAATACGATGTTCGATGTTGCCAAAGTATGATTTTGTGCCTAACTCTTGTAGCTCTTCTGATTAGTGAAGGCACATCTTTGTGCAACACTTGATGGGATCGAGGCTCAAGCAAGGTTACAAACTCTGATATCTGGGGCATAATGATAACCCAAAATTAATGATCTGCATATTGAGGGAGGGGAAAAAGATATAAATTTCAGTTTCTGCATATTAAAAGGAGATGTATAATTTTAATGTCTGTATATTAAAAGGAGATATAAAACTTCAGTTTCTGCGTATTGAAGCATAATGAAAGTAGATAAATGGCTTGTAATACTGTGTTCGATGTTGCCAAAGTAAGATTTGTGTCTAACTCTTGTAGCTCTTTTGATTAGTGAAGGCACATCTTTGTGCAACATTTGATGGGATCGAGGCTCAAGCAAGGTTACAAACTCTGATATCTGGGGCATAATAATAACCAATAATCAATGATCTGCATATTGATGGAGGAGAAAAATATGTAAATTTCAGTTTCTGCTTAATAAAAGGAGATGTAAAATTTTGATGTCTGTATATTAAAAGGAGATAAAAAAAACATCACTTTCTGCATATTGAAGCATAATGAAAGTAGATAAATGGCTTGTAATACGATGTTCGATGTTGCCAAAGTAAGCTTTGTGCCTAGCTCTTGTAGCTCTTCTGATCTGTGAAGGCACATCTTTGTGCAACACTTGATGGGATCGAGGCTCAAGCAAGGTTACAAAACCTGATATCTGGGGCAAAATGATAACCAAAAATCAATGATCTGCATATTGATGGAGGAGAAAAAGATATAAATTTCAGTTTCTGTATATTAAAAGGAGATATAAAACTTCAGTGTCTACATATGGAAACATAATGAAAGGAGATATATGGTTTGTAATACGATGTTCGATGTTGCCAAAGTAAGACTTTGTGCCTAACTCTTGTAGCTCTTCTGATCAGTGAAGGCACATCTTTGTGCAACACTTGCTGGGATCGAGGCTCAAGCAAGGTTACAAACTCTGATATTTGGGGCATAATGATATCCAAAAATCAATGATCTGCATATTGAAGGAGGAGAAAAAGATATAAATTTCAGTTTTTGCATATTAAAAGGAGATATAAAACTTCAATGTCTGCATATTGAAAGGAGATATAAAACTTCAGTTTCTGCATATTGAAGCATAATGAAAGGAGATAAATGGCTTGGAATACGATGTTCGATGTTGCCAAAGTAAGATTTTTTGCCTAACTTTTGTAGCTCTTCTTATCAGTGAAGGCACATCTTTGTTCAACACTTGATGGGATCGAGGCTCAAGCAAGGTTACAAACTCTGATATCAAGGGCATAATGATAACCAAAATTCAATGATATGCATATTGATGGAGGAGAAAAAGATATAAATTTCAGTTTCTGCGTATTAAAAGGAGATATAAAACTTCAATGTCTGCATATTGAAAGGAGATATAAAACTTCAATTTTTGCATATTGAAGCATAATGAAAGGAGATAAATGGCTTGTAATATGATGTTCGATGTTGCCAAAGTATGATTTTGTGCCTAACTCTTGTAGCTCTTCTGATTAGTGAAGGCACATCTTTGTGCAACACTTGATGGGATCGAGGCTCAAGCAAGGTTACAAACTGTGATATCTGGGGCATAATGATAACCCAAAATTAATGATCTGCATATTGAGGGAGGAGAAAAAGATATCAATTTCAGTTTCTGCATATTAAAAGGAGATGTAAAATTTTAATGTCTGTATATTAAAAAGAGATATAAAACTTCAGTTTCTGCATATTGAAGCATAATGAAAGTAGATAAATGGCTTGTAATACGATGTTCGATGTTGCCAAAGTAAGATTTGTGCCTAACTCTTGTAGCTCTTCTGATCAGTGAAGGCACATCTTTGTGCTACACTTGCTGGGATCGAGGCTCAAGCAAGGTTACAAACTCTGATATCTGGGGCATAATGATATCCAAAAATCAATGATCTGCATATTGAAGGAGGAGAAAAAGATATAAATTTCAGTTTTTGCATATTAAAAGGAGATATAAAACTTCAATGTCTGCATATTGAAAGGAGATATAAAACTTATTTTCTGCATATTGAAGCAAAATGAAAGGAGATAAATGGCTTGGAATACGATGTTCGATGTTGCCAAAGTAAGATTTTTTGCCTAACTTTTGTAGCTCTTCTTATCAGTGAAGACACATCTTTGTGCAACACTTGATGGGATCGAGGCTCAAGCAAGGTTACAAACTCTGATATCTGGGGCATATTGATAACCAAAAATCTATGATCTGCATATAGATGGAGGAGAAAAAGATATAAATTTCAGTTTTTGCATATTAAAAGGAGATATAAAACTTCAATATCTACATATGGAAGCATAATAAAAGGAGATAAATGGCTTGTAATACGGTGTTCGATGTTGCCTAAGTAAGACTTTGTGCCTAACTCTTGTAGCTCTTTTGATCAGTGAAGGCACATCTTTGTGCAACACCTGCTGGGATCGAGGCTCAAGCAAGGTTACAAACTCTGATATCTGGGGCATAATGATATCCAAAAATCAATGATCTGCATATTGAAGGAGGAGAAAAAGAGATAAATTACAGTTTTTGCATATTAAAAGGAGATATAAAACTTCAATGTCTGCATATTGAAAGGAGATATAAAACTTCAGTTTCTGCATATTGAAGCATAATGAAAGGAGATAAATGGCTTGGAATACGATGTTTGATGTTGCAAAAGTAAGATTTTTTGCCTAACTTTTGTAGCTCTTCTGATCAGTGAAGGCACATCTTCGTGCAACACTTGATGGGATCGAGGCTCAAGCAAGGTTACAAACTCTGATATCTGGGGCATAATGATAACCAAAAATCAATGATCTGCATATTGATGGAGGAAAAAAAGATATATATTTCTGTTTTTGCATATTAAAAAGAGATAAAATTTTAATGTCTATACAATAAAAGGAGATATAAAACTTTAATTTATGCATATGAAAGCTTAATGAAAGTAGATAAATGGCCTGTAATACGTAGTTCGATGTTGCAAAAGTAAGATTAGTGCCTAACGCTTGTAGCTCATCTGATCAGTGAAGGCACATCTTTGTGCAACACCTGATGGAATCGGGCTCAAGCAAGGTTCCAAACTCTGATATCTGGGGAATAATAAAAAATCAATGATCTGCATATTGATGGAGGAGAAAAAGATGTAAATTTCAGTTTCTGCATATTAAAAGAAGATATAAAATTTAAATGTCTGTATATTAAAAGGAGATATAAAACTTCAGTTTCTGCATATTGAAGCATAATGAAAGGAGATAAATGGCTTGTAATATGATGTTCGATGTTGCCAAAGTAAGCTTTGTGCCTAACTCTTGTAGCTCTTCTGATCTGTGAAGGCACATCTTTGTGCAACACCTGATGGGATCAAGGCTCAAGCAAGGTTACAAACTTTGATATCTGGGGCATAATGATAACCAAAAATCAATGATCTGCATATTGATGGCGGAGAAAAAGATATAAATTTCAGTTTCTATATATTAAAAGGAGATATAAAACTTCAATATCTGCATATTGCAAGGAGATATAAAACTTCAGTTTCTACATATGGAAGCATAATGAAAGGAGATAAATGGCTTGTAATACGGTGTTCGATGTTGCCTAAGTAAGACTTTGTGCCTAACTCTTGTAACTCTTTTGATCAGTGAAGGCACATCTTTGTGCAACACCTGCTGGGATCGAGGCTCAAGCAAGGTTACAAACTCTGATATCTGGGGCATAATGATATCCAAAAATCAATGATCTGCATATTGAAGGAGGAGAAGAAGAGATAAATTACAGTTTTTGCATATTAAAAGGAGATATAAAACTTCAATGTCTGCATATTGAAAGAAGATATAAAACTTCAGTTTCTGCATATTGAAGCATAATGAAAGGAGATAAATGGCTTGGAATACGATGTTCGATGTTGCAAAAGTAAGATTTTTTGCCTAACTTTTGTAGCTCTTCTGATCAGTGAAGGCACATCTTCGTGCAACACTTGATGGGATCGAGGCTCAAGCAAGGTTACAAACTCTTATATCTGGGGCATAATGATAACAAAAAATCAATGATCTGCATATTGATGGAGGAGAAAAAGATATAAATTTCTGTTTTTGCAAATTAAAAAGAGATAAAATTTTAATGTCTATATAATAAAAGGAGATATAAAACTTTAATTTATGCATATAAAAGCACAATGAAAGTAGATAAATGGCCTGTAATACGATGTTCGATGTTGCCAAAGTAAGATTAGTGCCTAACGCTTGTAGCTCATCTGATCAGTGAAGGCACATCTTTGTGCAACACCTGATGGAATCGGGCTCAAGCATGGTTACAAACTCTGATATCTGGGGAATAACAAAAAATCAATGGGCTGCATATTGATTGAGGAGAAAAAGATGTAAATTTCAATTTCTGCATATTAAAAGAAGGTATAAAATTTAAATGTGTGTATATTAAAAGGAGATATAAAACTACAGTTTCTGCATATTCAAGCATAATGAAAGGAGATAAATGGCTTGTAATATGATGTTCAATGTTGCCAAAGTAAGATTTGTGCCTAACTCTTGTAGCTCTTCTGATTAGTGAAGGCACATCTTTGTGCAACACTTGATGGGATCAAGCCTCAAGCAAGGTTACAAACTCTGATGTCAAGGGCATAATGATAACCAAAAATCAATGATCTGCATATTGATGGAGGAGAAAAAGATATAAATTTTAGTTTCTGCATATTAAAAGGAGATATAAAACTTCAATGTCTGCATATTGAAAGGAGATATAAAACTTCAGTTTTTGCATATTGAAGCATAATGAAAGAAGATAAATGGCTTGTAATACGATGTTCGATGTTGCCAAAATATGATTTTGTGCCTAACTCTTGTAGCTCTTCTGATTAGTGAAGGCACATCTTTGTGCAACACTTGATGGGATCGAGGCTCAAGCAAGGTTACAAACTCTAATATCTGGGGCATAATGATAACCCAAAATCAATGATCTGCATATTGAGAGAGGAGAAAAGACATAAATTTCAGTTTCTGCATATTAAAAGGAGATGTAAAATTTTAATGTTTGTATATTAAAAGGAGATATAAAACTTCAGTTTCTGCATATTGAAGCATAATGAAAGTCGATAAATGGCTTGTAATACGATGTTCGATGTTGCGAAAGTAAGATTTGTGTCTAACTCTTGTAGCTCTTTTGATTAGTGAAGGCACATCTTTGTGCAGCATTTAATGGGATCGAGGCTCAAGCAAGGTTACAAACTCTGATATCTGGGGCATAATAATAACCAAAAATGAATGATCAGAATATTGATGAAGGAGAAAGAGATATAAATTTCAGTTTCTGCTTAATAGAAGGAGATGTAAAATTTTGATGTCTGTATATTAAAAGGAGATAAAAAACATCATTTTCTGCATATTGAAGCATAATGAAAGTAGATAAATGGCTTGTAATACGATGTTCGATGTTGCCAAAGTAAGCTTTGTGCCTAACTCTTGTAGCTATTCTGATTAGTGAAGGCATATATTTGTGCAACATTTGATGGGATCGAGGCTCAAGCAAGGTTACAAACTTTGATATCTGGGGCATAATAATAACCAATAATCAATGATCTGCATATTGACGGAGGAGAAAAAGATATAAATTTCTGTTTCTGCTTCATAAAAGGAGATGTAAATTTTTGATGTCTGTATATTAAAAGGAGATAAAAAACATCAGTTTCTGCATATTGAAGCATAATGGAAGTAGATAAATGGCTTGTAATACGATGTTCGATGTTGGCAAGGTAAGCTTTGTGCCTAACGCTTGTAGCTATTCTGATCTGTGAAGGCACATCTTTGTGCAACACTTGATGGGATCGAGGCTCAAGCAAGGTTTCAAAACCTGATATCTGGGGCAAAATGATAACCAAAAATCAATGATCTGCATATTGATGGAGGAGAAAAAGATATAAATTTCAATTTCTGTATATTAAAAGGAGATATAAAACTTCAGTTTCTACATATGGAACCATAATGAAAGGAGATATATGGCTTGTAATACGATGTTCGATGTTGCCAAAGTAAGACTTTTGTGCCTAACTCTTGTAGCTCTTCTGATCAGTGAAGGCAAATCTTTGTGCAACATTTGCTGGGATCGAGCCTCAAGGAAGGTTACAAACTCTGATATCTGGGGCATAATGATATCCAAAAATCAATGATCTGCATATTGAAGGAGGAGAAAAAGATATAAATTTCAGTTTTTGCATATTAAAAGGAGATATAAAACTTCAATGTCTGCATATTGAAAGGAGATATAAAACTTATTTTCTGCATATTGAAGCAAAATGAAAGGAGATAAATGGCTTGGAATACGATGTTCGATGTTGCCAAAGTAAGATTTTTTGCCTAACTTTTGTAGCTCTTGTTATCAGTGAAGACACATCTTTGTGCAACACTTGATGGGATCGAGGCTCAAGCAAGGTTACAAACTCTGATATCTGGGGCATATTGATAACCAAAAATCTATGATCTGCATATAGATGGAGGAGAAAAAGATATAAATTTCTGTTTTTGCATATTAAAAGGAGATATAAAACTTCAGTTTCTGCATATTGAAGCATAACGATGTTCGATGTTGCCAAAGTAAGACTTTGTTCCTAACTCTTGTAGCTCTTCTGATCAATGAAGGCACATCTTTGTGCAACAGTTGATGGGATCAAGCCTCAAGCAAGGTTACAAACTCTGATATCAAGGGCATAATGATAACCAAAAATCAATGATCTGCATATTGATGGAGGAGAAAAAGACATAAATTTCAGTTTCTGCATATTAAAAGGAGATATAAAACTTCAATGTCTGCATATTGAAAGGAGATATAAAACTTCAATTTTTGCATATTGAAGCACAATGAAAGGAGATAAATGGCATGTAATACGATGTTCGATGTTGCCAAATTATAATTTTGTGCCTAACTCTTGTAGCTCTTCTGATTAGTGAAGGCACATCTTTGTGCAACACTTGATGGGATCGAGGCTCAAGCAAGGTTACAAACTGTGATATCTGGTGCATAATGATAACCCAAAATTAATGATCTGCATATTGAGGGAGGAGATAAAGATATCAATTTCAGTTTCTGCATATTAAAAGGAGATGTAAAATTTTAATGTATGTATATTAAAAGGAGATATAAAACTTCAGTTTCTGCATATTGAAGCATAATGAAAGTAGATAAATAGCTTGTAATACGATGTTCGATGTTGCCAAAGTAAGATTTGTGCCTAACTCTTCTAGCTCTTTTGATTAGTGAAGGCATATCTTTGTGCAACATTTGATGGGATCGAGGCTCAAGCAAGGTTACAAACTCTGATATCTGGGGCATAATAATAACCAAAAATTAATGATCTGCATATTGATGGAGGAGAAAAAGATATAAATTTCAGTTTCTTCTTAATAAAAGGAGATGTAAAATTTTGATGTCTGTATATTAAAAGGAGATTAAAAACATCAGTTTCTGCATATTGAAGCATAATGAAAGTAGATAAATGGCTTGTAATACGATGTTCGATGTTGCCAAAGTAAGCTTTGTGCCTAACTCTTGTAGCTCTTCTGATCTGTGAAGGCACATCTTTGTGCAACACTTGATGGGATCGAGGCTCAAGCAAGGTTACAAAACCAGATATCTGGGGCAAAATGATAACCAAAAATCAATGATCTGCATATTGATGGTGGAGAAAAAGATATAAATTTCAGTTTCTATATATTAAAAGGAGATATAAAACTTCAGTTTCTACATATGGAAGCATAATAAAAGGAGATAAATGGCTTGTAATACGGTGTTCGATGTTGCCTAAGTAAGACTTTGTGCCTAACTCTTGTAGCTCTTTTGATCAGTGAAGGCACATCTTTGTGCAACACCTGCTGGGATCGAGGCTCAAGCAAGGTTACAAACTCTGATATCTGGGGCATAATGATATCCAAAAATCAATGATCTGCATATTGAAGGAGGAGAAAAAGAGATAAATTACAGTTTTTGCATATTAAAAGGAGATATAAAACTTCAATGTCTGCATATTGAAAGGAGATATAAAACTTCAGTTTCTGCATATTGAAGCATAATGAAAGGAGATAAATGGCTTGGAATACGATGTTCGATGTTGCAAAAGTAAGATTTTTTGCCTAACTTTTGTAGCTCTTCTGATCAGTGAAGGCACATCTTCGTGCAACACTTGATGGGATCGAGGCTCAAGCAAGGTTACAAACTCTGATATCTGGGGCATAATGATAACCAAAAATCAATGATCTGCATATTGATGGAGGAGAAAAAGATATAAATTTCTGTTTTTGCATATTAAAAAGAGATAAAATTTTAATGTCTATATAATAAAAGGAGATATAAAACTTTAATTTATGCATATGAAAGCACAATGAAAGTAGATAAATGGCCTGTAATACGATGTTCGATGTTGCCAAAGTAAGATTAGTGCCTAACGCTTGTAGCTCATCTGATCAGTGAAGGCACATCTTTGTGCAACACCTGATGGAATCGGGCTCAAGCATGGTTACAAACTCTGATATCTGGGGAATAACAAAAAATCAATGGTCTGCATATTGATTGAGGAGAAAAAGATGTAAATTTCAGTTTCTGCATATTAAAAGAAGGTATAAAATTTAAATGTCTGTATATTAAAAGGAGATATAAAACTACAGTTTCTGCATATTCAAGCATAATGAAAGGAGATAAATGGCTTGTAATATGATGTTCGATGTTGCCAAAGTAAGATTTGTGCCTAACTCTTGTAGCTCTTCTGATTAGTGAAGGCACATCTTTGTGCAACACTTGATGGGATCAAGCCTCAAGCAAGGTTACAAACTCTGATGTCAAGGGCATAATGATAACCAAAAATCAATGATCTGCATATTGATGGAGGAGAAAAAGATATAAATTTTAGTTTCTGCATATTAAAAGGAGATATAAAACTTCAGTTTTTGCATATTGAAGCATAATGAAAGGAGATAAATGGCTTGTAATACGATGTTCGATGTTGCCAAAATATGATTTTGTGCCTAACTCTTGTAGCTCTTCTGATTAGTGAAGGCACATCTTTGTGCAACACTTGATGGGATCGAGGCTCAAGCAAGGTTACAAACTCTAATATCTGGGGCATAATGATAACCCAAAATCAATGATCTGCATATTGAGAGAGGAGAAAAGACATAAATTTCAGTTTCTGCATATTAAAAGGAGATGTAAAATTTTAATGTTTGTATATTAAAAGGAGATATAAAACTTCAGTTTCTGCATATTGAAACATAATGAAAGTCGATAAATGGCTTGTAATACGATGTTCGATGTTGCGAAAGTAAGATTTGTGTCTAACTCTTGTAGCTCTTTTGATTAGTGAAGGCACATCTTTGTGCAGCATTTAATGGGATCGAGGCTCAAGCAAGGTTACAAACTCTGATATCTGGGGCATAATAATAACCAAAAATCAATGATCTGCATATTGATGAAGGAGAAAGAGATATAAATTTCAGTTTCTGCTTAATAGAAGGAGATGTAAAATTTTGATGTCTGTATATTAAAAGGAGATAAAAAACATCATTTTCTGCATATTGAAGCATAATGAAAGTAGATAAATGGCTTGTAATACGATGTTTGATGTTGCCAAAGTAAGCTTTGTGCCTAACTCTTGTAGCTCTTCTGATCTGTGAAGGCACATCTTTGTGCAACACTTGATCGGATCGAGGCTCAAGCAAGGTTACAAAACCTGATATCTGGGGCAAAATGATAACCAAAAATCAATGATCTGCATATTGATGGAGGAGAAAAAGATATAAATTTCAGTTTCTGTATATTAAAAGGAGATATAAAACTTCAATGTCTGCATATTGCAAGGAGATATAAAACTTCAGTTTCTACCTATGGAAGCATAATGAAAGGAGATAAATGGCTTGTAATACGGTGTTCGATGTTGCCAAAGTAAGACTTTGTGCCTAACTCTTATAGCTCTTCTGATCAGTGAAGGCACATCTTTGTGCAACACTTGCTGGGATCGAGGCTCAAGCAAGGTTACAAACTCTGATATCTGGGGCATAATGATATCCAAAAATCAATGATCTGCATATTGAAGGAGGAGAAAAAGATATAAATTTCAGTTTTTGCATATTAAAAGGAGATATAAAACTTCAATGTCTGCATATTGAAAGGAGATATAAAACTTCAGTTTCTGCATATTGAAGCATAATGAAAGGAGATAAATGGCTTGGAATACGATGTTCGACGTTACCAAAGTAAAATTTTTTGCCTAACTTTTGTAGCTCTTCTGATCAGTGAAGGCACATCTTTGTGCAAAACTTGATGGGATCGAGACTCAAGCAAGGTTACAAACTCTAATATCTAGGGCATAATGATAACCAAAAATCAATGATATGCATATTGATGGAGGAGAAAAAGATATAAATTTCTGTTTTTGCATATTAAAAGGAGATATAAAATTTTAATGTCTATATAATAAAAGGAGATATAAAACTTCAATTTATGCATATGAAAGCAAAATGAAAGTAGATAAATGGCTTGTAATACGATGTTGGATGTTGCGAAAGTAAGATTAGTGCCTAACGCTTGTAGCTCATCTGATCAATGAAGGCACATCTTTGTGCAACACTTGATGGAATCGAGGCTCAAGCAAGTTACAAACTCTGATATCTGGGGCATAATGATAGCAAAAAATTAATGATCTGCATATTGATGGAGGAGAAAAAGATGTAAATTTCAGTTTTTGCATATTAAAAGGAGATATAAAATTTAAATGTATGTATATTAAAAGGAGATATAAAACTTCAGTTTCTTCATATTGAAATATAATGAAAGGAGATAAATGGCTTGTAATATGATGTTCGATGTTGCCAAAGTAAGATTTGTGCCTAACTCTTGTAGCTCTTTTGATTAGTGAAGGCACATCTTTGTGCAACACTTGATGGGATCGAGGCTCAAGCAAGGTTACAAACTCTTATATCTGGGGCATAATGATAACCAAAAATTAATGATCTGCATATTGATGGAGGAGAAAAAGATATAAATTTCAGTTTCTGCATATTAAAAGGAGATATAAAACTTCAATGTCTGCATATTGAAAGGAGATATAAAACTTCAGTTTTTGTATATTGAAGCATAATGAAAGGAGATAAATGGCTTGTAATACGATGTTCAGTGTTGCCAAAGTATGATTTTGTGCCTAACTCTTGTAGCTCTTCTGATTAGTGAAGGCACATCTTTGTGCAACACTTGATGGGATCGAGGCTCAAGCAAGGTTACAAAGTCTGATATCTGGGGCATAATGATAACCCAAAATCAATGATCTGCATATTGAGGGAGGAGAAAAAGATATAAATTTCAGTTTCTCCATATTAAAAGGAGATGTAAAATTTTAATGTTTGTATATTAAAAGGAGATATAAAACTTCAGTTTCTGCATATTGAAGCATAATGAAAGTAGATAAATGGCTTGTAATACGATGTTCGATGTTGCCAAAGTAAGATTTGTGCCTAACTCTTGTAGCTCTTTTGATTAGTGAAGGCACATCTTTGTGCAACATTTAATGGGATCGAGGCTCAAGCAAGGTTACAAACTCTGATATCTGGGGCATAATAATAACCAAAAATCAATGATCTGCATATTGATGGAGGAGAAAAAGATATAAATTTCAGTTTCTGCTTAATAAAAGGAGATGTAAAATTTTGATGTCTGTATATTAAAAGGAGATAAAAAAACATATGTTTCTGCATATTGAAGCATAATGAAAGTAGATAAATGGCTTGTAATACGATGTTCGATGTTGCAAAGTAAGCTTTGTGCCTAACTCTTGTAGCTCTTCTGATCTGTGAAGGCACATCTTTGTGCAACACTTGATGGGATCGAGGCTCAAGCAAGGTTACAAAACCTGATATCTGGGGCAAAATGATAACCAAAAATCAATGATCTGCATATTGATGGAGGAGAAAAAGATATAAATTTCAGTTTCTGTATATTAAAAGGAGATATAAAACTTCAATGTCTGCATATTGAAAGGAGATATTAAACTTCAGTTTCTACATATGGAAGCATAATGAAAGGAAATAAATGGCTTGTAATACGGTGTTCGATGTTGCCAATGTAAAACTTTGTGCCTAACTCTTGTAGCTCTTCTGATCAGTGAAGGCACATCTTTGTGCAACACTTGCTGGGATCGAGGCTCAAGATAGGTTACCAACTCTTATATCTGGCGCATAATGATAACCAAAAATCAATGATCTGCATATTGATGGAGGAGAAAAAGATATAAATTTCAGTTTCTGTATATTAAAAGGAGATATAAAACTTCAGTTGATACATATTGAAAGGACATAACTGGCTTGTAATAGGATGTTCAATGGTTCCAAAGTAAGACTTTATGCCTAACTATTGTAACTCTTTTGATCAGTGAAGGCATATCTTTGTGAGATGCTTGATAGGATTGAGACTCGAGCAAAGGACTCTGGGCAGTATAATATATAAACTTCAAATTTCTGTATAGATTTGCCTTTATAAAGGCTGATCTAGTAATATCCCATGATGATAAAAAAATTAACCTTGATGCCTAACTCTTGTAGCTCTTCTTGTAAGTGAAGGCTTTAGAAAGGTTATAAGCTCTAGTATTTGGGGCATAATGATAACAAAAAGTCAATGATCTGCATATTGATAGAGGAGAGAAAGATATAAACTTCAGTTTCTGCTTATTGAAAAGAGATATAAACTTCAAGGTTTGCATATTCAAAGAAGATATAAAACTTCAGTTTCTGCATATTGAGAGGAGATATAAACTTCAGTTTCTACTTATTGAAGGGATATATAAAACTTCAGTTTCTCCATATTGAAAGGAGATAAATGGCTTGTAATAGGATGTCCAATGTTACCAAAGTATGACTTTATGCCTAACTCTTGAAGCTCCTCTGATCAGTGAAGGCACATCTTTGTGCAACGCTTGATATGATCGAGGCTCGAGAAAAGCACTAAATTTTTTAGTTTTATTGAAACCTAAAAGAAAGGGACGACACATTACATGATTGTGATCTGTTCAGTTTCTAAATTGGGAAAATGTGGTCCGATGTTGTCTAAGTAAGACTTTTCATATTAAGGTTGGATAATTGAAACTTTGAGGATTAACTTGTTCATCTTGCTGGTTGGGCAGCATAATATATTTATAATTCAAATTTCTGCATAGATTTTCATTTACTAAGGCTTATCTAGTAATGTCCCAAGAGGATAAATTCACCTCTATGCCTAACTCTTGTACCTCTTTGTGTAAGTGAAGTCACATCTTTGTGCAACACTTGATGGGATCGAGGCTCGAACAAGGTTATAAATTATAACTAGATTCGAACCCACGGTCCACCGCGGATCAATTTTTTTTAATATAAATGTGTTATTTTGTTTTGTTTTTTACTAAATATTTGTATTTTATTCTGGTAACTTAATTTACTATTTTTTTTGTTTCTATATGGTTTATAAATATTTTTATTTTATTTTTAACATATATTTATAGTATTTTGTTTTTACGGTTTATAATATCCTTCAAACCTATGCCAAAACAATTATGTTATTTATTCTCATTGAAATAATTTAGAGCAATTCCTACCGAATTATATATGAAATTAATCTAAATAAAAAAATTCTCAGTTAAATGAAAACCAAAACATGTATCGACATCATCTATCAATATAAAAAAAAATATACGGAGATTACTTGCTTTTGACGGTCTCTTATAACTCATGATGTCATAGAGTTACATTGTTTTTTTACCATCTCAGATTACTATTTAAAAAGAAATTTCATTATATTGAAATCTGTTGGTGGAGATGGAGAATGTTTCGAAGCATGTTCTTCTCCCTTAGGTACATTTGATATGCTCGAGTTTTAAAATCTCTAGAGATACACCGCAAGTGCACAAAATGCGATTGTAGTATATAGGGGTCGAATCCACAAAGACTTAAAAATTTTACGGTATATCTTTTAGTTTCGAATTAAGCTAACCAATATGAGAAATAAGCATAAGCAATGCAAAACAATAAATTGAGATCGGTTTGTATTGAAATGGAAAAAGCATCAAGTCCTGAGAATTTCTCAGGTAATCAAGTAATGCAAATCAATTAATCAGTTAGGATAGAATTACAATTCAGTTCTAGAACTCAAATCACGAAGATAAAATTAACAAAATTTCGTTGCGAGAATTTACTATGTTTAAAACCTAAGAAATTAAATTCCTTTGCAAATCTTAAAATTCTAAACAAGCATTAAGAACAAGTTTGATTGGTTCACAAATGATCTAATCCAAATTCCTTTGCAATTATCTAATTTGTTCACTCTAGGTTTTGTCAGATTATGAATCACACAGTTGTGCCAATTTAACAACCTATGGTTTAGATTCTGGGTGATCAGGCCATGACTAGCTTTAAGAACAACTTAGGCGAAGAACTATCAAGTTTTGAATCCTAACAAATAAATCTAAAAGCCCCACCCATTTTTTTTAATATTAATATTCTCATATATACTAATAACTCCCAGCAGACAAAACAAATGAACAACTAAGCAATAAATATTTATTGTAAATCAATAATTCAAACCAACTAACAACCTAACGGTTTACGGAAACAACCAACAACAATAGCAATAAATAAACAAATAAAACACCCTCCCGGTATGTCATCTTGAACCGTCACCGCAGTTCCACGAGCTTCAGCTAGCTTTATCATTTTCCTTACCTGTGTCATTACGAATAGACGCAGTCAGTATTAATAAATACTGAGGAGGCGATCAACCCGTCTACTAGGTCAATCAGGACAAAATTACGAAAATACTCCTGGCATAAATAAATCCCTCGACTCGACAAACAGCAAAGCAACAACTTGATAAAAATTAATTCACCGCAAAATACTGAATTAAAATCAATCAACGATATTTTAAACAACCAAAACGTGATTAAAACAATTAATTCAACGGCAAATCACGGAAAAATCACAGGAAAATAATCTCACAATTAACAGCAATTAACAGCAATTTTTTGGAATTTATTTCAGCAATAAATAAACAGCGATAATCACAGCAAACACATAAATAAATCCTAGCACGTAATTATCCCGAAAAAGTTTCCGTATAATATCCTACCACGGTACGGCACTCACCTTAGCCAAAAGTAAAAACTTTTGCGATAATTTTCTGCAAATTGTTTAGAACTCCCCAGGGTATCTACACCCTAAATTCTCACAATGCAAAACCTAAAATTAATAAAATAATTTAATAAAATATCTACCACCAACTATGCAACTTTAATAATCACAAAAAGACAAAATGATTCACATGTTAATCAAAAGTCATCTTCCTTGTACAAACTTTGCAACAAACAGCCGATCACCAACGCCGGGGCAACTACACCACCACCGGAGCTCAACACTTGAACCACCGCTGTCACGGCCTCATGATCTCACCGTCAAAACCATCCATCGATCAACACATCATCATGCCCCACGATAACTACAACACGTCACGACATCGTCGATCATCGATTCAACGCCACACGTCATCAAATCACAATGACAGCGACGATCAACACCGATCCACAATCTCGACTACAAACACCACACACCGTCACAAACTCCACACCAAAAACCCTCCACCGCCAAGTCACCATCGATCACCATGATTGATTTAACAACTACAACAACAATATGAACCGACTACGAGAGAGAGACCCTTACCGTAAGATTAGAGAGAGAGACAAAGAGAGAGAAAGCTTCACACGCACACAATGACGAAGCTCCAAACTCCGGTCGATCCTGAACTCGGCGATCACCACCTGGCTCGTCTCCTCTTGCCACAAAGCTCCTCTTGCTTGCTCTCCACACCTAACACTGCTCAACTTTCGCTTGATCTCTCGATGATGGTAACGAAGGTTGGAGAAGTTAAAGAAGATGGAGGCGTCGAACTTTTAATAAGGAATCGTAGGGTTTACTTATTTTTTTCCAAAAATTTCACTTAGGTCCCTCAATTTTCTAATATACTCAATTCAGCCCCATAATTCTAATCTTATCAAATTAACCCCTCACAACTTTCTGATCCAACAGAAACAACCCCAAACTTTCCGATTCTCCTTTTTAACACCCTCAATTTTATTTGATTTAAATAAAAACTCAGCTTCTTAATCCAAAAATAAATTTAACTTCCTGTTCTTGGACACGGATGTTACAAAATCAATCTAAAATTCCATGAAACCCCTAATGAGAATCTCTGAACCTAACAAGAGATCTACTCACACATATCAATTGAAAACAAAGACATGATTAAAATAGATATCATATGAAATATATAAGAGAAATAAAAATAGGGGTACGACATCTTCTCCCAAGATGTACAAAGTATTAGATCAGCCCCAACCTCTCAATCTCTCCCCAAAACTCTCTTGCTAAGGTTCACCTCCTCCTTCTCAAAAAACCTAAAAACCCTAATTAATAGTCTAAACACAATTTGGGGCCTTTTGTAAATACATGAAACTTCTGGGCAAAGTTACAAATATTTAAAAGTGTTGATTTTCGCGTGTGGTGTGAAAATAAGGCTCGTGTCGATCGACACCCATAGGTATGGTCATGAATGGCACCAACTTCAACTTCTCAGCTACAATGCTCTAAAATGCTCGAGAATGTCTAAATAATCCTAAATGTGTGTAAACCTCTAAAGACTCTTAAGATACATAAAAGACTCAATTATGTACATATATCATGATTTAAAACCCATAAAACCATGATATATCAACTATCCTATATTTAGCTTTTGCTTGCCCTCAAGCAAACATAAAACTAAAATAGAGAGAGAAGTCTGAAAACACATAAACTCATTTCATCATAAGAGCACCACACTCACATTAACCATAGTAAGCCAGCCACTAGAAATTATTACATGATAAAATCCAGACCACCATATACTTCACCGTAGACATTCGCAGTTTTCTAGATTCAACCCAAAATTTTGCAACATAGTCCATAAGCCCTTCATCGTCGGGTCTCATCTTTGATCTCAATGTCAAGAACCTTCTAGACTCATTCTTGTATAATACCATGACAAATCAACCATACAACATTTTGGTACTCTTTCTCTCCCCAAGACATTATTTTTGTATTCTTTTTTTTTTTTAACAAAGGTGTAGGCGAATAATGGCATCACGGGAAATTTTTCTAACCTCGCTTCCAACCTTCGTGTGATCATTTATTACAAAGTAAAATAATAGAATCATTGGACATTTTCCTACCCCTTTACTCAAAAGAAAGTCATATCATCTTTTCTCTATATATATATATATTTTTTTTTAAAGTAAGGGAGAGGAGTACCATTTTTTTTACACAGGTTGTCTTTCGTCAAGTATGAACGAGGAGTCAAGCCCTCTGAAGATCAGTCACATCGATAAGGTAAAAATAAACTCATTTCGTCATCAGAAACTAAATAAGTAAGAAAACAGAGCAAAAAAGTGCAAAATGTTAAAACAGAGAAAACAGAGCAAAACAGAGAAAACAGAGCAAGCAAAAAACAGAGTAACACTCAAATGAGAAGAAAGGTCCTAAAGATGAGATTCATGGATTTGTGATTCTCTTTCGTCTCTCCTAGATGCTTAATAAAACTTTAGAGAAGCAATCTCTAGACAATGAACATCAAAACAAGATGGGTCCACTCCCGTGATAAACACCAACAAGCCTATACCACTCCTAATCTTAATACCCAGTCAATGAAACAGAGAACATGCATCAATGAAACATAATACATGCACGCATTAAGAAAAATCTCATTAATGCCAAAATACTGTAAAACAACCAATCCCTTAGGTTAAAGCCATAGATCTTTAGTATTAGTTGGGTCAGGCATTACATCAAATACCTTCCGGGTGAGAAATGTCTGAGATCTAATTCCAAGAGGTCAGCGAAGAACAACATTATAAACATTTAATCCAGAAGATATCTTTGCAATTACAAGCTTAAACATCTAAGAAGACCAAGAATCTTACACAGATCTAACTCATCCTTAAGAACATAGTTCACTACTCAGAATCCATCATCAAAGTCACAAACCCAGAAAATAAAATAAGATACATAATCATAATCAGGAGAGTGAGATGAGAAGGAATCTGAAGAAAATAAGTGCAAAAGATCAAATGATCAGAGGAGATCTGGATAACAAAACTGAAAAGCTTTAAAGGTGGCTCAAGAACTTTTCAGAGGACTTAGAAAATAAAAAGGGGTCCTTTGGTTAATGACTTAATGTGGGTATTTATACCCTGGGTCAAAACCCTAATACACAAAAAGATAAAATAATCTAATCTGATTAAGTCGGTGGGTAGAATTCCGTTTACTTCATTAAGTCATGGAGGTTAGCAATTCTTCAAAGTTGGCATCTTGATCTTCAACTCAGCATCAGATTGAGTGGAGGAATCGGCTTCTTGATCGAGTGGTTACACCGAGTAGTCATCTTCTTTCAAAGTCAGGTCCTTTATGCAGCCACTCGGGTTCTTGATCGATTCCTTGGTCGAGTCTTCTACACCATTCATCCTCAAAATCCAGATACTCTTCAAAAGCATCCATTTTACCTGATAACAACTCCAAAATGCAATATGTATGCAAATCTAATGGAAAACCTAATATGAATGCTATATGAGTGAAAAGACAGTAAATGGAGTGAAACAAATGACGAAACTATGCCTAAGTGATGAGAAATGCATGCTTAAATGAGGTAAAATACACAGACATCAACTC
Organism: Cardamine occulta; assembly: GCA_028015245.1. Classification (NCBI taxonomy): domain Eukaryota; kingdom Viridiplantae; phylum Streptophyta; class Magnoliopsida; order Brassicales; family Brassicaceae; genus Cardamine; species Cardamine occulta. Next base: position 10,152,400 of record CM051369.1, read on the forward strand.
TCCCATACTTAGTCTTTGCTTGCCCTCAAGCAAACAAGACACAAGCAGAGTAAGAGATTTAAAAATGGGGATTCAGAACTAAAGCAGTGCCACTAGAAAAGATACAATCAACATCCTAGATAGCTATTCTTAAATGCAATGCCAAAGAGCTTTACTTGTAAAGCGTTAGCCATACCCTTCACAACATTACCCAACATCAGCCTTAACCTACATATACATTCAGATCAATCATTCCCTTTGACATTGATTAAACAGTAACTATGAATCAAGTTTATGCAAAACCACTGAACTTATTTGGCTAAGGGAAAATGTCAAGAGATAAAGATGGTCCCTTCTTGTAACTAGTTTTAGACTTTTCAAAACAGGAAACTCTCAAAGAATGACTGAGATTTAGAAGAATGCTAAAGGTACAGGGCCAACTAATGCATACAAGGACAGATTCTCATCTACCCAAACACACATAAAGATTTAACCCCACCTAATTCTAAACCCAGAAGATGATCCTAACTCTACCCTTATGCACTTTTCTACGTTGAATCCTTTTTGGATCAAATCATTCTTTCTTTTCTTTGCTTTTCATTCTAAGGAGAGGTTTTCTTTTACACAACTACTTATTCTAACGGAATGGATTTTTATCAGCTATGGATCTTCTTTTCTTCTTACTTCATAAGACTCTTTAGGCTTTTTGCCTTCTTTCTCTTTTTCAATCTTTACAGAGCCTATTGTTTTCTTTTTTGAAACCCTTAGATCCTTTACTATTCTTTTTCTATCTTTACAGAGCCTATTTGTTTTTTTTTTTTAATATTGTTTTCTATCTACCATTTTTTTTTGATATTTTTTTTCTATCTACCATTTTTTTTACATACCCCTCTTCTCAAAATTCTTTTCTCTATTTTTTTCTTTTCTTTTCAACACATCCCAAAGTAAAACATCAAGACTCGATTTGCATAACTCGATGTGCACACTTGAATTGTGACCGAGCTTGCAAACCGAGTTTACTACCCGAGCTAGAGTTTCCAGTCTAATCTCCACCCGGAATCAAGTTCCCACCTAATCCTATCTAGTTCAAAGAGTGTGAACCAGAACTACATGAGAAACTATCCTTATCAGCTCCAACATAACACGTTCTACCAAGCTCAATCCATAAAACAGGACTCACACACACAGAGAACAATGATGGCTTGAAAGAAAGGTTTAGGTAAAGGGCAAGGAGAATCTACTTGGATTAACAAAGGGTGGTAGAAGGAGAAAGAAAATCCAAGTATATATGAATGGTATCCATGAGTTCAGATTAAGAGCATAAACATGATAACTACAAGTCAAAATTAGGTTCTAATAATCAGGAAATGATTTCAAATCATAGTATGCTTCAGCCAAAACCAAATGTCAAGCAATGCATTCGAAGTATGGTTCTACCTTATGCTTCAAACTTATATGACAAGCATCAAAGACCTACTAACCAGTTTATTATTATCAAATGAAGCAGTATCCTAACAAGGCTATGATCATCATTATCCGCTATGCAAATGCAACAATTCTATATGAAATGCAACTAAACTCAATCCTAAAATATGAATGTAACTACATGAACACTCTGTTTTTGTGGAATAATTTTTGAAAAAATTTCAAATTTTTATGGTTTTTTCTATGCTGTAAATGCAATGTGTATACAGACTCAAAGTAAAAAATTTTAAAATAAGAAAACAATAAACAATGTCAAATACATTTCAGACCCTTCTCCAAACTTAAATTACACAGTCTCTTGTGTAATAAAAGATTCAAAGGAAGGTTCGAGATAAAAATAGAAAATTTAAAAATGCATGGTATCTATAGTGGTATAGAATGGAGTTGCTACCTTATGGTTTGGTGAAGAAGGAGTCATTGTATGCCTCCATGCTTTCCATAGTGTCCTCCGAAGCTGAAGGTGTTGACTCTATATGGAGGTCGAGTACTGAAGTCGAAATGGTGGACTGCTGGAGGTGCGACTCGGCCTACATGCCGAGTCGTAACATCGAGTCTGTTCTCCGGAAGCTGGACTCGGCCTGGAAGCCGAGCGGTGTGGTCGAGTCCTCTCCTTGGTCCAACGATGGTACTACTTTTCTCTTCCTCTACCTTGGCTCTACTGCTGATTTCCTAGGAGGATCCACTGGGACACTACGCCTTGGCCTAAAGCTAAAAGACCCACTTATTCTCAATGTCTTAAGACCTGTGGTGGTCTTGGAAGAAGAAATTTTGCTTTTCCCCTGTAGGACCTTTTTCTGGCTTTTTATTACTTTAACAGAATCGGTGAGCTCCCTAACGATACTTTTCAGAGCATTCATTGTCTTGTCCTGCCATTTATCCACTTCTGGAGTAGGCTAATCCGCCTATTTGCTTCTTTAATGGTCTTGGCAGTGGGCTTATCTTCGAAAAAGTAGCACTCTGGTTCTAGCTCAGTCTCAATCTCATCCTCAACTGGGTCTTCTTGAATGGGTGTTGCTTGAGGGTCATAGAGAGACTCTACAGGTGGTCATAAGTCAATGTTTTCGACTAGCCTGATCCTGGTGAGTGGTGAATTTGGAAGTATCAAGCTTGCTTCTCCAACTACAGGATGAGTGAACTTGTAGATATAACCTTCATTGGTCCTCTTGCTGTCCAGAAGGTGTTGCTTGGCAAGGTTTTTGAGGTCCAACCATTTGGCTTCATATGATTTTGATACCAGTTCCACATTAGTAGTATAGAGCATTGGAGTGATTATGCCCCCCCCCCTCCCCCCAACAATGAGTTCTCAATTCTTTCCATTTCTGTGTAGCTTGGCTGCCCAATTTCTGTACCATATAAACTGATAGAGTAGAACCATAGTGAGACCCATGTCTGCTCTATCCCCTTGGAAGACTCTTTCATTCTTTCTATAATTTAACTCTTCCAAAAGTGCTAAGTTCAACATCTGAAGCTCGCTCTCATTTACATTGCCCGTGACCTTCCTTCGAAAGAGATTACCTGTAAAGGCCTTGTAGAAGTATCGAATGGCTAGGTTTCTGATTTGAGCGCTTTTAGAACGCGCTGAGCTGTATTTGTCCTTTCTTGCTATGATCTTCCACAATGCTTGCAGGTCAGCCTTATCGAAGTCTTGCTGAGTTCCTGACCCAGAGGGAAAATCAAATAGAGTGTCCAGCTGAATGATCATGAGGAGAAAGCCTCTATCATTCACCTCAAAAGTAATGAAGCCTATTTCTTCTGCATGCCCATCTTCCACTACTTCTTTGTCATCGTCATAGAAATAGATGTTTAGAGTAGCGAAGAACTAACAAGTCTCATCCTTGTAACCGGCAAAGAGATGGCTCATGAAAGTACCGAGGTGGCATATCTCGAATAGATATCCCACATCCCTGGAGATTCCAAGTGCTGCCATAGTTTCAGGATGTGGGTATCGCGTTCCACCAAATTTCATGCTTATGAGGGCATCATAGAGCTCTTCGGTAGTTGGCTGTTGCTTCCTCTGGGGTTTCTTAGCTTGCTTCTTAACCACCTAGGCACCTTGATTTCCTCAGCTTCACTTTCAATATCCTCATCAACAAGCTCAGGTCTCTTCCCTCTTGCAATATCTCGTATGTCTTTGGAATACTGCCTAGCTAGCTCTTCATCATCTTGATCCATTGTTTGATTTCCTTGACATGATCCTCTCCTTTCTAAAAATCCCTGTGCTAATGCTTCAGCTGATGGTCTTGGTGTTGGTTGTTTCAGCCTTGGGTACTTGGGTTTCCTTGACTTGAGAATAAATTTTTATTTATTAGTATTAGTGAATTGATAAGTTAATATATTTTAGGATCCTCAAATATTTTATACCAACATTTATAAATATGGTAAACTTAAACAAATATTATTGTAAACATTAGGTAATGATATTACATCGAAAATAAAACATAGAAGATTAACATTTTATTTATACAGCTCGTCTTCCGAATCTGGTACAATCGATGACATACTTTCATCATCAACTAAGTTTTCATTAGCTAGAGGATCAGCCTCACCCAGTTCGTCGACCATGTTGTGAATCATTTGATTATTCCCAATAACCTATAAAATAATTAATTATATACTTACTAGGTACCACAATAAATGAACCGTACTAATTATAATCAAATTTACCTTGACAATGTTCTTCACTATTATGTTCGGTTCATTGCGCTTCTGTTTAACTTACATATAATTACCTATATATACGAATATTCAATTTTCATACAATGAAATATAAATTAAATAAATATTGTCAAATGGTGCTTATTATTTATGAATTTAAACCGTTTACCTTTTTTAGAAGTAGCACTGCACCAACCTTTATAAGTCCATTGAAATCATCATTCTCAAATACCTTCATATGAATAGACGCACCCATTGTTCCAGTTGGATCTTTTAATGTAACCAATGCATCACCAAATTCATTTTTATTCATATTTTTTATCATAACCAACATCTACAAAGTTGATAATCGGGTTAGGCGTAGTAGTATATAACAAAATTTCTTTGAAATTTGGTTAGCATTATGTACTTGCCTTGTTAATTTTGGCCCAGTTGTTGTTGGTACATTGAATTGAATTCAACGGTCCACTCTTGCCCTTTTTGTGTTAGGTATTCAACAGCTGATGTCCAACGTACCTCGTTGAAATCCGGGTCTCCCTCTGCAAGTAAATCGTCAAAAAATATTTGGATTTGTATTCAGTTTTGGGGATCATAACTCGAACTCCTTTCATGATATTGCTTGCGTTTTCGTGCTAATTGAACATTTTGAAAAGACTCAGTGCCGGGAATTATAGGTTCATCTCTGCCCAACTAAGAAGGGAAGAGACATGTAGAAGGTGCATCTACAACATTAATGGAAGGGAAGGGACTCGATATTAGCTTGCGGTATGAGCTTCCATTTTTGTACCAGCTCCAAAGAGATATGTCTCTTTCAGAACCATCATTTCCAGAGGAATTAGATATTTTTAAAAACAAATTTGATGACTTGAAATAAATAAACTGAAAGATTGTATTAAGGTTATGATGTTTAAAACATCTAAATGTTGGCCATATATAGTTAAACATGTGAATATAAATCAATGAATTTTTGTAGTTTGGTACACCTACCTCCTCAATTTGAACATGTGGATATAAATCAAACTTAGTAGTAGTCGCATTTTAGTAGCACAATAAGCTACACAAAATGTGACTACAATATTTAAATATTATTATTATTTATATGTACTTGTCGTATTTTACTAGCACACTTACATTCTTATTATTTATCGCTCAGTCGCCTTTCTATCGAATATTTTAGCGACTACATGGCGACTACTAGAGATAAATAAGAAAAATAATTTAGATAACTATATAAAAATCGAGTTCGATAAATTCACATTCATTACATAACTAATTTGAACATTATCTACAATATAGTATTAATAAAAGTTTTTTTTATGTATATATATATGTTAACATTAAAAAAAAAAATTTATTAATAACAGAACAAAAAATGACATGTATTAATACCAAATGTCATACTTATTTCACCATACATATATATATATATATTAAAACATTATTAAACAACTTAATCAATGATCCATCTCGAACTTTTCGATGTGATACTGGCAACAACCATATTCATCACCATTGCATTCGTAAACGTCTTCAACAGGTTTCTCAAAATCCAGACTTGGAGGAGGATTAGGTGCAGGTTCCTCAACGTTTAGACCAAATTGCCTCGCTATGGCATCAACAGCTAGGTCCTCCGGATGACTTTCAACTTCTTCAGCATAACCACCGCCTTGATAACTATCATATGGAGAGAATGTAGAACCGGGGTGAAACTTGGTTCAACTTCTGTGATTGGAGTCTCTGATTCCCAAGACATCTCAATTTTTTGGTGCTCCTTATCCCACTCTGCCAACCTGGCCAGTAATTGAGAGTCAGTTACATCAGAATAATTGATAAGTGATGCATTAGAATCAGTGAACGAGTTAGAAGGGAAGTTTGACATTATAATTCTTTTGTGTTTGTATTCAACCTGCTATCAATGAGATCTTTTATAAGAGATTTTGCGTATAAAAATTTAACTATTTCATCTAAAAGTAGGTACACGTAACTACAATTATATAGACATGCGGGAATATATGTAACTATATTATGGCTACAAAATATCTTTATTATTAGTCCCTAAATTGTCGTTTTTGTATGTGACTACATAAAACAGTCGCTTATTGTGGTCGCATATGTTTTGGTAATTTCCAACTTAATTGCGACTATCTAAAATTAATTAACAAAATCAACAAAACTCCTATATTGGTCACAATTTGCTTGCAAAATTATGCGAGCATTTTGCAACAACTTATATTTGGACTAAATTGCGACTATCTAAAATTATGTAACCAAATCAACGAAAGTAGTTTTTTGGTCACAATTTGGTTGCAAAATTTTGCAACTATTATGTGACTACTTATTTTTGGACTAAATTACGACCAATATGCAACCATATGTTTAGGTAATTTCTAACTAAAATGCGATTGTCTAAAATTAAGTTACAAAATCAACGAAAGTCGTATATTGGTCACAATTTGGTTGCAAAATTATGCGACCATTTTGCGACTACTTTTTTCTGACTAAATTGCGACCAATATGCGACTAAAATATTGAAGTCGTATTTTGGTTGCAAAATTATGCGACCAATTTGCGACTACTTATTTTTTGAACTAAATTGCGATCAATATGCGACTAAAATATTGAAGTCCCATTTTAGTTGTAAAAACGTTACAATTTAGTCGCTTTTATGTGTGACTACATAAACCAGTCGCTTCATGTAGTCGCATTTTACGTGTTTTCTTGTTGTGACATAACTTATTAATTTTTTTGTTAAATATTTTACTTCATTTAGATATTACGAAAACATAACTCATTTAAAATTTTTTAATTTTTATTAAATTTTATAAAAGGTATAAAACATTTGTTCAATAATTTACTTCATTTAAATATTACGACAACATAACCTATTTAAATATTAAAACTTTTTTTATTTAATATTATGAAAATGTCAAAAATATATTTATATGAAGATAAAATATTTAACAAATAACCTAAATAAGCTATGTTGTCGTAAAAACATTATCTTCAAACAGTAAAGATTAGCAATTCAACTAGCATTTTACGAAAAGAAAAATTAGAAAAGGCGAGATAATGAAACTGATATATAATTAATGCAATTTTATGATTTGAAGTATAAATTTGTTTGTAATATAAATTTTACTAACCAAAAAAATATTTATTAAAATTTTATATTTTCATCTTATATTAAAAAAAATTAGAAAAAATTCTCAACTTTTAAAAATGCTGAGTTGTTTTTATCAATTTTTTCTGGTTGAAAATAAATGTTCAACTTTTGTTGACTTTCCATTTTATTCGCTAACTGTTGTTGACTTTTCCAAATTAGACACGCCATTAAAACATCTGACGGAAGAAAACAGGACCGTTAGTTTGTTCCGTTAGATGACTTAATGACATGACTAATTTAATAAAGTCAAACAAAGTTAGCGATTAAAATGGAAAATCAACAATAATCGACTTTATATTTCATCGCATAAAAAATTAAGGATTGTTTTCAACAATTTTTTTAAGTTGAGAATTTTTTGATATTTTCCATATTATATCCATATGTTCAAAAACGTGGGCAAGGTGGCTGCCTCCACGACGCTAAGGCGGTCGATGGTGATGTGCCACCGAGATTAGTGTTCTTCGGCCAATAAATCTGAATTCAAAAACAAAATCAAATTTTTAGCCCATTTTCTGGTTATAAATCAATAGAGTTTTCTTGAATCTATAATATTTTGCTTTAAAAAGCAAAGAAAATAAGCTGAATCCATATAAATCGTGAAACAAAAAAAAACGAAGCTGCGAACTAGAGTTTCTAGATCTGTTTTTGCCATAGGTTGGAGATGAGAGTATTTTTGTCATTTCAGTTTTCACTAAAAAAATTATGAAAAGAATAAAAAGCGAGCTAAATGGCTTGAACTCGTTCAATTGAAGCAATAATGATGGAAGGAAACCACTTGAACTATCAAGTTTTACTAAAAACTTCAATACATAAATAATATATATCCCAGTAATATGATAAAAGTTATAAAAGTAATTCCCATTTAATCTCTCCTTAATTGATTTCGTGCTAAATGGCACCTCACAGCCCGATTAACGCCTACCAAAATTTCTAACATGGAGTATAACTGGAATTACATTTACTATATTTACCATATCCACAAATCATATTATATAAACATTGGTTCCTCTTATGAGAATTCGACACATGTCAAAATTATTATTGATAGGATCACGACACATGTCTTTCAATAAAATTTTAACTTCCTTTTCAAACTAAAATTTTTATACTTTCATATTATTTAGCTCCAATAAAATTATTTTAACATGTTTCAAGTTATTTGAACGAAAAAAAATTGATTGTGTATAATCTAACCTAATTCGTTATACTAATTGGCTGAATGTTAAATAAATCATAGACTAAATTGACTAGATTAACACATGAGTCTATATAATTTAACGTAACTAATTAACGCATAAATCTATATAATTTTATGGATCAAATGGTTAATAGTTTGATACATGAACAAATAATTTTATTTGTATTAACTTTATCGTCATGCTTAATAATTATTATTTAAATACATGAAATTTAATAAATTACGGAATCAAAATTTTTACAAAAATATAAATTTAGTTTTGTAGTCAGAAATATTGGGCATACATACAAGAATATCGAACATCAGACAAGTTAAAAATGCAAAAAAAAAAAATTAATAAATAAGGATGGACAAATGGAAATTTGAGACAAGATAGTGGAAAACAAGAAAATGAGAATTCAAAAAATGATGATGTTAGCTTCTGTAACTTATAAGAGAATATAAGTTATATCTGTATACGAGAGGAAGAGCATCAACATCAATCTTAGTAAGCCAAATAGGCAAACCAGTGGCAACAAAAATGTCAAGAGTTGATTTTATATTCGAATTGTTAGGAGTACTGAAATGAGATTCAAGATGAGCACTAAACTGTTTTATCTGGTTCCTCGATATAATTTACATATAATTGAAGCAAGATAACAAAATGGTTAGAAACTTGTATAGTATTCTCGGTTTAGAAACAAAAAAATAACACTTCTACTTAGACAGGAAAATTGAAGAAAATGTTTTCTCCAGTGAGGAAAGAGATTATGGAAATGATGATGATGATGATGATGATGAAGATGATGACGATGATGATGATGGTGATGATGATGATGATGATGATGGTGATGGTGATGATGATGATGGTGATGATGATGATGATGGTGATGGTGGTGATGATGATGATAGTGATGATGATTATGATAGTGATGACGGTGATGATGATGATGATGATGATGACAGTGATGATGATGATGATGATGGTGATGATGATGATGATGATGATGATGATGATGATGATGATGATGATGATGATGATGATGATGATTATAATGATGGTGATGGTGATGGTGATGGTGATGGTGATGATGAGGATGATGATGATGATGATGATAATGATGATGATGATGATGATGATGATGATGATGATGATAATGATGATGATGATGATGATGATGATGATGAAGAATGATGATGATGATGATGATAATAATGATAATGATGATGATGATAATAATTTATTTTTTGATTTTATTGTAATTAATTAATTGATCTATTAATTAAATAATTAATTAATTTATTGATTAAATGGGTTAACTCATTTAACTATTTACCCATCAAATTAAATGGGTAATGGGCTGACCAACCAATTTAGTAAAAATATTATCCCTTATTTACTCTTTAGTCCTTTTATCTCCCGCTTCGGCAGCTCTTGCTTGCTGGATCCTCGGCGTCCGGTGAAAATCTCCCAAAGCTGAAGGCAAGTACTCCCTTCTTTCTCACTTATGCATTTGTTTCCCGCTGATGGAATCTCTGATCTGAAGGTGTTTTTGTTTGGTTCCATGTTTTTGTTTTTGAAAATGAACGAATTGGGACGATTTGTGTGATATGAGATTATTTTTGAACATTTCCTAAATTCAGCTTCTTCTAGCTATCGAATTTCTTGGTTGAATTATCGTTAATATTACTTTTTCATACTTTATGTTAGCAATCCTTTGTTGTTTGGTTCTTGCACACTAGGTGTTTGATAAAATTACTCAATGAATATTTTCCTCCTTTGTTTGCAGAAAATTCTTGTTCCATTTTATCAAGCACAAAGCCATGACGAGTCTGATATGGTTAACGGCAGAAGAAGCTGCAAAGAACAGAGGAAAGGTTCTTTCTTTGTACAGACAATTACTGAGGAGTATCAACTCACCAAAATTGCAGCTTAGTTATGCTTCAAGACTTGCAAAGAAAGCTGAAGTTAGGACTATCTTCTTGTTTGGCTCTGAGGAGATTTCGAAACACAACGTTGCTGATCTCATACGTACTGCTGAGTATGCTCTTTCCCAATTGAAACAAGGCAAAATTCCCAACAACACCACTCAGTATTGAGAGGCTTGTTTCCATGGCATTCTCATCGTAACAGATCAAGTAGTTCATTTCAATCTTTGAGGCTTTTTTTCATTATAACTCCCATGGCATTTGGTTTAAGATGATGTAGTATATGTTTTCATAGTGCTCACTATATTCCAATAAATCATTACTAATGAAAAGTTTGAACAATTTAGTGACTACTGTAACATGATGCAGATTGTCGACTCCAAATTGATGAAAAACACGTAAAAAGATAAATATTAGAATGTTTTCTTTCACAACTCAATGGACGGTTTCACACGATGTTTATAATTGTAATTCAACAAGAATCTACTGGATCGTATCATACGATCCTACCAAAACTTGCAGCTCAAAATCTTTTATAGTTAAACAAATACTCAAAACAGCTCCTTATCCTGAGTTCTCATTCCCTTCGTCTACCTTCCGAGCTTGTTGTTTTCCAATCTGTGCCCTTCTCATAGCTGAATAACCATAGAAAGATGAATAATTATGTCACAACTTGTAGGACTTTTGTTTATTATCTTTATATGTTTTATAGAAAAGCATATTTTGAAAAGTAAACTCACATTTAAGAGCTGACCCGGCAAGACATGTAAGCCTTGATTTAGTATTAGTCTCGGCTAATGGCTTTGTCTTCTCTTTAGCCGCCATACGCATGTCCCAAACACGTATGATCCCATCTGATGATGCAGAACCAACCAAATACGGATCTTCTGATGCACCATCATTATCACTCCTAGTAAGCACGACAACACCTTTGATTCGAGCTGGGTGAGCATCTTCTATAGAATAAGCAAGCTTCCCGCTATTTGTGTCCCAAGCTGTTATGGTCCGATCCTCACCACCTGTAAATAGAGTTCCACTCTGTTGCACATTAATCAAACATTTTAGCTACAAGGAATAAAGTCTCTAAATAAAAATCATCACTCTAATATCATTAAGAAATAGGAAAAACTCTATTGATCAAAACCATCGCCATTTCTGAAAATAAAACAAAAACATGATATCAATAAGGAACCAAAACAACTCAATTCAGCCAAGGAACTCGTTTTTGGAGGCTTTAAGAGGGTGGGCGCTTCTGACATTTACACTAATCCTACATACACCAAAACCTAACACAGGATTGAGCAAAAGAAGCAAAATTTTGTTCAAAGAATTGATCTGCTACACTGTAAAAGAACGTATAGAGATCATTACTCTATCCCAAAATGAGTTAAAATGAAATATCAGAGTCTACGGCTGAATACTATAATACCCATAAATTAGCCATTTTTCGTGGCTTCAAGAAGGAATAAGCATTAAAAGAAACAAGAAGAGACAAACACAGCTCTAATTCAATGTAGACAGCAGTAGAAGTCAACCATCTTGGTGTAGCATTATAAACACAAGCCAAGAAAAACACAGCTCTATTCCAATTCAGACAGGAACCGAAGTAAACCGTCTTGATATACCATTGAAAACACAAGCCAAGAATCTCAAAGTTACTCAAAGAGTACACTTATGAAATGTATGACTTCTTAGGATTCAAGAGAGTTAGCAAATGATTCAAATCTTCCAATTAAGAGACTAAAATTGCAATTTTGGTAATGATAAGGAAATTGAAACACAAATTGAAGCTTCAAAGAATACGAAACACACATCTCAAGGAGCAGCACAGAGTATATGACCAAGTATTAAAAGAAACAAGAACAGACAAACACAGCTCTACTTCAATTTACAAAGCAGTCGAAGTAGACAAAAGGCAAGAATCAACACTAAGGAAATGTAAAAGTTCTTAGGATTCAGGAGAGTTATCAAATCTTCCAATTAAGAGATTGAAATACAAATTGAAACTACAAAGAAGACGAAACAAACCTCTCCAGGAGCAGCACAGAGTATACGCTTACGGCTCGAATTCTCAACCTCAAGAAGAAGCTTAGCATCTTCAGATTGATGAACACCAACTTTACTATTAACCACCATGAAAAACTTATCACCACTAGAATCAAACTTAACAAGACTCGCTTCATGACCTAACCTACATGAAAAACTCCTCTTTCCTCTAACCAAATTCAACATCGCAAAAAACTCATCACGATACACAGTTAAAGCAAGCTTCCCGGAAGGATGAATAGCCAAATCATTAACAGCTTTCTTATGAGGACGAAACGACTTAAGCAAAACAAAAGGATCAGTAGCGAATATCGCGACGGAGCCATCAGCAGCCGCGGAGATGAGATTTTGCGGAAAGGGGAGAGAAGGAGGAGTGTAGAAGGAGAGAGCAGTGATGGAAGCTGTGTGGTTATGATCAAGGAGAGAGCCGAGAGATGAAGCGGAAGGAAGATCGTAGAGATGGATTGTATCGTCGGAGCCACCCGAAGCTGCGGCGGGACCGGCGCAAGCGACGGTTGTGATTGAGGAGATGTGAGATGGGTAAGAGAAGAGAGGGGAGAGAGTTAGGGTTTGAGTTTCGGTTTCGTGTTTTGTAGGTTTAAGCTTGAAACCCCATATGTATCTCTCGTATGAGCCGGCAATGATGCTCATTGTTGAGGAGAGCTTCCAAAGTCTTAAGTCTGATTGAGAAATTTTAGGGTTTAAGGTTTTTATCGAAGGGGAAGACAATTTTTTTTTCTTAACGTAAAATGTTTTCAAAATTGAATCAGATACTAAACCGACTACATTTGTGGTTTATGGTTTAAATTGGTTGGATCGATTGAACCAACTATGTTTTATTCTTTTGTTAGTTGTTTGGAGTATTATTTATCAGTAGGTACATATTGTGTTGTAAATAACTACGAAGTAAACAAATTTTAATGAATTTTCAATTAATTTCAAGATAACAAAGTTGTTGTGTTAAATTTTGTTATACATATTTATAGTTTCATAAATTTATGTTATTGGAAATTAATAATATTGTTTCATTCTAATTAATAAATAACTTTTAAATTTAGTTTAATATTTATGAGTAAACGGTAAACCATGAACTAATTTCAAATTGATATTTGAATACTTGAATTAATCATATTCATTAAAAAAAAAGTTTGTTCATTTTGAATTAATAATAGTCGGTGTGGTTATTAGTGTTTGACATATCGAATAAAAAAAAACTAATTCAAAGATGATTGTTTGGAAAATATAATACAATAAAACCTCTATATAAGTTAATAATATCAAAACCGGAGTATTTTATTAATTTATAGAATATATTGGTTTATCGATAAATTAAATATTTTTTGTATTTCATCATTTATATACAGATCTAGTTAAAATAATAAGTTTTTGATAAATTCACATTCTTCTAAAATTTATATAAAATTTCTTTATACATAAATTTTTTTATACTTTATAATTTAGTAGATTATGACATGTACGATGAAAGAGTTGTAAAATTTAAAATAAATTTAATTTAAGTAAAAAATAAATTAAAATTTATTATAAGTGATATATCTTAAAATATTTTTAGGAAAGAAGTAGAAATCGTTTTAAGTTAGGGAATAGAGTTATTTACATAAGTTTTTTTCTAAGTGGATAAACTAATTTACGTATCAATGTTATAATTTAATTATTAACATATTAAAGTTTAGTAATATAAATTGTTAACACCAATTACCTCTATCTCTCTCGAGACCTAATCGTCATTTACCATATCATTCATAGATCTAGTTTTCTGAGGTCAGAGACCCATGGTTTGTAGCTTCCTAAGCGCCGGTATCAGTTACCAGTTGTATTTCTTCTTCTTTTGCTTGTTTATTATCCTTAAATCTTTTCTCATCTCTTGACCCGTGGAAATTGATTTATGGATGGATTTTTCAGTTCGGGTCAAAGATGAGATATTGCAGCGAAAGAGTCGCCAAATAAAAAAATCAACGGCATGCTTCGTCTTTGGAGATGATGAAAACGCCTCACACCTTGTTATTCATTTCTTAGTTTCCTTGTCGAAAATTTGTGGAGCTCGCTATAGTTTATCAGAAATGGTTATCCAGTCTCGGTCAAATTCTATCTATGTCTTTGCCTTCGTCTCATTATAAAAAATTTCATTTATGTGCAACGGCATAGCTATTTTATTTTAGAGGTTTAGTATTTAACTTTTAGTATCTAGATCCTTTTGGTTCTTCTAGTTCTTTGATATGATTTATTTGTTGCGCTTTTTCATTTATGAGATTCTGTTGCTACTGTGTCAATCCTCTTTTATCATTGCTTCCCATTGACTTAGTCAGATTGCATCCTCATCATCTCTTTTTGAAGTTTTGATGAGTTGATTAACCGGTTTTTAGCCTCCTCCACTTGAAGTCAAGATCAATTTTGGTAGAGATCTAATTAGTTGTTGTGCCTATGAAACTGGATAAAAATCGAAATAGTATCGACGCAACTGGTCCTAAAAATTTCGATAGTCATTTCTACTCATTAAATAATAATATCAAAATATTTGACGTAGATCCCATCATTATTTTTTATTTTATTTTTGTTTTCCATTTATCGATAAGATATATACTACCATTTGGGATAAACATGATTGTGATCCAAGTCATCTGATTTTAAAAGTATATATTATTATTTAAACTATTACATTTACTATTTTTATTGACATCCATGCTGACAAAATGAAAGCATTATTGCAACGAAAATTTGAGAACTCAATTTAGTCTTATTATGTCGATTAAAAATCAAATATGATAAAACCTGAAAAAATAAACTTAATTCAAATAGAAACATGAAGAAAGGATTTATTAAGGATTAGAAAAATAGAATTATTATAAATCTTTAGATTAAACTCAATTCAAATAGAAATAGGAGAATAATTCTTAATTTCAACTTGTGTCAAAATCTAATCGTCTAATAGACATGTGTCACGATCTCGTTAATAAAAACTTTTACTTTTTTTTTAAATAAATTTTTTTTCTGATTATGACAACAAATAATTTTTCAATATAATTAGGTAAATAGTTAATTAAATATATTAGTTACCTTAAAAAGGTTACTTAAATCTGTTGAAAATTTTAATATATAAAGTATTTTTTCAAACATTATTTATTTATTAAAACGGTTCAAAAATCTAAAGCGGAGGGACAGAGTTTATATGAATAACAAAATACGGATAAAGTCTAACAATGCATGCTAATTTGTCCGCTTTATAATTTAAATTACGAGAAATTAAAGAAAGCGAGAAAAATACGAATAAATTTTTGATCCTCACAAGATCTTCAAGGTGTGTTGAAAAAGCAGGTCAATCCGCCGGTGTAGACACCATCTTCACCAATTTGGAGGAATCCGTCAGGAAAGTTACTTCTGTTTTTTGTTGTGCGATCAAAGTTGTCATAGCCCATATAAGAGCTCTAACTCGGCGTGCAAAAAGGAGAAGCACCTACGAGTGTTACATACTCTCATAATTGTTTCCTCCATGTTATCTTGAGAGCAAAACCAACCTAATCCAGAGAAATAGTTCATCTCTTTCCACGAACCATTAACATGACAATGAAACCCTTTAAAAGCTGAAGTCCGAGAAAACGTTGTTGAGCATCTTCATGCTGCTCTAACAATGTTGGAACCCATAAAAACGTTTTTCCACTCGCAACTATTTTATATATAATGCTCAACAACTGTGCAAACATATTAATTGCTCAGAGATTTTCAAAAAATTTAAAGAAGAACACACCAAGCGTGTCGATGTATGATCTATGGCTGAAACATTCTTATGCCACATCAATATAGTTGAACCAAGGCGATGGGACACATACTAACCAACTTAGGTTGTGGAGCAGTTCCCAACCTGTCTAGGGGAGCACATTTTTTTTGGCGACTTCAGCAACGAAAGGTGTTTAGGGGAGCACATACTATCTCTCGAGGGATGTTTGCAAGCTCTCGTAGCCTATTTGGTTATTATGCTATTTCGTTTTATGTATTGACGGGTGATAAACTGACGCTGATGATTTTATGATAAATGTATTGAAGAAACATATCTAAAAGAATTGAAAAAGAAATGGAACATAAAGAAACTACCAGGATTGCAAAGGAAACACATTCGCTTGATAAATAGGTACATGTAGATGGGCGGGGTGGATAACTTTGACTCTGTAGCAATTTATGGTTTGAAGAAAGATTAACAATGCATGTAAAGGATTAAACAATGAGAATCCAAAATATTAACTTTGAAGTAGCAAAAACAAATTAGTAAAAGAAAACATCAACAACAGTCAAGGGAATAAATTGGGACAAACCTTAATGCAATAATTACCAACGCCCCCTTAGGAAAGCCTTAATTTCATAATCCCACGAACAAATTGGACAAGCCGCTAAAGTAGGTATGTCCTTCTGCAGATAACCTCTTCCCCGAATAGCCATTTTAAAAAACGTCAAGGTTTTACCGTCACATCCGCACTTCCCTGGAACATACATATTCTCAAGCATTCTCAACCTATGACCACTCTTCATGTATGCATATAGGTAACAACCATTGGGTACTCTGATGCTTAACAACTCCTCACAGGTTTTGGATAACATCGGTGTTGGAGGTGGGTTTAGCAAACCCCCCACATATCAGCTCGGCCCATTAATCGTCCAGACCCATTTATGAATTAAAGTCCAACAAGCTAACCGTCCTGGCTACGCGTCAGTTCGGGCATCGGGTTCAAGACAACAACCATTTAAATCTTTACTATAAATACACCCATCTCATTTATTGAGAAGGGGATCTGGAAATCAAAGAAAAAGAATACATACTCTTTTATCTTCTGAAAACTATCTTGTTTACCGAACTCAAATTCTACGAGTTAACCCGACCTGATTATTATACCGAACTCTATTCTACTCAACGAAAATTTTGACCTATCTTACATAAACTTGTTGTTTCCCTCCCCGGAAATAATACAGCAGCAGTCAAATTCAAATCAGACCAGGGCACCGGACTCATTTCTAATGAGATGATAGCCGAACTGTATCGCAACCTCGTCGATCTTACAACTCAGCGAGCGCAAAGAAACTCGATCATCAACCCATCACCGTTGACGACAAATGAGCCCATCCAATTATTTACGCAAAAAATAAACAACATGACACTCCTACCCGAAAGCCTTTCAGAGAACAGAACAAGAACGATATCAGGATCATAAATTTAAAATCATGAAAGTAATGCTTCGGGAGATGACATCAAGAGTTCATCAAGCCACTAGCTTGGCCCCAGAAATCAATCGCGTGCTGCAAGAAACCCAAAACACGCCATTCTCAATTCAAATCTCCAGCACCCGAGTCCAGCAGTCCGGAAAGCTCAAACTTGCCCCATATGCAGGCGTTCAGATCCTACCCAGTATCTGACTGCGTTTAATATTGCAATGGGACGCGCTCAGTTTGCGCCTCAAGAACGTGAGGCCGGTTATTGCCAAGCCTTCGTTGAAAACCTAGTTGGTTCCACACTGACATGGTTCTCTCGACTTGAAACCTACTCAATCGTAATTTTCGTCAGCTTTCCTCAAGCATTATTCAATGTACATTCAGTGAGGCACATCAAATGCCGACCTATGGGCAATAATCCAGGGACGACAAGAATCGTTACGATCTTATATCGATAGGTTCAAAGCGATAGTTTCTCGAGCCGCCGTGACAGATGATGCAGCGCTACCCGCATTAAGGAACTGTCTCTGGTTTGAGTCCGCGTTTTAAGAGAATATGAAGTTAGAATGGCCGCGCACTCTAGAGGACGCGTTGCACCGCGCTACCTTATACATTGAAGTTGAAGAAGAGCGGGCTGCTATGAGTGGTCGGCATGATCATGGGCGGCCTCCTCTCATGCAATGACTCGGTGCGGTCAATCAAGTTGCATGAATGTAAGCCAAGAACCTCACTCCAATGGCAGCACGACACTGGTAACAAATCAGAGGTTAGAAGTGAAGGTGGTATCACCTTCACAGAGGATGACGCCAAGGGATTAGACCACCCCCACAACGATCCACTGGTTATACAACTCAGGGTCGCCGACTGTAAAATTAGCAGAGTTTTGATCGACACGGGCAGCTCGGTTAATCTAATATTTAAAGAAACCCTGGACTGGATGAACCTGCGCTAAATCAAGATTAAACCCACTATCGCACCACTTACGGGTTTTGCTGGTGACACCACGATGATGATCGGTACCACCAAGCTAGTTGTATACGTTGGACATATGGGTAAAGTAGTAAAATTCCTAATTATCAAAAAGCCAGCGATCTACAACTTAATCCTCGGAACACCTTGGCTGCATTTGATGAGGGCGATGGCATCAACCTACCACCAATGCCTCAACTTCCCCACCATCAATGGAACATACACCATCTGGGGAGATCAGAAGATGTCTCGCGCATGCTTGTTTTTGGAGCACAAATTGCGCAAATCTTCTATCTGCCTCAACATCAACTCGGTGACCTCGAGCATTGCTGACCTTCCTGACAACCCAAGCCGCGAAATCGTGATCCAAACGAACATTGACTCCAGAGATTTGGATCGGTGCGTCGGTATTGGTGTCGACCTCAAAACGAGCATCAGAAATGACCTTGTCGATTTTCTCGAGGATAACGTCTCAACCTTTACAAGGTCAGGCGAGAAGATGCCTGGGATAGACCCATCGATAACTAGCCATGAGCTAAACGCGGACCCGATCTACAAATCAATCAAGCAAAAAAGGTGTAGTCGTTATCAGGGTCTATAGCCTAGATCCGGAGCGCACAACGACTATAAACGAAGAAATAAACCGACTAACTGCATCAGAATCTATCACCGAAGTAGTCGTCAAAAAGTAGAGTGGTAAGTGGAGAGTCTGCGTAGATTTTACCAACCTCAATAAAGCTTGCCCAAAAGACAATTTTACCCTTCCCCGAATTGATCAATTCATCGAGGCCACTACGGAAAACGAATTGCTGTCATTTATGGACGCATTCACGAGCAATAATCAGATCGCTATGCACCCTGATGATCGAGAAAAAATAGCTTTCATAACTGACAGAGGAATCTACTGCTACAAAGTCATGCCGTTCGAACTGAAAAACACGAGGGCAACTTACCAGCGGCTCGTGAACAAGATGTTTGCCAAACAGATTGGACACACCATGGAGGTCTACATCGTAATATGCTGGTAAAATCTTCAGTAGCTAAGGATCACGTCGGTCATCTCCGAATATGTTTTTAGACTCTTAACAAATACGGCATGAAGATAAATCCAACCAAATGTTCCTTCGGAGTAACCTCAGGTTAATTCCTAGGGTACATTGTTACCTAGCGCGGCATTGAAGCAAATCCCAAACAAATAACATCGATCATCGAGCTCCCCTCGCCAAAGACAGCACGCAAAGTCCAGCGACTTACAGGTCGGATATCTGCCCTAAATCGCTTTATTTCTAGATCTACGGATAGGTGTCTCCCGTTCTACCAGCTGCTCCGCAGCAAAAACATGTCGAGTGGAATGACAAAAGGCATTTCAAGATTTAAAAACCTAGCTATCAACGGCCCCGGTCCTAGCAAAACCAGAGGAAGGCGAGACCCTCTACCTATACATTGCCGTCTCCAGTTTGGCAGTAAGCGGTGTTCTGGTTAGGGAAGATCAAGAAGAGCAAAGTTTGGTGTTCTATGTCAGCAAGTCTCTGGACGGAGCAGAAAGCAGGTATACCGCCTTTTAAAAGCTCGCATTCGCTGTCGTCATGACAGCTCGGAAACTCCGCCAATACTTCCAAGCACACACTGTAGCCGTTCTTACCACCCAGCCATTAAGAATGATCCTGCACAGCCCGAATCAATCGGAAAGAATGGCAAAATGGACGATCAACTTAAGCGAGTACGATATTGATTATAGGGGCCGGACTGCCGCCAATTCTCAGGTCTTGGCTGATTTCCTAATTGAGTTACTTCCCGAGCTGATTGGCGACAAAACCCTAGAAATATAAAATTTATACGTTGACGGATCCTCTTCTCTCCACGGATCCGGCATCGGTATACGGTTGGAATCACCAACGAGCGAGGTCATCGACCAATCATTCCATCTCGCTTTCCCGGACTCCAACAATGAGGCTGAGTATAAAGCTTTAATTGGTGGTCTGAAGCTCGCGAATGAGATCTGAGCCAGAAGGATACATGCATACTACGACTCACAACTCGTCACCAATAAGTTCAGCAGAGACTACGAGGCAAAAGATGAACGCATGGACCTATACCTAAAAATGGTTAAACAATTGTCTTCTGAATTCCTCGAATTCAATCTCACAAAGATATCCCGAGGTGATAATACATCTGCTGATGCCCTCGCCGCTTTGGCCTCGAACTCAGATCCAACATAGAGACGCATAATACTGGTTAAAAGTATTGCTTCGGCAAGTATCACTTTACCTAAGGGAGTCTGCCAGATCAGTATAGCAATAGGCGAGCTAGGTGATGGCTTAGACGACACCAAGGAAATCAGAATATCGCCTGCACCGACATAAAATTTCGCGCCGGACTGGCGAAACGAAATCTCGTTGTACATCGAGAGTGGAATCGTACCTACGGATAGATGGGCAGCCCAACGCTTAAAAAAGAACAGTGCGCATTATGTGCTAAATAACGAAAACCTGTTCTGATGGAGCGCTACGGGAATCTTTTTCAATTGCCAGCACGAGGAAGAAACAATATCTTTAATGAAAGAAATGCATGAAGACACAGGAGGAAACCATTCTAGTGGACGAGCTCTGGGACTACAAATACAAAATTAGGGTCACTACTGGCCAACCATGATAAAAGATTGCGAAAAATTCGCAGCCCGGTGCGAAAAATGCCAGAGATATGGCCCAAGTGTACACGTTTCAACCAAGCTACTCACCACAGCGACAACACCCTACCCATTCATGCGATGGGCCATGGATATAGTCAGACCATTGCCCCGATCTCGTCAAAAGCGTTTCCTGCTCGTAAAGACTGATTATTTCAGCAAGTGGGTCGAGGTTGAATCTTATGCTATAATCGAAGCCAAAGATGTCCAAATATTTTTATGGAAATTCATTATCTGCCGACATGGACTACCATACGAGATCGTTACAGACAACGATCCTCAATTTACATCAGTCATATTTGAAGATTTCTGCGCCAAATGACAAATCAGGCTAAACAAGTCAACTCTGAGGTACCCTCGAGGCAATGGTCAGGCCGAGCCTACAAATAAAACCATTCTCGACGATCTCAAATAGGGACTCGACGCAAAGAAGGGCCTCTGGACTGACGAACTAGATGGCGTCCTATGATCACATCGAACAACCCCTCGAACTGCAACCCAACAAACCCTGTTCAACTTATCCCATGGAGTGGAAGCACTTGCTCCATCTGAGGTTGGTCTACCAACACTATGCCGCACGATGCTTACATAAACCCCCAACCTCAACAACAAAATGCTTCTAGGTGAACCTGACTTCATAGAAGACCACCGAGACCGGGCTTTGCTCCGAATACAGAACTATCAACAGCTCGCATCCAAATATTACAACAAGAAAGTTAAAGGACGACACTTTACTGAAGGTGACCTGGTCCTACGCAAGGTATTAGAAAACACAGCCGAGCCGAATGCGGGAAAGCTCGGCGCCAGTTGGGAAGGTCCCTACCTAATCTCGAGAATCGTGCAACTCATGGTTTATGAGCTAGTCACCATGGGCGGTGAAGCAATCACGTGATCATGGAACTCGAGAAACCTCAAGCGTTACTACTACTAGACTCTGAAGTCTCACACTGTACTCTTTTTCCACATCGGGTTTTCTGAATGGTTTTAATGAGGCAGTAGGATCAATGTAAGTATGATCAATATAAGTGATCAATGTAACCAAACTATGAACGGCTTGATCCCTTTTTTGAGGATACGTAGGCCTCAATTTACGAAGGCACAACTATCAAAAAAAATAATTAAAAAAAATATATATATATATATCTTCCAAGTCTAGGTTCCAACCTACTTATGAATCAAAAGCCGGGCTAAGGCTCGCACGAAAGCTGTAAGCTGAACTCTTATCGTTCGCATCTCAAAATGACGGGTATAAGCCAAACTGATCATTCGCTTCCCACAAATATAAGCCGAGCTCAGGCTCGCACGAAAATATTCTAAGTTTAGGTTCCGACCTACTTACGAATTAAAAGCCGAGCTCAGGCTCGCACAAAGAAATTCTAAGTCTAAGTTCTGACCTACTTATGAATTAAAAGCCGAGCTCAATCTTGCACGAAAAAATTCTAAGTCTAGGTTCCGACCTACTTAAGAATTAAAAGGCCGAGCTCAGGCTCGCATAAAATGTTTTTTTCCAGGTTCCGATCCACTTACGAATTTGCTTCTCATTAATTAAACGATCATATTACATTGAATAGAAAATTTATTACATGGTCTATCTACGATTGAAAATACGATTGAGAAGACACATCAGGCTCGGGAACAGGCAGAGTAGGGCAAGGACCAAGGTCAAACTCAAAATCGCCATCTACGAGATCAGGATATTCAATAGCTTTGACATCAGTCCGGTACTTAGCCTCCTTTTTTTTCGCATCCCTCTCGGCGCAGGTGGTCGCAAGATCGGTCTGGCTTCTCACGAGCTCTATCTCAAACTCAGAAGCTACTGCAGTTAGGCTTTCTAACCTAATCCTCTCCTCCTTATGCTCCTCCTCGAGCTTAGCAGCCGCCTGCTTAGCAACTAAAGCCTCTTTCCGAGCCAACTCCAGAGCACGCTTATCCCCCGTTATCCTCTTAGTCTCGAGCTCCTTTTCAAGACGAAGGATTTCTTGACGCGCGGCCAGGTTTTCTTGCCTCATCATCTCCACATCTTTTGATGCTTTCTCCGCTTTAGCCCAAGCTCCTTCTGCCTCCTCCCGAGCTTTTTTTAGCCCGCGCTCATACAGGGCTACGGAATCCGTAAAGAAGAACATCGACTACCAAAAAGGGGTAAAAACAAGAAGTAAAAAAAAAGAAAGAAAGGGGCTCGGCATATCTCAACTTACCCGAACTAAACCCCGAGATACATGCTCGAAATCATTCGAGTAGGCAAGTTCATCAACTGCCGAAAGATCAACCGCGGAAGCAGTAACCGTCTATACTAGTTCACCGCATGCCTCGTTATCATAGAAGATACTTTTATCTTTCACCTGGTAGGAGAAAGCAAAGGCATGATCGGTGTCATCTCCAGCCGGTTCAATAGATGCTTTAGAACCATCAACAACCTCTCCTTCAACCAGATCAGCAAACACCTCTGGAGCGGCATCTACAGTCTCGATCTCCGGTTCACTAGATGCTTTAGGACCAGCAGCAACATCCCCTTCGACCAGATCGGGACACACCTCTGGAGTGGCATCTACAGTCCCGATCTCTGCAACAATTTTCTTCTTTTTAGAAAACTTCGCTTTCTTAGAAGACTTCTCTTTCCTTTGCCGTTTCTTGCCTTTGTCATGAACCTCGTCAGGAGCTAGCATGGTCCCAGCAGTAGGAACAGAATTAGCACCGACCTGTGCAAAAGGGTTTTCGAGAACTAGGTCGGTCCTATAACCAACCGCAGCATTACCATCTATAGTCTGCCCGACCTCAAGAAGCGGTATCGTCTGTTGATCAGATTCGGCTGATCTACCCCAGGCTGAAGAACTTATCTCCACCCTTTATTCATCAACGAGCGTGGGCAGATTGAATCTGAGTTTCCTCATCGTTGGACCACCTGCACAAAGAGAAAAGACATTAGATCGGCGTCATATGAACCCAACCAAGGTATCAAATCTACAAACTCATACCTAGAGATATCCGCCGCAGTGCTTTCTGTATCCTCTCCGTGTAGATATCACTCCACCGACTGCAGGCCACCGACTGAATAGCTTTCAAACTCGTGAAGATATCTTCAGGATATGGAACTCCTATCGGGTGGCGATATGAAATGAGAAATATAAGATCAGTCGAAAGGAAATATCAAACAAAAACAATTATCTGAACTCGTTTCCTCTAATAGGAAGGAAATTCTAGGCAGTTTGGTAAAATCTGCCCTCGTCAAGGCTGCACGCATCATTTGCTTTCACAAAGAAATAGTAGCGTGACCAATCGTCGATTTTGGTCGGTTTATCAGTTACGATCTCCAGCTTAGGCCTAAAAGATGGATAGTACATCCCGAGGATCTTTTGATTCGCCTTATGCACGGTCAACTCTTCGAAGAATCGACAATCCATCTCGATACCGCACTCGGTTGCCAGCACATACGAGGCAACCATGATCTACATAGCCACCGGACAGACTTGCAAAAAGGCCAACTTCCGTCTTAAGTAGTATCGAATGAACAGGTCATGGAGCGGAAACCAAAGCCCGCACTTCGTAAAAAAACTCTCGTACAAACAGAGGAATCTTTTAGGAGGACTCCATGGCTATTCATTGGCCTCGGGTATCTTGATTTCGAGGGATGAGGGTAGACTGTAGCACGTGATCATATTCTTCACCGACCATTGATCAGACCAAGTCGACGAACCTCCATCGGTATATTGACTTAATGGCCTCGTTCTCTTCCAATCTCTCAAACTTCCACCCCGGCCTCTACCTCTTCGGCCTCTCGACCAAAACTTTCCACCTCGGCCTCTACAACTCATTCGGCCTTGAAAACCCGATCTACTTCTCTTGGATCGTGATGATGTCCTGACCTCCGAGGTATCTTGATTCCTCTGCAGCATGGAGATATCCTCATAAACAGGCTCCGCCCTCTCCCGAAGACGAGCTTGAGTCAAATTCTCCGAACTGCTTGAAACTTTCGAACTGCTCGACGATGTCTTTTTTACCGAGCTCATGTCTGCCGAAACCCTTGAGGCAGAATCAAGAGATGACTCCACGGCAATCACATTGGCCATTATGATAGAATTCAGATCAAAAGCGCGGTGAAGTTTTGCCGGAAAACTACGAAAACAAAAAAAAAAAGGCAGAGAGATCGGGAAAGAAAGAAGTACTTGTGAAGGAAATAAAGCTCGAATGAAAATAAGAGAAGAGGGGAAGAGAATTTATAGAGCGGTAACTAGGGTAAACCCAATCGACGCGACTCCTCGACTTCGGCGCGTGCGAAAAGGTGCAATAGCTTAGAAGTTTAGAGTGACACGCCCCTTCGACGTTGGCAGCCATTTCCAAGTTCAAACTCAGCGCGTGCGAATCACGAGATCGAGCTGACGTGGCCACGTGTCAGTTCGGGCGTCAGGTTCAAGACAACAACCGTTTAAATCTTTACTATAAATACACCCATCTCATTTATTAAGAAGAGGATCTGGAAATCAAAGGACAAGAATACATACTCTTTTATCTTCTGGAAACTATCTTGTTTACCGAACTCAAATTTTACGAGTTAACCCGACCTGATTATTATACTGAACTCTATTCTACTCAACGAAAATCTCGACCAATCTTAAGTAAACTTGTTGTGATCTTATCCTCCAATAATCGGCTTAATAAAAACATCCAACATCCAACATCCTGCATCCCAAAACTCTTTTAGCACCACTAATACACAATAGAAGAATCCCGCAACTGTAAACTGATTTCAAATGACCTTTATGGCCGGATTCATCATGATCATCTCAGAAGAAGTACAAGTGTCATCCTTTACGGTAGATGGCGTCTAGGTTTCCGTGGGTGCAACATAGATCCAAAAATCTGTAGAAAGAAGGAGGGTTACGACTTGAAGAACCTGCAATCATTTCGAATGAGATACCTTGATAAAGGGATGAGGAAGAGTTAGTACAATGAGATTGACACTGGAGAGTAAGGAAAATGATGTAGATACAGATTGAAACGGTAGATGATAGGTTACCTAAGAATAAAAGGAGTCGAAGAGACGCATAAGTAAGACGATCCATCAGGAAAGATCCACATAGTTACAGTGAATGGGCTCTGGTAGTTTTATAAATTGGGCCAAATTAAAAACTACTAATAAAGGTTCCGTAGTTAATTGTGTAATAAAGTGAATGTTTTAAAGGATGTTATTGTGTACGCAATTGTTAGCTGTCGAAAAAAGTATAAAAACGAAATGATCCATTAGGTAACATCCACGAATGTAGGGTATATGGGCCATGCTTGAGTTTAAAGTATGGCGAATGAAAAGATCTGTGAATAAAATATTTTAATAAAACAAATGATTCATGAGGTAAAATCCAACTTGTAGGGTTTATGGGCCCTGCCTTAGTTTTAAATAGGGCAAATGTAAAGATCTGTGAAAAATGGTGTCGTTTAAAATATTGTGATAAATAAAATGATCCATGAGGTACCATCCACGTATGTAGGGGGGGATATGGGGCGTTCTGGAGTTTTATATTGGGCCAAATAAAACTCAACTGGTGCGTTATTATATTAGCAAATTTTTAGTTTTACAAATATGTGGGTGATTAAAAAAACATGTATCCACGTGTACGAGTCAATTTTGGTGTCCGGACGTAACACTATAAAAGTGGTAAGAATATAGTGAGAGATGCTAAATTGTCACTAGGGAAGGGAAGTCTGAAAAACATGAGGGAAGACCAGGAACCTAGTAACAAGAAAAATAGCCCAACGACTATCATGAACCTTCCAAAAGAAATCCTCCTAAAAATATTCTCCACCGTCGTAAACAATAGTGTACGGGATATATGAAGTGTGGAAATGGTC
Organism: Cardamine occulta; assembly: GCA_028015245.1. Taxonomy (NCBI): domain Eukaryota; kingdom Viridiplantae; phylum Streptophyta; class Magnoliopsida; order Brassicales; family Brassicaceae; genus Cardamine; species Cardamine occulta. The sequence continues at coordinate 10,179,541 of CM051369.1, forward strand.
TCGAAATCATTTAATGAGATTGCTAACGACGATTACATTGTTCGTAACCTGAGCCTTGATTAAGTATGGGTTTTCCCGGACCTCTAATTACTATCAATATCCAGAAAGGTTTTACAATTTTATGAAAAGATGTAGAAAGAAAAAAAAATCCAGAAGCAATATTCACGAGAGGGCTGGTGCATTACTTCCATACCAAAATCCAAGAGAATCAACGCGCGAAAGGACTAAGCCAAATGTGCTATACAGCGGAGCAGGGTAAAGATGAGGCGAAATATGTTGTAGGGTTGATATTTTTATGCCTTGGTGGTGGTCATATAGGGAGAGGGCTAAATATATTGTCTCCTCTAATCAAAGGGACTATGCTGTCAACAGTAAGGCGAGAGTTGGAAATCCTGAGGGCAAAAAACGCATACAATTTATGGTGGTTTGGGAGAGATAAAATGGATCACCTAAAAAGTTTATATTCTTGTGCAAATTGCAACTGCGATGGCCGAATCATAACACAGAATCTCAATGGGTGTGAATATGGCTTACACACAGACGTGCTCGTTTCCGAGGCTTTTCACATTTGTGTTTGGGATTACGAAATCAACAAGTTGTTCAATTGAATAAATATTTCTCCCTACATGTTTTATTTTAATACAGTTGTAATAAGAGTCTCCCAGCATTAAACTTTATATGTTAACTATATGTTTTGTCATATTAATGTATGCTCTGGTGAGAAAACAAAACGTATAGGGAACTGCAAAGAGTCATATTCAGTAATCTTTAAAATAAAATACAAAAATCAAATGTCAACAACTGTTCATGAAAAAGTTATGTCCACAAGGACAGGGAGTATATGAGTCATGAACGATTAGCAAAAAGGGGGAGTTGATAAACGCAATTAGTACTGAAGAATAATTATTCATAAACAGTTGCAATAATTAATCGTAAAAGTACTATTAAGAATATGAAAACATTGTGCATAATCGCAAACACTTAGAAAGAAATATTCATAGACATATGGGAGTTTAATCCAATAGAAGCTAAGTTGTCCACCCGGGATAGTCCATATGTAGAGGGTGAATGTGTACAATTCAAAAAATACTTCATGAATACATTAGTTTTCATGAATATTACGGAAGACGTTAGACAGCCAGCTGTGGCGTATCCATGTGGACTCAACCAACTTGACTGAGTACATATGGATACAACAAAAAGAATTCTCCACCAAAAACAAAAGACAGAAAAAGAAAAGAGATCTAATCATTTTGAAGCAGGGTAAATAGGTGCCACAAACTCCTTGAAAACGTCAAGTGCATACTGAGCCCTGAAATGATCGACAAGTTTATCTGTGATCAAAGCCATCTGCTCAGTGGTGCAACCATTAACATACATCTCCAGAAGCTTGATCGAAACAGGGCCACAATCATCAGACCTTTCGTTCACATAATAACCTTCAATACGCTACCATACTAACGGGGTAAGACCATGGGACTGAAGATATTGGTTTCCTGTATCTTTTAATGATGTGTGGGAGAATCTCTACAATCGGTGCTATGAAGTTCCCAACTTGAGGAAGGCTGTATAGTAATATATTGGGGTCATATATGTCAACTGTCCACATACCAAGATTGATAACCAAACCAACCCAATGCTTATTATCCCAAATCATCGGGATGTAAATTGTGTCACTAGCATCAAACCAAGCAGTGTCTGGGTTGGTAACGAATTGTTTAATCATGTCTGACCACCGAATTCTGGACTGTTGTCTTGCTTTTTTTGAAAGACTCGTACTTCCCTTGGAAGGAGACAGCCAGCCATGTAAAGTTTCTCAAGATCAATATTCAGCTTTGTAAAAGAATATCACTTCTTTAAAGTTTAGAAAAATCTCTCAAAAACTAAACTCTCACAAAGCTCTCTCAATCTCCTTAATCAATGTCACAACTCAACATTGATATTTATAGTGATTAGCACAACATTGCTAATCCTATTCCTAATAGAAACTAGATAACTCCTAAATCTATTATAATTATCTCTAACACTTTATCTTCTCCTAATCCAATTTGAAGCTTATCCAACATTCTCCCTTGTAAGCTTCAACTTGTCTTTAGACATGTCTTGCACCCCAATCAAGCTTCTCATCTCGCCAAACTTGATACGTGCCAATGCCTTTGTCAAGATATCCGTCTTTTGCTCTGTTCCCGGCACATGTTCCACATTGATAAGCTCTTTTTCAATACATTCTCTCACAAAGTGGTATCGTTTATGTATGTGCTTGCTCTTGCCGTGGAACACCAGATTTTTAGTCAGTTCTATAGCCGATTTGTTGTCGATCTTGATCAGTACCTGCTCTGTTTCTTTCCCAGTCACTCGCTTAAAATGTCTTGCAGCCATATGGCTTGTTTCGCTGCTTCAGTTGCCGCCATGAACTCTGCTTCACATGATGAAAGTGCAACAGTATCCTGTTTCTTTGAGCACCATGTAATTGGGGAGGTTCCGAAATAGAACATATGCCCTGTTGTACTTCTACCATCGTCATGATCAATATTATGACTACTGTCACTATATCCAACAATCTTCATTGAGCCACCACGCATAAACTTTAACCCAAATGATGCAGTTCCCTTTAGATATCGCAATATCTGCTTGATAACTTCTCCATGAGACTTTCGTGGACTCTGCATATATCTACTTGCAACCCCAACAGAGAATGCCAAGTCTGGCCGAGTGTGTAAAAAGTATCTTAGGCATCCAATTTTCTTTCTAAACTCAGTTGGTTCAATTTCTTCTTCTTCCTGCGCTTTAGATACTTTGAGACCAAACTCCATAGGTATTTTTGTGGCATTACAGTCTTCTAGGCCTGCTTCTCTTAGGATTCTGCGTGCATAACATTCTTGCTTTATTTCGATTCCATCTTCCCTTTGATGCACCTCAATTCCGAGATAGTATGTAAGCCTTCCGAGGTCAGACATCTCAAATTTTGTTTGCATTCCAGTCTTGAAGTCACTAATGGCTTTGAGATCATTTCTGGTTACAAACAAATCATCAACATATATTGCTATGATGAGCAATTTTCCTTCCTCCTCTTTGCGATATACAAAAGTTTCTTTCATGCATCTCTTAAATTTCATCTCTTTTAGGATTTGATCCAGCTTTGTGTTCCAAGCTCGTGGAGCTTGTCTCAAGCCATACAAGGCTTTTGTAAGCGGATGTTCGCCTTTGACTTTAAATCCTTCTGGTTGATCAACATAGATGTCCTGTTTTAGCTCTCCATGTAAAAACGTTGTTTTGACGTCTAAATGGTGAATTTCCCATCCATGTGATGCTGCCAATGCAGTTAGTAAGCAGATGGTCTCAATGCGAGCTACTGGAGCAAATACTTCATCAAAGTCTATACCAGACTCTTGTACGTACCCTTTAGCCACAAGTCTCGCTTTGTATTTGTTGATAGATCCATCTGCGTTCCTTTTGATCTTGAAGATCCACTTGAGACCAATGATCTTTGCATCATTCGGTTTATCAACGAAAACCAAGTCTTGTTCTTGTTGATTGATTGAACTTCTTCCTCACATGCGTTTCCATTCCAGCACGTCCTTAGCTTCTTTGTAAAATCTTGGCTCATTGTTAATTGCGAGTAGCAATATCTCACACTCGACAGAAGCTTGAAGTATGTAGAGTTTCTCATTCTGGGTAAAGTTCAGTATGTAATCATTAAGATAGCTTGGTCTACTTACTTGTCGTGTTGATTGTCAGTGGTGGTAGTGGAGCTTGAGCTTCTTGAACTGTATCGTTGTCGTGATTCACAGTATCATTCTCTTGCTCTTCAGCCTCATCCTCGTGATCATCAATAATTAACACAGATCCTTCTCCAGTATCTATAACTTCTCCCCATCTCATTTGAAACATTCCTGGTTCCATTCTCGGTCCACTTGTTGTTTTATTCCAGTTCCACCCTCTGGTTTCATCAAATACTACATCGCGACTCACTACTATTTTCTGTGTTTCTGGATTAAACAATCTATAAGCTTTGGATCCTGTTTCAATTCCAAGATTTACTAACATCTGTGATCTATTATCCAGCTTCTTGAGTTGAGTAGTGTCAATTTTCGAGTAGGCTAAACACCCGAACAACCTTAGATGTCCTAGATGGGGTTTCTTCTCTTGCAAGCATTCATGTGGTGTCATGTTTTCAAGAGCTCGTGTTGGCACTCTGTTAATCACATATGTGGCATGACGGACAGCTTCTCCCCATAGGTAATTCGGCACTTTCATTGCTTTTAATATGCTTCTTGTCATCTCCATTAATGTTCTATTTCTCCTTTCTACCACGCCGTTTTGTTGTGGTGTGTACGGTGCCGTTAGGTGTCTAGTGATTCCGTTGTTGTTACAGTATTCTTGGAATTCTCTGGATGTGAATTCTCTTCCTCTGTCTGTTCTTAGTGTCCTTATTCCTCTTCCTAGATCCTTTTCTGTTAGACTCTTCCATGCTTTAAATCTCCCAAAGGCTTCACTCTTCTCTTTTATCAAGATAGCCCACATGTATCCCAAAGGCTTCACTCTTTTCTTATGTTATTTCTGGTAAACCTAGAACCATCTGTTGTTGGGACATGGTTTTGATCTTCTTGAAGCTAATATGCCCTAATCTTGCATGCCATCTCCATGTATTATCTTCAATCTTTGCATGTAGACATACTGGCTTTCCAATTTTCAGACTGATTTTGTAAAGGCGGTTTGGTGAGCGAGTGACTTTTACCAGAAGTCGTTCATTCGGATCATGGACTGTCAAATAGTCTTTCTTCATTCTTACATCACATCCAACTTCTGTTGCCTGTCCTAGACTTAGAATATTGCTCTTAATAGATATCGGAGACAAGAATTTGTTCTTCTGTTTTTCCTTGGAATAGAATTGATCCTTTTCCTTCTATTTCAACAGAAGATCCATCTCCAAACTTCACTTTAACTTTGATCTTCTCATTAAGTCCTGAAAAATAAGCCTTGTTTCCGGTCATATGGTTGCTTGCCCCATTATCCAAATACCACACGTCTTCTTCTCCCTTGTAGTTCTTTGTATGATTTTATCTTCGCTTAGGAACACCAACTCATGCATATACGGAGCTTCTACTTCCTCTGTTGCTTCTTCTGTCTCGACTATGTTGGTTTCTTCTTATAGTTTCCGTAGTCTTTCAGGGAACCTGAACGCAAAGTGACCTGGTTTATCACACCTGAAGCATATGACTTTTAACATATCTTTTTTCTCAGTTTGGTCTATTGATAACCGCTCGTAACTCTGTCTCCATCTGCCTCGTCCTCTGTAACCTCTTCCACGTCCTCTCCATTGTGAGTTCTGTCTTTCAGAATTAGCATACATCAGCTTATTTTGTGTTTCTTCATGATTATCTTCGTCAAGAATCCTTTCTTCATATGCTTTGAGCCTTCCCACAACATCTTCGAACCCCGTAGTGTTTAGGTCCAGAACTTGTTCAAGTGATGCTATGATGTGGATGAATTTGCTCCGAGGCAAACTATTAAGGAATTTCTTCACAAGTTTTGGTTCTTTAATGGTTTTTCCGAGTGATGCCGATTTTGATGCCAACTCAGATAGCTTTCCTGCAAAGTTATCTATGTTATCTGAATCTTTCATTCTGATTCTTTTAAATTCAGACATCAACGTCTGAAGTCTAGCTTCTTTAACGCCCTCTGCTCCTAGATTCCGTGTCTTAATCACATCCCATATCTCCTTAGGTGAGTTTTGCTCGCCTACTTGCAAGATAAGAGTCTCCGGAATGGATTGAAATATCAGCCCAGTTGCGATATCATTCTTATTGGATTCAGTCGAACCTGGTTCGATTGTCTCCCACACTTCATTGCCCATACTGTGTAGTTTGTGGAACTTAGCATCAGGCACTGTATGGAGGTTTGTGTGATCTTCTCTGTGTTGTTCTGAACGTCTCCCATGACTCAGTTCCGACGTTGGTAAGTCTTCGTGATGGTTTTCTCAAAGCTTTGCGGTCTTCTCTCCAGGCTGTGAACGAAAGCTCTGATACCAAATAAAGCTTCTCAAGGTCAATACTCAGCTTTGTAAAAGAATATCACTTCTTTAAAGTTTAGAAAAATTTCTCAAAAACTAAACTCTCACAAAGCTCTCTCAATCTCCTTAATCAATGTCACAACTCAACATTGATATTTATAGTGATTAGCATAACATTGCTAATCCTATTCCTAATAGAAACTAGATAACTCCTAAATCTATTATAATTATCTCTAACAGTTTATCTTCTCCTAATCCGATTTGAAGCTTATCCAACACCATGGAGCTGCAAAATTAGAACGTTCGGTGGACAGAGCGGTATGAAGACGCCAATTTGCCAGTAAAACTAGTAGCTCCATATGCTTTAAACAGAAATGATGGAATGAGTGGTGGCACATTGTTAAATGGGTGAGAAGTTTTAGAATGCAAAATACCTTTGTGTCAACCCATTGTTGAGGGGTGCCTAGTTTTAGAATGAACTCATTGTCAAAGGAAACCGCATGATGTAAGGTGTTCCCTGAATAACAGAGATAACACAATTACAACTATAGAATAAGCTTTAAAGCAAATTCCTATGAGAATAAGCTTGAAAGTGAATTACGTTGTCAAGTTTGCTGAGAGAGCATTGTGGAAGATTGAATACTCTTTGTCATTATCATCCGGTAAAATTAGCAATTTGTGAGCCCTTTTCCTTGGCTCTGTACACATTAACCAGACTCTTCTCAGGTTGGCTTAGCGTCAGGATCTCTCTCTTCCTAGCTGGCGAGGAATCACTAATGTATACAGGATCATCAAGATTGGTATCACCTGAAATGTCTTCAGGCTCATCACAGTCAACGAGATTCCGAGAGGTAGGAGACTTTGGTACCGATAAAGAGGGGTCAATACAGGGGAGTTCCTCTTCAGTAGAAATAGGGATACAATATTTGGTGGTGGTATGGTATCGGATAAGATAGGAGGATCGATCATGGGGGAGTGTGAGAGGCTTTTAGGGACATTTGCGGTAAGTTCTTGGACAAGAAGCTACATGAAAACTTAAAAGTGAGATATTAAGTGGCTAGAAATAAAGACGTTGTTAAAAGGTCGTTGGAGTCCTTACCTCAAGACCTTTTCCAACAGATTCTCCGTGGGATGGAGGTGAAATCTTTTACCTTAGTACATGATCTTTAGAGGTCGAGGAACCGGGTTCAGATTTCGACACATGCTCATTATGGTCATCTTCATCCTGAAGAATAATTTATGCGAGTTAGTAATTGATTCATATGTGGGAAAAATCTGTGGAAAATAAAAAATAAAATGCTTTTTGACTGCTTACCTTTTTGGCTGTATCATATACTGGTGTTCCCATATCTTGACAAACTAGATTCTCAGTATTGCCTAGATCGGCATCAGGGGCTTGGTTGGTGTGTTCATATATGTATGGTCATTAAAGTCGGGATATCGAGGGTACGCATCGAGCTGGTGAAGTTGAGCTACTTTATTGAGATGAGAGTTGTCCTGTATAAGCAATAGGAAGTTAATTGTTAGAGCGTATCTGTTGGGAATAAGATATGTATTTGATAACAAATGCAGACATGTGGAGAATTATTTTCGACTGTTTCATAGAGTTGATTCTGATGTTGGACAACATCTGTGTCATGTTTGGTTCCATCCATAGATAGCTGTCCATAGAATCCAGACATGATATAAGGCTCGGCAGACTGACCAGGTGATAACAAGTGAAAATCGTTCAGGTTGTAATGGCCACCATCTAAGAACTGCTCGTAAGATAACATAGACATCAAAGTGTGAGGCTGGGAAGGAGGACAAAAGTGGGGCAAAGATGAAATTACCACAGACATTCTGCCAAGTCAGCGTACTCCGTCAGGATTGGAAATAAGATTGGCGGGTTCATAATCTATAGGTTCTAGTACATGCAACCGGCATCAAAAGGCTGTGTACCAAGATCCTTCAGAAAAGTATAGAAAGCTCAGTAGGTTGCAAACAACAAGACGAAATCGAGTGTAAACAGATAACATACTTGGGGCTTGTTGCCAAATATAGTGCAGTACGGGTTCCGTACGTGGGAAGGGTCACCATCATTACCATCTCCGTGGGGTTTTTGTGCACTATTACCTAGAGTGATATATATCTGGATCAGAATTTATCTCCATTTCAACAAATGGTAATGTTTGCAATGGCTGAATATCGGCTTGTGGCTTAGACCTTTTACTGAGAAAACGAAGTCTCCATTTCTTATGAGATAACCACCTTGATGTCTTTAAATTTTTTTCCAGTTGTGAGAATCTCACAGATAAATCACTAAGCTGATCTACAAACTCATCTCTAATGGCTTGGATCCGAGAATCAGTCATTCTTTGAAAGGCTGTCCAGAGGAATTATCATTTGTTGAGAGAGAAGATCTTCTACGTTTTGGTTTAGGGGAGACACTAATTTCATAGGCAATGCAGCTCTTTTAGCAGGTAGTTTATGCCTTATAAAGATGTGGTTTTTGTGAGAAGATTTGCCTTTGTAGTACTTAGGGGTCGATTTCCATAGAGAACTCATGTTCACACAATAGATTATCTGTTTATGAATTAAGTTAAACAACAGAAATTGTAATTAAAAACAGCAAAGCAATTAAATGGGGTTATAAAACAATTTGAAAAAGAGTTAAGCTTAGGGAATTTTTCAGGTAATTGCAGAACAAATAAATTTTCAAGATTATTATTAAGAACTGTTCACGAACTGGAAACACAATGGTAAAATCAACCAGCTTTCGCTGCAGAAATTATCTATGTCTAAATCTAGAATTCCAAATTTCTTTGCTAAATTCCTCAATTTAGACCAGCATTAATGTAGGTGGATGTATCCTTTTGAAAGGGTTTTTAAACATTAAAAGGCAAGGCGAAGAACAAAAGATATCTAGCGGGATCAATAATCCAATCATACATAAATGATGAGATATCTTATTTCTCAGAACATTACTTTGCTTCACACATTTCTACAGCAAGCAGAAGAAGGTAAAACTTATTTAGTAATATAAGTAATTTAAAAATTTTCTTCGAATTATATGAACTAAAAAAATAAAATTTCAGGTCTTAACGATATGATGAAGGTGAAGTACCTGTATATCCTATAATGATATTGTGAGTATTTTCGGCCACTTGAGAGGTACGTTTCCGTTCATTAACTTAATTGCAACATTTGCTTTTGTATAGTTAATTTTGTTCAATATCTCTTCCTTTTGTGAAACAGAGTGTTGAACGCGCAGATTCCATTTCAATATCCGGAACTATCTGATGATGAGGTCACATCAAAAAGAGATGAAGTTTTCCATTTTGCTGTCCACTTATTACATACTGAAGAATATATATATATATATATTACATATATCTATATTTATTTCTTTAATTTGCTTATATCAATATATGCACAGGTGAGTACAAGTCGTGAAACGTTTCCTCCTTGGGTCCATGAACTAGTTGAAGGTCAAGAAAATAAAGTCAAATTGTGGTCCATGTATTTTACAAGAGGATATTTGTTTCACACGCGGAATCATGGGCTCACGAAAAAAAACAATAGATTATGGGGTATGTGTCCGAGGACAAAATTATTCAGAAGCATTTGATGAGGATGATTTTTATGGGACCGTGGAAAATATCATAGAGCTCCAGTATCCAGGATTTTTGAATTTAAAAATCACACTTTTATACTGTGAATGGTATGACCCTACTTGCAAAGGCACTCGAAAGCAAAATGGAGGCATTGTTGACGTTATATCATCAAGGAGATATAAAAATTACGAACCATTTATTTTAGGTATATATATATAGATCAGTTGTAACTAAATATAAATATCATTTGTGTAATTCTAATTTTAAAATTTTGGAAATCTGCAGCTTCTCAAGCTGATCAACTTTGCTATCTTTCATACCCTTCCATAAATCAACCTCGGAAAGTTTGGCTAACAGTTCTCAAAGTCAATCCAAAACATGTTGTTCAAGGAAAGTTTAACGGGAAAGAGCTTGTCATATTGCAACAACGGTTGATGATAGAATGACAAGTACGATTGAAGATATCATCATTGATAGTTTTGTAGACGGAAATCATCCTACTGAAGAAATTGATTTTGAAATCAATGACGCTGAAGCAGACGACGAATTTCACTGTAATTTATCCTCATCAAATAATGAAGCTGAGGAATTTGTATAATATTCTTAGGACTTTAAATCTTTGTCAAATAATTTTCAAACTCTAATTTTAATGTTTGTTAAATAATTTTCAAATGGTTTTAATCATAATAGTCCCATTTAATTCACAAACAAGTCGTAACATGCGACTAATTTGCGACTAATATTGAGAAGTCTATATTTATTCACAACAGTCCCATTTACGTCACAAAGAGAGTCGATTTTCCGACTACTACCTGAGGAATTAGTGACCAACACCTGAATTTGTGACTCATTCGCTTCTTTTTTCTAACTCCTCTCGATTATTTTAATAAATTTAACCAAATGGAGTTGAAACAAAGTAAGTTATAAGTTGCAACATATATTTGGACAACTATATACACTGAAACTTTATAAACAAAGAAAAAATATTCAATATTTGCAAAATTATAAATTTATATTTGTATCATCCATAAAATGTTACAACTGTTACTTGTGTTTATCCATAAAATATTTGTGATCAATGTATAACTTTAATAATTTACTTACTAAACCTTCCATTCCTCTTAAAAGAGAGAGTTTTACTATAGAATTAGGATATTATGTATCATACAGTCATATATATATATATATATATGGCTATGAATTATAATATAGGTTTGTGACTGAAAGCTTTAAGTCAGAAATTGGTTACAAACATGTCACAAAAGAGTAGCACTTTGAGACTAACTCACATGTAAGTTGCAAATAAGTCACAACTTACCCACCTCTATGCGAACAATTTGCGATTAATATTGAGAAGTCTATATTTATTCACAACAGTCCCATTTACATCACAAAAAGAGTCAATTTTCTGACTACTACCTGAGGAATTAGTGACCAACACCTGAATTTGTGACTCATTTGCTTCTTTTTTCTAACTCCTCTCGATTGTTTTAAGAAATTTAACCAAGTGGAATTCAAACAAAGTAATTTATAAGCTGCAACATATATTTGGACAATCATATACACTGAAACTTTATAAACAAAAAAAAAATTCAATATTTGCAAAATTATAAAATTATATTTGTATCATCCATAAAATGTTATAAGTGTTACTTGTATTATCCATAAAATGTTTGTGATCAATGTATAACTTTAATAATTTACTTAGTAAATCTTCCTTTCCTCTTTAAACAGAGAGTTTTACTATAGAATTAGGATATTAGGTATGATACAATCATATATATATATATATATATATATATATAATTGGCTATGAATTATAATATAGGTTTGTGACTGAAAGATTTAGGTCACAAATTGGTTACAAACATGTCACAAAAAAGTAGCACTTTAAGACTATCTCACATGTCAGTTACAAATAAGTCACAACTTACCCACCTATATGCGACTAATTTGTGACCAATCGAAATTTTACAAAAACGTTTACGAAAATTTGAGCGGTAATATTTCCTCCATTCAAATTTCGTAAATTTTTACCTAAGAAATATATTTGTTTTTGACAAATTTATTATTTTTTACCTTCTCTTTATTCTCACTCTCTCTTCTCTAGAAACTTCTCATCTCTTCTCCATTTAACTCTCGACATGCATTGATTTTCTCTCAGTTCTCATCTTTGATTTCATTTTCAAATCTCTCTCAATTCTCTTCTTTGATTGCTTACTAATCTATTAGTATCACCCTACGATTTGGACTGAAATGTCGGATCATTGGAACACTCCGGATGCAATTGAAAAGAGCGAGAATGCTTTGCAGTCCCGTAACTCTGAACGTGGCGGTCTTGGACCTCACAAACATTTATCCAGTCAAAGTTCATACATGCACGTTCAACAAAATATGGTAAATCATTTTTCATTGACTTTAACTATTGCATTTCACATTATTAATCTGTTTTGTATCATTATAGGAGGAGGAATTGGGGCGTTCTGTTTTGCTTGGAGAAGTGTTTTTCAAAACACATACAAGGGCAGGTGGAACTTTTGTTGATCAAAAGTCCAAACAAGTAGCTGAGGCCTATGACAAGAACATAGAAGAGGTAATGGCTGAAATGGATTTTGATGGTCTTGAGACTTCAGACCATTCATCTCAACAAGCAACTCATCGGACTCTCTCCATTCAAGAAAAAGATGACATATTCCTTAAGGTAAATTCATTTTTTTCGTCCACTTTATACCTTATGGCTGAAATGGATTGCCTTTGTTTTGCTGGTGTTGATTGTCTAGTTTTGATTTATACTTTTGAGTGATACTTTATAATAAATGATGTTGCTTATCTGGTTTGCATCTTCTTTTCTTTGTTTCGGTTTGATTTTTAAGTTTATGTTCTCCTTCTTTTAGAGCATGAATATGTTTTGCTGAGCACATTTAAGTTTTTGTGAGCAGGATTGTTTTCAAATTTTCATGTTTTTGTTTTGCTGTTTTGATGTTTTGATGTTTTTGTTCTACTGAGCACGATTGTTAGCTAATGTTGATTGAGTGATTTTAAGTTTAAATGAATGAAGATATTTTAGTGTCTTGTCGATTTTCTCTATGATCTCTTTATTACTTTCTCATCTGTTTCATCATCTCGACAACTTTTAATCTGAATTATTTTTTTTTGTCAATCAATTTGTGAATCGGTATAAGGAATGAATCTTGTTAATTCTGTTAGTTTTGTGAGTTGTTTTCTGTGTGTTTAGTGTACTGAAACAGATGACAAGGGTAATCACTTCGGACTTGGACGACTTCGTGACATGATCAACAAAGGGAAAAAAAGAAAACAATGTTCTGAAAGCTCTTCTTCTGCATCACTCTTAGAGTTTTAACAACTTTGTGAGGAGGCACGTAATAACCAAAGTCGGATCAAAAACTTGGAGATACTCGTCTCCTACTTGAGCACCAGTAATCCGGGGTTAGCAGAATTTATGGCACCACCCACCGCAGCAGCCAGCGAACCTTCCTCTTCATCATACAACTACATCCCCTCCTTAATCGAACTATTAATAATTATGCTTTGTTTGTTAGTGTTGTGGATTGATTTGATCAGTTTTTTGGGTAATATAATTCTAATTCGGCTAATTTCGCATTTCAAATCTTTTTTTAAAAACATTTTTATACAAGATCGTCGCGAAAAAAGTTGCTAAAATGTGACCGATTTGGAACTACCTAAATAACTGAAACTAACAAAAGAGTGTCATATTTGTTGCTAATACGTGACGCTTTTGCGACGCCACAAACTTAGTCTTAAACTAGTCGCAACATTTACAGACTATTTTGTGACCTTTCTCTAACTTATCCATGCTAATATTTATTGACCAATTTAAGATTTTCTTTGTTCGTCCTAAATTCTACGCTACCCTATTGGTCATGAAAATGTCGCATATCTATGACTTGAAAAAACGGCAGAAGTTAGTCTCGATTATACAACTCCAACACACGGTCACAGATTAATCGCTATATTTTTCAGTTACTATTGAGTCATTAAGTATGACTAACTGAAGCGGTTGTAAAATTATCGCTAATATACGACGACATTTAGGCGTCACAGAGTAGTCACACATTAGTGACTGTTTTGCTACCAATTTTATTTGCGACCAAATATTTGCTACTACTAAAACCATCCTCAATTAGTCTCAAATACGGACTTTGTGACCATTTTGAGACATTTTGGTTGGTCGCAAAAGGCAGGTTTTCTTGTAGTGCTCCTTCAAGAGCTCTCCCATCCCTTGTTGAATCAAGAGTACCCTTGAGTGCAATATCCAGCATCTGCAACTCTCCTTCATTGATGTTCCCAGTGACTTTCCTTGTAAAGAGGGTGCTAGCTATGGCATTGTGCACATATCTCATCACATGACTTCTGATTTGTGCACTCTTGGGTCTAAATGATGAGTAGTTATTCCCTGCTATTGTCTTCCACACTGCTAGCAGCTCATCTTTGTCAAAGTCTTGATTAGTTTTTCCCCTCTCAGGAATCCGAACAATTTATCTAGCTCCTTGAAAGTGAGGGTGAATTCCTTTTCTCTGACTATGAAGGTGATGTAGCCTAGCCCTCCATCTGATTCAGTCTCTGGTTCATCTTCGTAGAACTGCACATCCAAAAAGGTAACAAAGTGACAAGTTTCCTCCTTGTAAGCCTCAAAGTTGTAGCTCATGAAGGTTGCAAGGCTGCTTATCTCAAATAGGTACTCCACGTCTCTAAAGATACCAAGCTCATGCATGGTCTCTCGGTGAGGATACCTTGTACCTGTGAAGGTCATGCCAAGAAAAATATCAAGGAGCTCTTCTTGGGTGAGCTTCTTTGTTGACTTCTTCACATGCCTTTTGCTATCTTAGCTTCATTGTTTTCAGTTTCACTGCCAATTTCCTCATCCATGAGCTCCATTGGCTGCTTTCCTCTAGCAATATCATTCTTCTCCTTAGAGAACTGCCTAGCTACTTCCTCATCATTCTCGTCCATTGGTTCCTTCCCATGAGGTCTAGGTCCCCTTACTTTTGAGAATTGCTTTGCTAATGCCTTAGCTGATGGTCATGTTGCTGTTGGCTGCCTGATTGGGTACCTAAAATGCATCAAAAATAGGAAGCATTATTCGTATTGCATAAGCTCGACATCTTAACTCAACATGCATATCGAGCTAAATAAAAATTTACTTAAGCTCAGACTCGACATGCATGTCGAGCTTGTATGTCGAGTTCGTCCAAACAGATTATTTTAACCTTCAAAGATCACAATAACACAAGAACGAGCAATTGCCAAGTTGTAATTCCAAAGAATCAAAGATTGAGGCACAAAAGCTGGTTCAAATCGATTTCAAACAAAGGCAAAGGCTGATAATCGGTTTCAAGCATGAGCAAATTCCAAGATTTTTCTAAACTCATTAAAACAAGGCAGCGAATATCAATCATGATTAAAACAAGTTAAGTGAGAAAGAAATTCAAGTTCTAACATAAATCAAATGAGTAATTCAAGTTTTAGCTCAAGAACATGAAACTTCAAAACCCAAAAAAATCATCAATTACTCAGCAATTCAACCATAGAAACATAAAACATCTAGCCTAAGTCCTCAGTCAACTAATTTCAACCAGTTTAATCAAAGATTCCCAAAAAAATCTCAAGAACAAACGATTTTCAAACCCAGAAAATTTCAATAAATGATTGAGTTTCAGAACATTTACTTGGGTCGCATTGAGAGCTTGAGACTGTGAATCATTGTCACACAAAAACTTACTGAAATCGAGCTAAAAATAAAATAAAAATTGCTAGAGAAAAAACCTTGAAACCAAGAACTAGAGAGATAAAGCTTGAAAATTTGCGAATGGGAGATGTGTGAGAGAGAGAGGAGCGCATGGTGTCTTTTTAAAGACAATTAGATGGAGCAAATGTCAAAAGGGAAGGGAAAACGCGTGTGGGACTCAAATTCAACCCGAGTTCAAATTCAAAATTAAAAAATCCGTGTTTTAGAGGGAACCTGGTTGACTCGGTGTGCTGACTCGAGTTGACTCATCAAGTCAATGGGTTGACCAAGTTGGTGTGTCTAGCTCAATGTAGATGTCAAGCTTGCACATCAAGTCTATGCTCTCGTCATTTCCACTTATTTGTTTCCTGATCATCTTATGCTCAAACTCCCTTGCTATTACCTGACCACTTTAAAAACTAGAAAAAACATATCAAAAGTACTAAAAACTTAAGGCAATATATACAATGAAAAACATGGGATTTCCTCCCAAGTGAGCTTGTTTTAAGTCTCTAAGCTTTACTTTTCATATCATTAGGCTTGGGATGGTTCATAGAGAGGAACTGAGGTCCCCTCTGGAATGATCTGATCAGCCATGTAGGGCTTGAATCTTTGCCCATTCACTGTGAATTCAGTTCCTTCCTTGCTAACCAGAGTGATGGCTCCATAAGGTAGAAATTTCTTGATGTTGAATGGTCCTGACCACCTTGATTTCAGCTTGCCTAGGAAGAGCTTGAGCCTTGAGTTGAAGAGAAGCACTTGATCACCAGTCTTGAGCTTCTTAGGTAGAATTCTCTTGTCATGGAAAGCTTTTTTCCTGTCCTTGTAAACCTTGGAACTCTCATAGGCATCAATTCTAATCTCTTCCAACTCATGCAATATTGTCCTTTTCTCCTGAGCTGTCTTAAGGTCAAAGTTGAAAAGTTTTGTTGCCCAGATAGCATTGTACTCAATCTCTACTGGTAAGTGGCATGCCTTCCCATAGAGTAGCTGAAATGGTGTTCTCCCTATGGGAGTCTTAAATGTGGTCCTATAAGTCTAGAGAGTTTCATCAAGCTTGGCTGTCCAATCTCTCTTTGAAATCCCCACCACTCTTGTAAGGATAGCCTTTATCTACTTATTCGGAAACTTCCACTTGGATGCTAGTTTGAGGGTGATAAAGTGTGACTACTTTGTGCTTTACTCCATACTTTCTCAAGAGGTTCTCTAACAGTTTGTTGATAAAATGAGATCCTCCATCGCTTATAACAACCTGTGGCACACCAAATCTGGGGAAAATGATGCTTTTGAACATCTTCAAGATAACCTTAGCATCATTTTTTTGGCAAGAAATGGCCTCAACCCATTTGGAAACATAGTCTATAGCCACCAAGATGTAGTTGTTCCCATGTGGTCGTGGGTTGAAAGGCCCCATGAAGTCAATTCCCCAGACATCAAACACTTCAACCTCCAGGATTGGGTTCTGAGGCATCTCATTCTTTGGCAGGGATCACACTTGGAGATAAAATCTTGAGCATCTTTGAACATAGTGGGCCACCATAATCCTGCTTAAAGTATATATTAAACAGTTTTGAATGTAGCAAAGTGACCTCCATAAGCAAAACCATGACAATGCTCCAGAACTCCTTTCACTTCTTCTTATGTTATGCATCTTCTAAACAGACCATCTGACCCTTTCTTATAGAGGTATGGTTCATCCCAATAGTAATGGTTCACATCTCTGAAGAACTTCTTTCTTTTGTAGGCATCCAAATTTTTGGAAATTTCTCCACATATTTGGTAGTTAACCAAATCTGCATATCAAGGCAACTTTTCTTCTTCTAGCGCCTTGGCTTCATCGAGTTTACAGTTCTAGTCAATGCACCCCTTCCAAATCTTGATTACCATGAGTTGTTCTTCAGGCATAGAGTCATCTATGCAAATTGCATCTTTGATCCTCATTCTTGACAAATGGTCATCTACCCCATTCTCAATGCCTTTTTTATCCACTATTTCCATATCAAACTCTTGAAGCAAAAATATCCATCTCAGTAGTCTTATTTTAGTATCCTTTTTTGCATTAATGTGTCTCAAGGCTGCGTGATCTGTGTAGACAATGACCTTAGAACCAACCAGATAGCTTCTAAACTTCTCAAAGGCACACACCACTGCTAACAACTCTTTCTCTATGGTTGCATATCTCCCTTTTGCATTATCTAGTGTCCTACTTGAATAATAGATAGCATGCAGCTTCTTGTCAATCCTCGATCCCAGAACAGCTCTCATTGCATAATCAGAAGCATCACATATTATTTCAAATAGATAGTCACAGTTAGGAGCCTAGACTATTGGGGCAGAGATCAAAGCTTCCTTGATAAAATGGAAAGCTTTTAGGCACTCAGAGTCAAAGATGCACTCTGTCTCCTTGCAAAGCAGCCTGGTGAGTTGTCTTGCTATTTTATAAAAATCCTTGATAAACCTCCTATAGAAGCCTGCATGACCAAGGAAACTTCTGATATCCTTGACAATCTTTGGAGGTTGTAGCTGCATCATCACCTCAATATTAGCCTTGTCCATCTCTATCCCTTTCTTAGAAATCTCGTGCCCCAAAACAATTCCTTTTATGACCATGAAGTGGCATTTCTCCCAGTTCAGAACCAGATTTGTCTCTTCACATCGAGTGAGTACCCTGCACAAGTTCAACAAAAAGGAGGATAAGGAGGAGCCATACACAAAGAAATCATCCATGAATACCTCCCCCATCTCTTCTATTAAATCCAAAAAAATAGAGGTCATGCACCTCTAAAAAGTAGTGGGTGCATTACAAAGACCAAAAAGCGTTCTCCTATATGTAAATGTTCCATATGGACATGTGACTATAGTCTTTTCCTGATCATTAGGGTGTATAGGGATTTGAAAGAATCCACTATACCCATCTAGAAAACAGTAACGATGATTTGCTAGCCTCTCTAATATCTGATCAATGAATAGTAACAGAAAGTGATATTCTCTAGATGCAGCATTCAATTTCTTGTAATCTATGCACATTCTATGACCAGTGATTTTTCTAGTGGGAATGAGCTCATTCTTATCATTTTTAACAATAGTTTATACTACCTTTTTTAGGAACACAATGCACAGAAGATATCCAAGTACTATCAGATATGTGATAAATGATACCAGCGTGTAACGACTTAAGAATTTCTTTTTTAACAACCTCTTTCAAATTTGGACTTAATCTCCCTTGACGTTCAATGCTAGAATATGATTTATTTTCAAGATGAATTCTATGAGTGCATACATTAGGTGAAATTCCCTTAATGTCATTAAGTGAATACCCTATTGCTCTTCTAAACCTTTTCAATTTAGTCAATAGCAAATGCAATTCATTAGTACTTAGCTCATCATTTACTATGACTGGATAAGTAGAATTACAGCCTAAAAAGGTGTATTTTAGCTCTCTTGGTAGTGGCTTGAGATCCACTTTGGATGCCTTGTGTTCTAACCAATCATTTGATGCGAGATTGCTAGACTCGATGTGCACATCAAGCTTAGACATCGAGCTTGAGCATTTTGGGCAAGTTGAGGATGAACTTGAGTTGTTGGTCGAGTCAGGATGTAGAGCTTGAGTTGAACTTTCCTCATTTGCTATCATAACCTCTGTTTCTGACCCAATCAAATCCTCAAAAACCTATGACTCAGCTACTGCCTTACGTGATTCTAATAGCTTCTCATAGTTCAAGGTCTCACTATGGAGATACCCAGCTTCACCACTCTTGGTCAAAGAAATTTGAAGGTGATCTTCCTTAGCAAGTTCCTCTAACAGTTTATCAGCTAGCTGATCCATTTCCTCAATCCAGAAGAGCTGTCCTTCTATTGTTGGCTTTTTCATAGCATCCTTGATATTAAATCTCATCTTTAAGTCATTTCCCTGATTCAGATCAATCTTCCCGTTCTTGACATCTATCATTGCTCCAGCTGTAGCCAAGGTCCTTCATAAGATCAGAGGATCTCTTGGTTCTTCATCCATTTCCAGCACTACAAAGTCTGTGGAAACTTCCACATTTCCAATCCTGGAAGGTAAATCTTCTAATAGACCATAACGTAGTCTAATAGAATGATATGCTCGAGTTTTAAATCCCTAGAGGTACACCGCAAGTGCACAGAAATGCAATTGTAGTATATAAGGGTCGAATCCACAGAAACTCAGAAATTTCATGATAGACCTTTTCATAAAAGGACTCTAAAAACACATAAAAGATTCGATTATACATATATCATGGTTTAAAACCCATAAAACCATGATATATTATTGACCTATCAGCCAAGCCTAAGGAGATGTTTCAAGACTTGTATCTACTGAAACCTAGCCTCTTAGCTATAGAAAGTAGCGTAAGGCTTACAGATACTCCAAGGTCACATAGGCTGTTTTTGAAAGTCAATGGATCTAGAGAACATGGTAGAGTGAAAGAACCAGGGTCACCTAGCTTTTCTTGGATAATAAACTTCTTCTGTATAATAGTGCTTCATTCATGAATCAATACTACCATTCCTTGAACTTCCTTAATCCTCTCCATCACTGCATACTTCAAGAACTTATGATATGGAGGCACAAGCATGAAAACATCTAGTAGTGGCATCCTGAGCTCAATTTCCTTAATCTGCTTGTCAAAAAGAGTCTTATACTTCTCCACTAACTCCTTGAATCTTCTTGGAAATGGAAGTGGAGGCTTGTATGGAGGAGGAACAACGCATTTTTCCTTCTTCTTGGAAACAACTGGTTTTTCAACAAATGTGGGCTTGACTCTATCAACATCTCGAGCTTGCACATCGAGCTTGTCTTTTTGCTTGGATTTTTCAGCCTGAGCTTCATGTTGATAGAAATCCTCCCCATCTGGAGCTTCAGTGTCCTCAGTGATTAGAGTGTTTCCTTCTCTAGTAGGTAGCTCTGATCCATTTCTCAGGGTGATAGCATGGGTGTTGGCAAACTCCTTGGGGTTTTGGATTGATTTCCCAGGGAGCTGTCCTGTAGGCTTAGTAGAAGAAGTAGATGTAGTCTTGTTCTCCATGTATTTCATTTTGGAGTTCAATGTCTCAAATTTGTTGTTAAGATCATTTTAAGAGCAATCAATATAGTTTTTCATCTTGGCAAGCTTCTTTGATAGCTCAATTGCACCAGTTGCTTGAGCCTGTAGAATCGTTCTCATACAATACCATGAAAA
The DNA here is from genome assembly GCA_028015245.1 of Cardamine occulta. Taxonomy (NCBI): domain Eukaryota; kingdom Viridiplantae; phylum Streptophyta; class Magnoliopsida; order Brassicales; family Brassicaceae; genus Cardamine; species Cardamine occulta. The sequence goes on from CM051369.1 coordinate 10,200,118, forward strand.
ATCAACCATACTATATTTTGGTATTCTTTCTCTCCCTCAGACTTATTATTTTCTTATTCTTTTTTTTATAAAACAAAGGTGTAGGTGAATAGTGGTATCACAGAAAACTTTCCTAACCTCACTTCCAACCTTTGTGTGATCATCTCTTTCAAAGTAAAATAATGGGGTCATTGAAATTTTTTCTACTTTTTTACTCAAAAGAAAGTCATCTCATCTTTTCTTTATTATTATTATTATTTTTTTATAATAAGGGAGAGGAGTACCATTTTTTTACACAGGTTGTCTGCTGTCAAGTTTGAACGAGGAGTCAAGCTCTATGAACATCAGTCATATCGATGAGGTAAAAGAAAAAATCAGAAATTAGCTCAAGTTTTAGTGGATTGTTGCTGGAAATATGAATATCTCAAGTCTACTGGTCAGCCTTTGGGTTTTCCATTAGTCTCGGATGCCAGTCAAATTTGAATCAGTGGTTACGTTCCTACAAATGTGGTGGTTTCCTCAAAAAGTCATAGTTTCATACTAAAATTTTAACTCAATAAAAACACACTCGACTGACTCTAAGAAAAGAAAAGATAATGTTAGCAACTACCTCTGCCAGACTTGAACAACATTGTTCCCAGTGTTATGGAAGCATGAGTTCGGTTAAAAGGTAAAAGGAACTTAGAGAACAAGATAAAATGAATGTTACCTAGTTAATGTTCATGTGTCATCCGACACACAGCCTGGTGTCGATCGACACAGGCATAAATCGGCGCATGGTGGTGTCGATCGACACCAAGACCTGGATACGAATGATTCTTCTTTTTCTCCTTGTATCGACCGACACCAAGGGTGGTGTCGATTGATACTGACCCTTATGGTCAACAAGAAGTTCTAGTTTCAGCTTTTCATAACACTAAACATACCAAAAAAACAAAAAAAAAACAAAACAAGACTCAAAATTAGCGTATATATAGACTTACCAGTGGGTTGCATTCCATTTTGCGCTTGTTTAACGTCACGAGCTTGACTGAACTGCGGTCAGGCATCGGGGACATCCTTTAGAAACACAACTTTATAGACATTCTCTTCAGGTAGAAAATCATCAATCATGACATCATCGTCAACTCTGATCCTTGAAAGATGATCAGCAACTCCATTCTCAACTCCTTTCTTGTCCCGTACCTCAATATTAAACTCATGAAGTAATAATATCCATCGAAGCAACCTTGGTTTTGCATCCTTTTTTTTCATCAAGTACTTCAGAGCTGAATGGTCTGTATGTACTATCACCTTAGAAATTATCAAGTACTGACGAAACTTCTGAAACGCGAACACTATAGCTAACAACTCCTTCTTGGTAGTTGCATAATTCTTTTACGCATCATCTAGTGTCCTGCTAGCGTAGTAAATTGCATGAAGTTTCTTGTCTTTCTTCTGTCCTAGAACAGCTTCAACTGAAAAGTCGCTGGCATCATACAACACCTCGAAAGGAAAATCCCAGTCTGTGATTGCACTATTGAGTGGCATTCAGCAATGAACTCAAACTTTGCATCCTTACATAGCAAAGCAGTCAATGGTCTGGCAATTTTGCTGAAGTCTTTGATGAACCTTCTATAGAAATCAGCATGTCCCAGAATGTTCCTCACAGCCTTAACAGAATCCAGTGCTTGCAAATTCGTCATAACTTTGATTTTTGCCCAGTCAACCTCAATTCCCTCTTGCAAAACTCTGTGTCCAAGAATAATACCATCTCTGACCATAAAATGGAAATTCTCCCAATTTAAAACCAAGTTCTTCTCTTCACATCTAGCAAGCACCTTGCACAGGTTATCTAAACACTCATGATAAGATGATCCATAGACTGAAAAGTCATCCATGAACACTTCCATGTCATCCTCAATCATATATGTGAATATGGACACCATACATCTCTAGAATGTTGCAGGAGCATTACATAGTCCAAATGGCATTCTGCGGTATGTAAATGTACCATAGAGACATGTAAATGTGGTCTTCTCTTGATAGTCGGGATGGATAGGAATCTGAAAGAAGATTGAGTATCCATCTAGGAAGTAGTAGTAGAGGTGGTTAGCTAACCTCTCGAGCATCTGATTGATGAATGGCAACGGGAAATGATTTTTCTTTGTTGCAGCATTCAGCTTCCTGTAATCAATACACATCATGTGTCCAGTCACAGTCTGCGTAGGAATCAAATCATTCTTCTCATTCTTAACAGCTGTGACTCCTTTTTTATGAACCACATGTACTCGACTAACCCAATCATTGTCCGAGATAGGATAAATGATCCCAACTTTCAGGAGTTTTAGGGTCTCCTTCTTAACAACGTTTTTCAGATTCATATTCAGCCTCCTCTAATGCTCCATTGATGAGTTTGTCTCATCCTCAAGATGGATCCTATGCATGCACAAGTCCGGAGATATGCCTAAAATATCATCAAGAGAATAGTCAAGAGCTTTCCGATACTTGCGCAGCATTATAGTGAGTTAACATAATGATAAAGCTGCAAGTGCATAGCCAAATTTATTGTAGTACTTAAAGTTATCGATCCATGGAGAGAAGTTGTAATATAAACCTAGAGGAACACGTAAAGTTAAAACTCAAATATGAAAAGGGGGTTTTGTTGTTGTATCACGGCAACAAGTAAATAAAGCAATTAAAATAAATGAAAACTAAAATGAGAAAAGCGTTGGGCATTCAAGGAATCTTAGGGGTTCGATGATCAATTTATTCAAGATAAATTCATGTAAATGCATGTCTACTCCTAAGTCTCAGACTATGAAACACGAAAGATCAATTAACCTACAATTCAAAGAGAAAACCGGTTTAAAATCAATATATCTCGTTACTTATCTTATGCAGGCAACAACGCATACATCAAAGCATTAATATCAAGTTCAATAATTGTCCATAAAACTCTATAACTAATTGGTATGTGCTTGTTATAACGCGATACTCATCCAAACTAGGTTATAGGAAACTGAGCAAGTGGATAGCAAAACCTAGATGCCTGGTATCAGTGGCTAGTTTATGATGCTAGCTACATGCATTAAAAGAAAGCTCAGAACGAAAGAACAGTATAGATGGATATGCATAGACAATGAACTTGCCACTTAACTACCTAGATCATCTCTCCCCCCTTTTGATTAACCCTTTAAACCAAACATGTAAACTACTCAATCATGCTTAAAGGAATCATCAAGACAAGGTTAAAGTAATTCATAGATTGCATAAAATATAGAAGAAAAGATTTAGAGATTACAAAGTATTTAGAGATGTGAAAGAGAAAAGAGTTAGTGAACTTCAAAGGTTTCCACGAGCAAAAGGGGCTTGATGCGGCTCCTCTGGTCGTCTCTAGGGTTCCTGGAGGTGTTCTGAAGTTGTGGTGCAGTTGCTAAGAAGTCACACGAAACCCTAATGCTAAGGATTAAGTATTTCTATGTCTTGTGGTCCAAGAATTTGGTTTTAAGGTTTTGGAGGCTAAACTCATCGTTTTGATAAGTGTGGAGGCTAGGGTTCTGATCTCGGTCATGGGGCTTCTGACCGAGGTTGGTAAGAGGCTTGGCCCTGGTCACGGGCCCTATGGCTGGAGTCACCAAGAGGCACGACCTCAATCACACTCTTTGTTACCGAGATTGATAGGTTGTCACTCTTCGGGTTGTATCTTCCAAACGGCTGAGTGGATTGCTTTGATTCTTGTCCCCAGCAACGGCGCCAAAAACTTGATTGTGTTTGGGGTGTGTGTATATACGTAGTAAAGTTTTCTCATAAAACACAATGATAAAGCTGCAAATGCACAACCAAATATATTGTAGTACTTAAGGTTATCGATCCCACAGAGAGAGAAATTGTATTACAAATCTAGAAGAACAAGTAAAGGTAGAACTCAAATATTAAAACGAATGTAAACTAGTATGAGAAAAGCGTTGGGCATTCAAGGGATCTCAGAGGTTTGATGATCAATTCATTCAGAATAAATTCATGTAAATGCATGTATACTCTTAAGTCTCAGACTATGAAACACGAAAGATCGATTAACCTATAAATCATAGAGAAAACTGGCTTAAATCAATATACCTCGTTACTCAACTTATGCATGCAAAGACACATACATCAAAGCATTAATATCAAGTTCAATCATTGTCCATAAAACTCCATAACTAAGTGGTATGTGCTTTATGCCACGATACTCATCCAAACTAGGTTCTAGGAAACTAAGAAAGCGGATAGCGAAACCTAGATTCCTGGTATCAGTGGCTAGTACATGACTCTAGCTACATGCATTAAAAGAAATCTCAGAATGAAAGAACAGTATAGATGGATATGCATAGACAATGAACCCGCCACTTAAACTACCTAGATCATCCCCCCCCCCTTTTTGATTAACCCTTTAAACCCAACAAGTAAACTACTCAATCATGCTTAAAGAAATCATCAAGGCAAGGGTAAAGTAATTCATAGATTGCATAAAATATAGAAGAAAAGGTTTAGAGATTACAAATTATCTAGAGATGTGAAAGAGAAAAGAGTTGGTGAACTTCAAAGGCTTCCACGAGCAAGAGGGGCTTGATGCGGCTCCTTTGGTCATCTCTAGGGTTCCTGTAGGTGTTCTGAAGTTTTGATGCAGTTGCTAAGAAGTCACACGAAACCCTAATGCTAAGGGTTAAGTATTTATAGGTCTTGAGGTCCAAGAAGTCGGTTTTAAGGTTTTGGAGGCTAAACTCATCGTTTTGATAAGTGTGGACACTAGGTTTCTGACCTTGGTCATGGGGCTTCTGACCAAGGTTGGTAAGAGGCTTGGCCCTGGTCACGAGCCCTATGGCCGGAGTCACCAAGAGACACGACATCGGTCACACTCCTTGTGACCGAGATTGATAGGTCATCACTCTTCGGGTTGTATCTTCCAAACGGCTGAATGGATTGCTTTGATTCTTGTCCGAGGTGAATTTTGACTCTTCCAAATTTCCATGGATATAAATATCTCTGAATTTGGTCCATGTGAAGGTCTTTAAAGAATGAAAAAATTTTGATGCTTTGAAACTGCTTTAAAATGGATTTTGCTCCTTTTTGTTCTATTTTCCCTTAAAACCTGTAAAATCTCTTTGACACTAGAAATATTCGATAATAGCCTATTTAGCCTTGAAAACACACCAAACTCTTTATAAAACCATATGAACATGATAGTAAAAATAGGTAAAAATACGACGTTATCAGCCATCTTCACACTTTCTTCAGTTAGTTGCATCCGCAACAGGTAAGCTTTCCTTACCATTTATATTTCAGCAATTTTTTCTCCATGCTGATTGTGTACTAATCATTTGTTCCCCAAAAACAACACTTGATACCCATTTCTTACCATCTGAGGTACACTTAGTAAGTTTTTATCTATCCCTTGAACCAAGAAAACATCTTTAATTACTCTTACTCCCTTCTTGGCCATCACATCAATGCTTCCTTTTCCTGTAGTCATTAGTCTAGCACCATTCCCAATTCTGATGGGAACTTGGAATGATCTGTCTATGGTAGTGAATAATCTTTCTTCTCGAGTCATATGGTTTATTGCACCACTGTCTATCAACCATACTTCATCACTGCTTGTTTCTTCCATGATGTGTGCTGCATTGAACAGTCCAGGTTCTTCTTCTTGATGTTTTTGTGTTTGCCTATTGTGATATTCTTTGCTTTGACAATCTCTCTTAAGATGTCCAGGTTTCCTGCAAGCATAATACCCTCTCCTTGGTCTGAATTGCTTCGACGGAAACTGAGTTTCATATCGCTGTTTAAGGTAACACTCATCTTCATAGTGATTGTGCTTTTTGCATATGTTGCAAAATTTCCTCTCTTTGACCATCAGTCTTGACATTGTAAGCAAAATTTCTTTTTTCTTTGAGCCACTTAATGAAAAAGAACAGCAAGATCTTCAATCTCTGATACCATGTTGAGTTTTTAGGTCTAGCCACTTAGTTTTATACTATTAAATGTTTTATCTTAATCAAACACTAACGAAACCCACAAACACAAATGGGACTTAACATAGAGCGATGGTGACTCTTTCTCCATCTTTGACTTTTTGTTCTATTTTGACTTTCGCTTCTTCTTCTTCCTTACGACAACTTCTTCTTCTTTACTTCTTCACTTCCTTTTTTCATTCTTTGATTCTTCTTTCTATTTTATGGATTAACATAAGATTAGATTGCACACTCCTTTGTTGTCCTCGCCATTGATGTCGTCTCCGTTGATGTGCTCTCCGTTGATGTACTCGGTGGCAGTTGTACAACTGTATATCAGAATTGGTACGTTATCATACTTTTTTTCCTCTGTATCTCTTTTCTTTGAATGCAATGGAGAAACGACATTCACAAGATTTGATAAGTATTTATATTTTATGTTTCTCGTGTGCGTACCTTCCACAGTCTTTGAGCACCATATCTTTCTGATTACAAGAAAAACACTTAATATAGCAATCAAAATGACTGCAGAAGATATTAATGCAACCTTTAGCACAATATCTCTTCCCTCGTTGTAGGTATTTGTTATCTCTCTTTTCGTGTTCTCGAATTCTGTTGAATGACATTTATTATAGATATATTAAAAGGATAGTTTTAAAGAAAAAAACAAACTTTTTAAATACTTATTTACATTATTTTTCATTAGTAAATTTTTTTCAAGAGTAAAACTAACAAAGGTCATTGTGCATCAGTTAATTACGAAGAAAAAATGTTCTCAAACAATTATAGGTAGACAAAGTTTTTTAGAAAAAATCACAAATCTTCACACAACAGAAAGTTCATATGTTGGCTTTTTAAGATAAATTTCATATATGTATAATGTTGAAAATTAATATATCTGCTTACTAATTCAAGTATATTCTTCAACTATTATTACAATAAGTTTATTTACTAATTTATTTTTAATGATAGCGCCAAGTTATCATCTAGTTCGCCACTAAAACTAGTGCACTTCTACACTTCTGAGAACCACAACGTTTGTAAAAAAATAGGAACGAAGCACATGGAAGTATATAGAAGAAATAAGAAATCTGATACCTTGATCGTAATTTTGAGCATGAACAATATCAATGATGGCCTAAGATATCATCACCAAGAAAAGCCCAAGAGAACTCTTCATATTTTCTTAACTCCTAAGGAAAAATCAAGAAAGAATTGGCTATTATGTTGAAGATAAGCAGCAAATATATAAGCAAACCCGAATCATTCACTTAAAGAAAGACTTTGACAAGTCAATGGTGAAAATGGGTAAATATGTTTTCCACTCCAGCTTCACCAAGGTTAAGAGGACAACCTTTAACAAAAAAGGTTAAGAGGACAACAATGGTCCAACATTAATGCATGAGAAAATAAGGAGCAGCCCGAGAAACTCGTTAACCATGAAATCTTAAATCTGTAAATTCTTGTAATTGTGTTTTTGGAAAAACTTTTTCCGCCAAAACAATGAAATCATAATTTTGTGGAGAAATCATGAAATGATATTTTTCTGCAAAATCGAAAAATTATGTCTTTCAACAATTCATTAAAATCACAATTTTCGCGGGAAATAGCAAAATAACATACTTCATTCTAAACAGCAAAAATCGTGGAATTATGGTTTTCACCAAATCCATGAATCACGATTTTTGGCGGAAATTAGGAAAACTTTGTTTTCCACTAAAACTGCACTCTCAAAATTATTTTTTACACTAAAATTATAAAATCACGATATTTGTGTAAGAACGGAATAGTGGTTCTAGGACAAGACCATATATATTGTGGAACTATGTTTTCTGCCAAATTCATCATTTTGATAATTTTACGGTTTTGGTGGAAAAAAGTTACACAATTTTGACAAAAAAGTATGATTTTCATAGTTAAAAATTATTTAAAATAAGAAGTAAAAAATTTTAAAATTGATAATTTACAAAAATAAAAAATATAAGTTATAATATTTTATTGTTAATACAAAACATGTCAATTTTGTAATTTGATTATTAAACGCATCTAGATGCTAATAAAAATTTACAACTAAACAAGATGTGCATCTAGAAGCGATATCAAGATGTAAAACCCAGATACGGTAACAGACAACAAATACGTGCAGATCCACAAACAAACATGCCCTGCATCTTTGGAATGCTTTAATCGAAAACTTTTTTCCCCAGTCCGCAATCCTCAATTATGATTCGTCCGAGTTCTGTATGCAGCTCAGAGTGAAATCAATTTGTTAATCGGGTATTCAAGATCTCAAGTACGTATATATATACACATAATTTAGTTATTTTCCTTGGTCTGATTTGCCGGTAAGAGATTAGACCCAAACCAAGCTAAGAGTACAAGAAAAAAAAAGGGTTAAAAGTACTAGCGTTGGTGAGGGTATTAGTGTCATTAGGCACATCACGAATGCTTAAATATGAAAGCCTAATATACAGTACCTATGAGCACTCCGGTAAATGAATGGTTTGGCTAAGTTTTCGATTTTAAGAATTATCGATTTTATGAAAAACTGAAACCATATCAAAACAAAACGTATTTAATTCGGTTTGGTTTTATATCTTGTTCTCTAACATTTATTGGACTAAAGTTCTAGTTTTTAAAAAAAAATTATCCATGTTTTCACATAAAATATAATTTAAATCACCATATAAAGAAAGAACACTGCAAAATAACTAATCTCCAACGAAATAAGTATTATAATAATAAAAATTAGAAACCAATAAAAAAAATCTGAATTGTTTAAGAGTTTTAAACCCTAGCTAACAAAAACAAGATAGTTTTAATAATAGTAATTGAACTGTTTTTTAGGTAAAACTGAAATCGAACTAAATCACCTAATTATGGGTTTTTTTTTGTTTTTGGATAAGGTTATTTTGCCTATCCCTATGACATGTGTTATTTTCATTTTGTATGGGAAAATAAAAATGTACTTAAATTGGCGATAAATCCAAACATAAATAGAGTATATGACCTGGTCGTAAACGGCGGGTCCTTGGGCGCTACTTGGTGTCAAAGGGTATGACCCAATAAATTTCCAAATTTTTATAATGATTAAACAAATATAATTTTGTGTCCACGTTACATTTATTGTATACATAAAAGAAAGACTTTGACAACTCAATGGTGATTGGTGAAGACTATGAGTAAATGTGTTTCCTCGTTCAGCTTCACCAAGGTTCAAGAGGACAACCATGTTGTAACATTAACGAGAAAATAAGGAGCAGACGAACAAAGACGTTAAGCATGAAATCTTAAACACTTATAGTGCAAATGGTGATACAATTAGATGAATAACAATAATTGAATAAAACTTTTATCTAAATTTTTACCATTTGAGATTAAATTAATTGTGACATAAAACCGAGATAAAATGAATTGGAAATTATTCAACCATTCAACTAATATATTAGAAAATTAATAAGAAAATTATTTAACTCATTCATTAACTGTTCTGCAGTCGAATGAGATTCAACTTGAATTTTTTCATATATTTTTTTCAATTTATTCATTTTGAGATAACTATTTGCATTCTTAAAAAAATAGCACTAGGAGTTACCTTTTTAAAATCTTTGGGTAATTAAGTTACAATTAGAATTAGATTAAGTTGGGTTTCTCTAGGTGTGTACTACTAATGGTTTAGTTTAGATTAATGAAAATTGGCTTAACTTAATTTCAATTTCATCGGTTTTAAATGCAACTTCAGATTCTGTTAACAGAAATATAGTACCTTTTGAACGGCTCACAATAAAAATGATAGAGGTTCATCTCTCTCCCTCAAAAGCGGTGAAATACTGTTATCCAATCTTCGTTTGATCTTCTTCTCTAATTTGTTTTTAGGACCGCTGACACTCTTCTGCAGCTCTCCATGTTGTTTATTCTATTACTTTACTCTATACCGATCAATTCATTATGATGTGATTGCGGTCGGGATCACACCGGTAGTGATGGTTAATCAGTTTCCATGTCTGCCGGGTGATACACGTATAAAGACTATCAATTAACTTTATCTTCTCTTGAGTATCACTTATAAAGACTATCAATTCTCGTTTTTCGTCAAAACCATAATTTTCTGATTTTTTGCCAAAAACGTAAAATCTTGTCTTTTCTGCCCAAAAACATAAAATTTCGTTTTCCCACTAGAAACATAAAATCTAGTTTTTCCGCCCAAAATATATATTGTTTTTTCTCTCGTTTTATGTAAAAACTATGATTTCATGATTTTCCGCCAAAACGTAAAATTTTGATTTCCCACCAAAAACATAAAATCTTGTTTCTTCGCCAGAAAAGGTAAAATTTTATTTTTTCGCCAAAAACGTAAAATATCGGTTTCCCATCAAAAACGTAAAATCTGATTTTCTCACCATAAAAAAACAATCTACATTATTTTCTCGTTTTTATGTAAAAACTATGATTCCGTTATTTTTCGTCAAAAATATAAAATCTTGTTTTCTCACCTAATCATATAGCTCTGTTTTTTGCTCATAAATGTGATTCCATGTTTTTCCGCCAAAAAGTGATTTTTATGTTTTCTCGCCAATAACGTAAAATTTTATTTTCCCACTAAAAACATAAAATCTCGTTTTTGTTTCTATCAATATGCTAATATTGGATGAATTTGAAAGTATTCAACAATAAAATTAACAAAAAAAAATAATGGTAATGAAACATAAATATAATATTAATTAAACAATAAAAATTAACAAAACTTATAAGGTACCCGTGGATAACCCTAAAACCTTTAGGGTTTTGTTTCGCTTACCCAAACAATATAAGGGTATTTTTAGGGTAATCTTAAATAGGGTATTTTTTGGGAGTGTTTATTTAGGGTTAGAGTAGGGTTGGGTAAAATTACCCATTACAACATCCCTACATGGAGGAGCGTCACTCTCTTATTGAGAAAGTTGATGTTCGCTCTCGCGGTGTTGAGGAATGAAGTTCCAAGAATAAGAGGAGATTTATCGGGTTACCTTCTATCCACCACCATGAAGTCTGTTGGGATTAAGCAATCTCAAACCTTAAGAGGATAATCCTCAATCGACCTAAGTGGAGGTTTCGAAGAAGCATCCCCATAAGTAGTTGAAGAGGAGTATTTATTCATCTCTTTGATCAGAAGGATTTTTATCATTTCGAATGACATCATGTTCACACTAGCTCTTGAATCACACAAGGCATCATCAACTTTCGAATCTCCAAGGAAGCAAGATATTATGAATGTACCAGGATCTTCAAGGTTTGGAATAGTCTTGGCTGCAAGCAGTGTTTCACTATGGGGGTTTAAGCGCTTCCATGACCTCTTCCACTTTCTCTCGATTCGCTAGAATAGCTTCAATGAGATATACATAGAGAGGAACTTGAAGCAAGCTATTCATAAGAGGCAAATGTACTTTAATACTGCTCATGCTAGCTTTGAAGTTTGAAAGGATTTTTTAATATAGCCTTGGTGAGAACTCTCCTAGGAAATGGAATTGGAGGCTCAACCCTTGGAGCATCTTTCTTTTTGACACTCTTGGGCACCTTGACTTCTTCTTTAGTGATCATATCCACTTTACCTTCACTCTCACTAACCAAATAATCACACCATTCTTGCCATAAAGAAGCCTAGAAAGTTCCTCTATTGCTTTGTTACACTCATAAACATTGCAATCCTTTATTTCTCTTTGGTGGTTCATGGTCTCAATCCCATCTGAATCACTTTTGAAGCTCGTATTGCAAAATTCCTTAGGATTGCACTATGTTTTAGCGGGAAGTGTGTCCATGGGCCTCTTGGAAGATGAAGATACTTGAGCAATTCGGTTCTCAAGGCTCTTGACATGAGAAGACAAACTTTCAAATTTGGCATGCCAATCGCTATACGCTTCATCCATCTTATAGTTCATGTTTTCCATCCTCAAATTCATCTCATCCATCCTCTTGTTCCTTCTAAAGCTCCTTCAGTTTGTCCTTCGAGCAATTGTTTAAGAAGGAATATGTTGGGCTCTTCTTTAACGGTTTGGTTTGGTGGTATTACTTTAGATTGGAGAAAATAGTTTTGGTTGGTTTTTGGGAAGTAGGTTTGGGTGGAGTTGTTGTATTGTGGTCTTGGTTGGAAGTTTTGGATGTAGGTTAGTCCTTGGGCTTAGTGGGGTAATTTGGGTTGAAGCCTTGATGTTGGTAACCGCCAATGAAGTTCACTTCCTGTTGTACCTATTCACAAGCCTCAATACCATTCTCTTTATAGTATTGTTGCCCATCAAAGTCTTCCACATAATTCACTTGCTTTTGAGTAACTTGCATCAATCTATCCAAATTCTCACTCAAAGCCTTAATCTCTCTTCTTGTTTCATCCTCATGACCTCCATATTTCATAGTAGACCTATCACAATCTTCACCATAATTTCCATCACTTGTGGCAAAATTCTAAACTAATATCATGCCTTGATCGGATTGTTGATCCAAGAAGAAACCGTTACTTGTGGTATCCAAGAGCATTCTAAGCTTTGGTGACACACCACGGTATAGAGTTGAAAGTAAGGACTCTTTAGAGAAACCATGGTGAGGACATTGTGATGTGTAGCCCTAGAGCCTTTCCCATGCTTAACTAAAGCTCTCATTCCCTTTTTGGGAAAATCTTGAAATCTCATTCCTAAGGTGGGCCGTTCGTGAATTAAAGAAAAACTGCCCCAAGAATACTCTCTTGCATTCATCCCAAGATGTGATAGAGTTGTGAGGCAAATGCTTTTCCCATTGGTGTCCCTTATCACCAAGAGAGAATGGGAAAAGCCTTAGCTTGAAAGTGGCTTTGGAGATACCATTTATCTTCACGGTTTCAAAAAAGATCAAATTGATCCAAATAGTCTAAAGGATCCTCCATTGGCAACCCATGAAACTTGCTACCTTGGACATTTTGATAAGGCTAGCCTTGATCTCAAAATTGTTGTTCTCCACTAGTGGTAAACGAATACTCGCTCGGTTCCCATGAATGTTTGGCTCATCAAAAGCACCAATTGTCCTAAGCTCTGGCATCTCAACCTTCTATGGATTAACCTTTTAGTTATCCATCCCCAAGCGCCTCAAATGTTGCTCACGCTCTCTAGCTCTTCGCTCTCTCGCTTCCCTTCTATTATTTCTCTCAAAATGACTCAAATCCTCAACAAAATCAAGAACTTCACTTTGTTGACTTCTCCGTTGCATACACCTTGAAAGCACAAAAGAGAAAACTAAAATAAACGGTTAGATTAAAAATAAAGAAAAGAAAAACTTAATCTCGAAGTAAAATCAAATCCTAGTGGCAAATTGCTTGTTTCCCCAGCAACATTGCCAAATTGATACGCGTATAAAGGCTATCAATTAACCGTATATGCTATTGAGTATAAAGGATATCAAATCCACAAAGAAACAAGAACAACATACTAGGAATGCAAATATCAATTTCAATCTAAGCAAAAAGAATTTGCAATTTAGAAACCAAATTCAAAGTAAATAAAAGCGGAAAAAAGTAAAAATTGGTTTTGAAATCAAATAGAGAAATCCTACAAGTCAAGGGAATGAAAATGATTTAGATGAGATGATTAATTTTTGATGATGATAAGAATATCTTATGAACACTATCATTGGTTATAGATCACTGATAAAGACTAATCCCCTTCCATGGTACTAATCTCTTCTTTAATCACCTAATTAACAATAACTTCTGTTCATGATTAAATGATCAAATAACATTAATAATAAAGTGTAATCCAACTACTAATCACCCTGATGAACTATTTCCATAGGGTAAGGAAGAAAAGCAAATTTAGGTTCTTTCAAATATTTCATTGAACAACTTTCAGACATGAAATCCTATTGATCTACATTCTCAATTATAATTTTAAATCTAGCATTACTATCAACCAAAATAAAGGATAACTTAAGATCTAGTCCTAAACATCATCATCAACCCATGAAATCATCATAATCAACCAACTCTTAACTCATCTAAAAGACTACTCATGATCTACTATGGTAACACAAATCAATTGTAATAATCTTTTCATAATCATGATTTAAAGATAAGTTGATGAAAGATTTCACAATCAAAAGAGATTTGAAAACTTGAAATAGAGAGATTCATACAAAGTATTTTTAAAACTCCAAAAGTGGCTAAAAGAATCTCTAAAACAAACATAAGGGTTTCTAATTAGGTTTCATAGTATTTATAAAGAGAAGCAAAATGAGTTTGATCAACTCAAATTTATCTAGGTTTGACTCGGTTTAGGAAATGGAAAATGAAATTCGGATACGTCACAGTGTCATCACGTCGGTAGGTTTGGACTAAAGTTTAAGATTTTAAAAAACTTTATCCATGTTTTCACATAAAATAAATCTTAAATCACCATCTAAAGAAAGAACATTGACAAATAACTAAGCTCCAACCAAATAATTATTATAATAAAAACAAATACCATAAAAATGTTTTGAATTGTTTAAGTGTTTTAAACCGTACCTAACAAAAACAAGATATTTCTAATAATAGTAACTGAATAGTATTTTAGGTAAATCTGAAATAGAACTAAATCACCTAATTATGCTTTGGTTTTTTGGATAAGGTTATTTTGCCAAAGACAAGTGTTAGTTTCATATTGTATGGGAAACTGTTCTTAAATTGGCGATAATTCCAAACATAAATAAAGGATATGACCTGGTCGTTAACGGCGGGTCCTTGGGCGCAGCTACCTGGTGCGAAAGGGTATGAACCCAATAAATCTCCAAATTTTTATAAGGATTAAACAAATAAATATTTTATCCACGTTACATTGATTGTATACATAAAAGAAAGACTTTAACAACTCAGTGGTGATTGGTAAAGAATTGATTTCACTCTGAGCTGCATACAGAACTCGAACGAATCATAATTGAGGATTGCGGACCGGGGAAAAAAGCTTTTCAAAGTCTTTCTTTTATGCATACACATAATTTAGTTATTTTTCTTGGTCTGATTTGCTGGTAAGAGATTAGACCCAAACCAAGTTAAGAGTACAAAAAAAAAGTGTTAAAAGTACTAGCGTTGGTGAGGGTATTAGTGTCATTACGCACGTCACGAATGCTTAAATATGAAAGCCTAATATACAGTAGCTATGAGCACTCCATAAATGAATGGTTTGGCTAAGTTTTCGATTTTAAGAATTATCGATTTTATAAAAAACTGAAACCATATCAAAACAAAACGTATTTAATTCGGTTTGGTTTTATATCTTGTTCTCTAACATTTATTGGACTAAAGTTCTAGTTTTTCAAAAAAAATTATCTATGTTTTCACATAAAATATAAATTTTTTTTTTTTTGAAGTGAATGTTAAATTTATTCAAACCAAAAAACTTTTTTACATCAAGTGTTACTTCTACTTGAATATTTTCTGGAGAAAAAAAGAAAAAATATTTTTTAAGAATTCCTTGCAGAAAACCAGAGCTGAAAAGCACCCTCAAACTTACGATCATCCAATGTAGAGCACCTATTTCGTATTTACTTGTCGATCAGTTTAACGAGAAGTGGTGGAGAGGTCGGAGATTCTCCATGACGACGCACATTTCTCGCTCTCCAAAGTCCATGAATTGAAGCTTGAAACGCATAGCGGGTAAGAAATAGAGTGAGGCTATCAAACCTTGCATCAGAAATGAGCTGGAGCATGTGATTCCAATCTGTACTGAAAAGAGCTTGCAATAGTCCTTGTGCTAACGATTTCCAAATCTCAGCTGAGTAGACACATGAGAAAAATAGGTGATGTCTTGATTCATTTGAATCTCCACAAAAAATACATGAAGTATTTGCTCCCACATTCCAATGTGACATGCGTTCACCCGTTATTAGTCGATTATGAATCGATGACCACGCAAACATTGAGAATTTCGGAGTTGAATGCTTAAACCATGTATCCTTATACAAACTGACCAAGGGGGATGCTTCACGTATTAGTAACCATGTGTGCTTAGAGCTAAATGACGTTTTAAATTTATCCCCTTTACTTCGCCAAAGAGAAACATCAGGAACATCTGCAGATTGTTATCGTTGGGCTTCCAGCAGTATCTCAATTTGCTGTAAGGTTTCAGTTCGATGATGACGTCACCGTCTATTTGTCCAGGCTGATGCCACTGAAGCATTTAACGGGATTCTCAAATCAATAACACCTCTCGTTCCAAGTTTATCATGTAAACACCCCAAATCTGACCAATTGTCGAACCAAAATGATGTATTGTCCCCATTTCAAACCTCCACCTTATGAAAACTTCTGGCCAGAGCTCGTACTTGAAATATCTTTCTCCACATCCAAGAGATTTTGTTAGTGTTCTCACGTATAGACCAAAAAGAATCCTTTTGTATCAAATAGTTTTGAATCCACTTTACCCACAGGGAAGGTTGAGAGGAGAGGATTCGCCAAACCAATTTAAGACAAAAAATAGTGTTAACCTCTTTCAAAGATCGAAGCCCAAGTCCTTCATTCTTTACCCACATAAAATATAACTTATCACCATATAAAGAAAGAACACTGCAAAATAACTAATCTCCAACGAAATAAATATTATAATAATAAAATTTAGAAACTAATAAAAAAATCTGAATTGTTTAAGAGTTTTAAACCGTAGCTAACAAAAACAAGATAGTTTTAATAATAGTAATTGAACTGCTTTTTAGGTAAAACTGAAATCCAGCTAAATCACCTAATTATAGGGGTTTTTGTTTTGTTTTTGGATAAGGTTATTTTGCCTATCCCTATGACATGTGTTATTTTCATTTTGTATGGGAAAATAAAAATGTACTTAAACTGGCGATAAATCCAAACATAAATAGAGTATATGACCTGGTCGTAAACGGCGGGTCCTTGGGCGCTACTTGGTGCCAAAGGATATGAACCTTGTAAATTTCCAATTTTCTTATAATGTTTTGGTTATGAGGCGCAGCTACTTGATGCCAAAGGGTATGAACCTTGTAAATTTCTAGTTTTTTATAATGATTAAACAAGTAAATATTTGTTCAAGTTACATTTATTGTTGTATTTTCATTACCCCACCCTTAAAATCCAGCTCATTTGTTCATGTGCCCATTAACTGCTAACGACTAACCAGTAACTATATATACTAATTCATAATTGCGCAGTTTATTTATGGATTTGTTTTTTGCGTCGTTGTTTCATAGTTTCTTTTAATACATTTATTTGTTGGTTTTATGATTTTCGTGTGCTTAATAAGTTGTAATTAATATGTAGATTTTATGAGTATTTTTTGTATGTTTGATGAATTAGTTTTTATTAATATATATATATATATATATATATATATTTCTATAAGTGTTTAGGTGGCTAGTGAGGTGGATCATGATGTAGCAGAAAAAGAAGGGAGAGAAGCCTACTTTATATATAGATTCACAATAACATTATGTACTACAATAATATTTAATTGATCAATATGTTAGAATGTAACTACAGTTAAATAGACTCTAAATAGAAAATGATATAAAATCTTTTTTAATTTAAGAAAATCTAGATAACGATGTCTGAACCGAAAACCAGCCAACGGACATGAAAACTGATTAACCGTCAATGCCAGTGTGATCCCGACCGCAATCGCATCATATAAGGAATTGATCGGTATAGAAATCACCATCGAATTGCCAAATACATCACCAAACCAGTGACAACTTTATTTAGATTGTAAAAATAGAGTAAACTAATGGAATAAATAAAATGGAGAGCCGCAGATGCATTGTCACCGGTTCTAACAACAAATTGGAGAAGAAGATCAAACGAAGATATAATAATTATATTTCACCTCTTTTAAGAGAGAGAGAGAAGTGAACCTCTATCCTTTTTATGAGTGCCGTTCAAAAGGTATTCTATTTCCGTTAAGAGAATCTGAAGTGGCATTTAAATCCGACGAAATCTAATTTAAATTAAGTCAACTTTCATTAATCTAAATAAAATCATTAGTAGTCTAAACCGAGAGAAATCCAACTTAATCTAATTTTAACTGTAATTTGGAGGTGTATTGAACTGAGTATTTGGAGAGATTTTAGTTAAAATGACAAATCATGTATTATTAAAACATCAATTTTAAAATATCTTTTAAAATCAAATCCACGATTATTGAAAACATCTTAAGAATTGGATTTTAAAGTTTCAGCTAAGATTTCAGGGATTTCTTAGTTAAAAATGAAAATATCAAAATCTCATGGTTTTAGGTGAGATTTTAGAGAATTTAATAACAAAATTTTGAATTCACCAAAATTTAAGCAAATCAACTCAAATCTTATTAAAACTCAAATCTTTCCAAATTATTTATCCAATACACCCCTTTTAATAATTCAAAGATAAAAAAAAAAAAAAAAAGTAACTCCATGTGCTGTGTTTTTTAAGGGTGCAAATAGTTGTCTCAAAATGAATGAATTGGAAAAATAAATGAAAAATATTTGAGTTGAATCTCACTGACTGCAAAATTGTAAATGAATGAGTTGAATAGTTTTCTTCTGTAATTTATTAATTTCTAATATTTTTAGTTGAATGCGTTGAATAATGAATATAATGGTTTGGTTTTGTAACCGTAATTAGGTGAATCATTTTGGTTTCGGTTTTACTTACAAATATCATTCACTTACTATTATTAGGAATATATTGATTTTGGTTTGGATCAGTTTAAGACCATAAAACATTTCATTTTTTAGGTTTATTATTTGGTTAGAGTTTAATTATTTTGCAATGTTCTTTTTCATATGGTGATTTAAACCAGATATATATATATATAGATATATATATATATATATATATCTTAAAAAACTTTATTCCAATAATTGTTAGAGAACATGAAGTAAAACTGTATAAAAGTTAAATAGACTCTAGATAGAAAGTGATGTAAAATCTATTGTTAATGTAAGAAAAGCTAAATAAGGATGTTTGAACCAAAAACCAGCCCAGTGATATGTTGAGTTTTAAAAAATCATTTGGTTTGCATTGAATTTCTTCTGTTTGCATTGCATATTTAAAATTTTAAGTACATGTTTGCTTATATTTCTTGTTTATAGGTATTTGAGTGAGCTATGCAACAAAAAAGATCATTTGGATGCAAAGAATATAAATGATGATCCAACACCCGTAAATGATAGAAACCACCATAGAGTTACCAAATCCATCACCAAACCAGTGACAACTTTATTTAGATTGTAAAATAATAGTAAACTAAGTGAATAAAAAAAATGGATCCCAAGAACAAATTGGAGAAGAAGATCAAACAAAGATTGGATAACTGTATTTCACCTCTTTTGAGAGAGAGAGAGAATGAATCTCTATCTTTTTTATCTTGAGCCGTTTAAAAGCTATTATATTTTCATTAACAGAATCTGAAGTGGCATTTAAAACCGATGAAATCTAAATTAAGTTAATTCAATTTTCATTAATCTAAATTAAACCATTATTAGTCCATACCTATAGAAACCTAACTTTATCTAATTCTAACTGTAACTTAATTACCCAAAGATTAAAAAAAAAAGTAACTCCTTGTGCTATTTTTTAAGGATGCAAATAGTTAATTCAAAATGAATGAAATGAAAAAATATATGACCAGTAACGCCCAAGGACCCGCCGTTTATGTTTTGCCCATACAATTTAAAAATAACATGTATCTTAGGAAATGGCAAAATAACTTTATCCAAACTAACTAAATCAAACTAAACCGTAATTGGGCGAATCGTTTTGGTATCGGTTTTACTTAAAAACCCCATTCACTGACTATTATTAAAAATATATTGATTTTTGTTTGGTTCAGTTTAAGACCATAAAACAAAACAGTTCGTTTTATAGGTTCCTTATTTGGTTAGAGTTAGTTATTTTAGCCATTGTAGAACCTTAATTAATAGATTTTTGTAAACCACTAAATTTCTGTAAACCACTACATTTCTGTAAACCCTAAATTTCTATAATTGAAGTTGAAAGTGAACGACGGTTTAAGTTGGCAGCAGAAGGTCACTAGAATAGGAACTATTCGCGAAGAGGAAGAGCTGCGGATTAAGAGCTCCGTTTCTCGAAGAAAAAGAAGAAGATGGTAAGAACATAAGATGGAAAAGAGAGAGAGAGAGAGACGACGGACGTTGGAATCGGAGGAGGAAGAAATCACCAATTGCAAAACCGAATTAAGGATTCTAGGACCACAAAGAACAAGCGGTTCGACAGGGGGATAGGAGAAAGAGAGAGAGAGAGAGTGAGAGAGAGAGAGAGAGAGAGACAGAGATAGCAAATCTTAGGATTCGATTGGTTAGAGCATGATTATTGATAGTAAATAGGTTAGAGGTAATATATGTTGGAGGTAATATAGGTTGGAGAGAGATAGAGATAGAATGTTATATTTACTGGTAATATAGATGTTATTTTTAGAACTTTTGGTGATAGTAAATATAGATTTTGATTTAATTAAATTGATTTAATTTATATTTACTCACTATATTACCTATTGATAATCATGCTCTTAGGTAGTTTAGATGCGACTTTCTATAGTTTTAAGGCAATTGCGTTGGACTTCACTAATATTTTATTTAATTTGATGTTAATGTAGTCTGATTTAATTTTGGGTTTGGGATTCAGCCAGTTTTTTTCTGTAAATATCTAATATTCTTACGTGTGTTTAGAAATTTCACTGATTTTTGGTTTAAAATAAAAGCTACCGGAAAATGAGTTTTATAATAAGGGTATATTGAGGCATCTCAGAATTTGTTCCACATAACGAAGTAAACATGGAGCATAGAAAGATAAATTTTTAACTAATCTATGGGGTTTTTAGAAATTTAATCAAATTTTGATTAAAAACAAAAAGATAAAAGAAATTGAGTTTTATAACAATGCTTAAAATCCTAAAAACACAATATATCAGTTTCATGGGTTTAGTGGGTTGATTTTTGTAACACCATCAATTTTGATTTAAATTCAACATAAAGAAAACCATATATTAAACCAACTATATCAATTAAAAATTTACACAATGGTATTAAAAAAGGATCTCAACTCAAAAATAATTAACTGAATATCAAATTTGACATTATGAATTGCCTAGAATTTTGCTAAATCTACAGTAAGTGATGCATTCATAAATCATATTTAAAAATTGATATTAGAAATTAAAAAAAAAACACATCAAAATTAGATGTTCATGGAAATTTCACAGATTTTTTGGTTTAAAATAAAGATACAGGAAAATGAATTTTATAAAAAAGGTATATTAACTTATTTTTTAGGAAGTGGAGACATCTTTGAATTTGTTCCACATAAAGAAGACATAAACATGAAGCAAAGAAAGGTAAATTTTTAATTAATCTATGAGTTGTTTTAGAAATTTAATCAAATTTTGATTCAAAACAAAAAAAAAAGAAAAGAAATTGAGTTTTATAACAAGACTATCTTGGCTAATTTTTCAAGCTCAGTAGCATCTCAGAAAAGTTTTCTTATTTATTATTAGTCAATAATATCTTACATATAACATTTTAGAAGTACATTTAACAAATATATAAAATTGAGCAGCTATTTACCACCCATTGCCATTTAGTATGTACCTTTCTAAAATGAATAATGCAATCAATTTGGGTAAATGCATCGACAAAATAAATAATTTCAATTTCAAATTGAAATCTTCTCAATTATGAAGCAGTGAAAAAAACGAATCGTGCAGAAGCCAAAGAGGATCCGCATCCAAGCCCCTTTTTGCACTCAGGTATCATGGGTCGTGTGGGTTGATTTTTGTAACACCATCAATTTTGGTTTAAATCCTACATAAATAAAATCATATATGAAACCAACCATATAGATTTGAAATTTACATAGTAGTATTAAAAAACGAATATCAAATCAAAGATATTTAACTGAATATCGAACTTGACATTATGAATTGCCTAAAATTTTGCTAAATCTACGACAAGTGATGCATTCATAAATCATAATAAAAATTTGATATTGGAAATCAAAAGCATTCATTAAAATGAGATGTTAATGGAAATTTTACCGATTTTTGGTTTAAAATAAAGATACAGGAAAATGAATTTTATAAAAAAGGGTATATTGACTTATTTTTTAGGAAGACGAGGACATCCTAGAATTTTTTCCACATAAAGAAGACATAAACATGGAGCAAAGAAAGGTAAAGTTTTAATTAATCTATGGGGTTTTTAGAAATTTAATCAAATTTTGATTCAAAACAAAAAAGATATAAAAAATTGAGTTTTATAGCAAGACTATATTAGCTAATTTTTCAAGCTCAGCAGCATCTCAGAATTTTTTCCTTATTTATTACTAGTCAATAATATCTTACATATAAAATTTTAGAAGTACATTTAACAAATAAATAAAATTAAGCAGCTATTTACACCAATTGTTATTTAATATGTTACTTTCTAAAATGAATAATGCAATCAATTTGGGTAAAATCCTCTCAATCCTTAAGCAATGAAAAAAGAATCGTGCAGAAGCCAAAGAGGATCCACATCCAAGCTCGTTTTTGCACTCGGGTTTCATGGGTCGAGTTGGTTGATTTTTGTAACAGTCTCAATTTTGGTTTAAATCCTGCAGAAATAAAATTATATATGAAACCAACTATATCGATTCAAAATTTACATAGTAGTATTAAAAATAATTTCAAATCAAAGATATTTAACTGAATATTGAATTTGAAATTATGAATTGCCTAGAATTTTGCTAAATCTATGGTAAGTGATGCATTCATAAATCATAATTCAAAATTGATATTGAAAAAATATATAAAAATTCATAAAATTAGATGTCAATGGAAATTTCACCTATTTTTGGTTTAAAATAAAGATACAGGAAAATGTGTTATATAAGATATATTGAAATATTTTTAGGATGAGTAGAGCATCTTAGAATTTGTTCCACATAAAGAAGACATAAACATGGAGTAAATCATTAATCTATAGGTTTTTAGAAATTGAATTAATTTTTAATTCAAAACAAAGAGATAAAAGAAACTGAATTTTTTTTTCCGCAAGAGAAGTAAACTTCTCAAGAAACTCTCTTCTGAGGTGCGAGCCTCAAGAAGTAGAGAAGTACAAGAACACCATCAGGTGTGTAAGCCAAACCAATCTAGCGATCTTATAGAACTTAAAAGGATAACAAAAAAGAAAATTTAGCAATAGCGCTTGTTTGATAAAGATGAAAAACAGAGCATTAGCTCTTATCACCGAGAGGGAAGGCTGAAGCTTTAACATTCCTGGCAACTTTGTGCTTCATCGAGTCCATGCTATCTCTACGCTGTTTCCGACTAAGCATATATTTGAGCCATATATGTCCTCTCCGCATAACATATGATTGATATCTGTGTTCTTGCGTTACACTCCTCGCAATTTGGTTGGCACACTTGTTGCAATCTTGCCATTCCTGCAACTTGCTTAATCCTTTGTGAATCTCATATAGAATCTGTTGGAACAACGACCAATTCTGTGGCTTTTTAACCGCTTCTCATATAGCACATGAGGTATCAATCCAAATGAGTGTGTTGTTATGCAATCAGGATGACATCAGATGCACTTAATTCAAGCCAAATAGATAGTTCTTCGATAACCTAACAAGTTCTAAATGCAAAAGGTAAATATAAACTAAGCAGAATGAGAAATCAAACAAACCAGAAGCAGAATAACAATCAATAAGAAGAAAGAGCCCAAACTACTCTTTAATAGTCCAACAAGGATTGGACAAAGAAAGAAGCGACCAGCTTGAGAATCTTCAGCCACATCTTCAGCAATCTCAGGTCGAACCAGCAAAGTCCCGTAGAGGCAATCCCCGGAGCCACAGGAGAGGAAACAGCCGCACCCTAAGTAAAAGAATCGTCGATCATAATCATGAAAAACTTAATACTTAAGCCTAGTCAGGTGGTGATCAGTAATAATAAGAAAATTTGAGCCAAATTGGTTGAACTTTACTTAATCCATGGCCGGAGGCGGGTCGTTGGAGGTCGTAGCGCCTGACTTATCTGTGTCCTTAGGAAGCTTGGAGTCAATTTTGGGAAGGGGAGGGGATTTCACAAAAGTCAAAACCAACTGATTGAGGTTAGACGGAACGATTTGAATAGCCTTCAGTTCAAACTCGAGCTCGACGAGCGAGTTCTCAACTTTGGCTAGTCTCACCTTTCTCAATCTTGTTGACCAGGGTTAGGTTACTCTTAAGCTCATTCACATTAGATTGAAGACGTGACCTAGTTTCTAGGGAGCTGGTATACTCAGTTACTTGCCCAAGAAGAGTTTGACCGCAACCTTTGACTTCTTCCTTGCCGAGCTTGTTTTCAACTTAAAGTTGTGATCCTGGAGTTTGATAAGAGTGTCGTGTTTTACGAGCAGTTCCTCATATTTCTCTTCAGAGGAAGTCATCTTCTGCCGGAGGGATACGGTTGTAGCTTGTAATGCTTCCTATTCAATCAAGAGAGGCAAAAGTTTTTCCTCTTGTGTTTTTATCTCGTTCCGCTCCTTTTCTAACCTTGCTGCACGCTCAAGCTTTATTGTGCCATCTCAAAAACAATTTGCTAAGTTTGGGTCAGCTCCAAGAGAAGAGATTGGTGATACTAAAACAAAAGGGAACTTGCAGAATTCAATGCACCAACGTTCACATGCTCAGACTATCTAAGAAAGCCTGTGGAGAGTGAAAGAAGTTCTCGAGGTAGTCCACTCAGACATTTGTGGTCCAATCAGTCCTATATCCACCAGTGGAAAGAGGTACATCCTATGCTTCATTGGTGACTGTAGCAGAAAAGCATGGGTACATTTTTTGAAGGAGAAGTCCGAAGTTTTTTTTTATTTCAAGATGTTCAAAAACAAGGTGGAAACTGAGTCGGGAAAAGCAATAAAATGCTTGAGGACTGATCGAGGAGGGGAATACACATCTCATGAATTCTCAGATTGCAAGGAGCAAGGGATTCAAAGACAGTTCACCACGGCATACACCCCACAACAGAACATGATTGCGGAGAGAAAGAACCGGACAGTGGTGAACATGGTCAGATCAATGCTCACGGCAAGGAAGGTACCAAGAATATTTTGGCCTGAAGCAATGAATTGGACATTCCCTGTTCTAAACCGATGTCCCACCGTTGCTGTAAAAGATGTTACATCACAAGAAGCTTGGTACAGAGTGAAACCAAGTGTGGAGTATTTTCGAGTTTGGGAAAGCTAGCTCATACACACATTCCAGACGAAAAAGAAGCAAGCTTGATGATAAAAGCACACCATGTGTTTTACTTTGTTTTTTAGAAGAATCCAAAGGTTACATGCTGTACAACCCAAAAAGCAAGAAGATTGTTACAAGTTGTGATGTGGTGTTTGAGGAGACGAAAAGCTGGAACTGGGAGGATGATCAAAATTCTGGTAACATCGAGTTGACTTGGAATGATGATGACGTACCATGGGAAGAAATGATGCGGAGGAGAATGGTGATAGAGGAGCCGAAGGAGAATCAAGCTCGAGTGATGATTCTCACAACGGAGATCAAATTGAAAATATAGCAGAAGAAGTCCAGAATGCAGCACCTGCCAATGTGAGAATAAGACGAGAGATACAAGGCCCCCGAGTTATCACAATGACCATGTCACGAGAGACGAAGAGACAAGTGAAGAAGATGAAGTAAATATGGTGAATATGGTCGAGTACAATTTCTCAGATCCGACATCTTTTGAGGAGGCTGAGAAGAGTTCACAGTGGAAAGATGCTATGAATGAAGAGATAAATTCGATTATCAGAAACCAGACTTAGGAACTTACAGAATTGCCTAGAGGGGCAAAGTGTATCGGAGTGAAGTGGATCTACAAAACCAAGCTGAATAAACATGGAGAGGTGAACAAATACAAAGCCCGTCTCGTCGCAAAGGGCTACTCTCAAGAGCACCACATCGATTACACAGAGGTGTACGCTCCAGTTGCTCGAATGGATACAGTGAGGACACTCCTAGCCGTAGCAGCGCCAAAAGCTTTGGACATATATCAATTAGATGTCAAGTCCGCGTTTCTCCATGGTGTCCTTCTTGAAGATGTCTACATACAGCAACCAAAAGGATATGTGGTAAACGGATGTGAAAACAAAGTCTACAAGTTACATAAGGCTCTATATGGGTTAAAGTAGGCTCTGAGGGCCTGGTTCAGTTGAATTGAGGAATATTTTCTTCAGGAGGGTTTTCAGAAGTCTATTAATGAAGAAACATTATTCCTCAAGACAAACAAACGAGGTAATGTTTTATTTGTAAGCATTTATGTAGAAGACCTTATCTATACAGAAGACAATGTTTCAATGATGAGGGATTTCAAGACATCAATGGAGAAAGAGTTCGACATGACGGATCTCGGAAAAATGAGATTTGTTTTGGGAATCGAGGTACTACAGACACCACAAGGTATTCACATCTCTATGTCAAAGTATGCATTAGAAGTTTTGAAGCGTTTTAAAATGGAAGATTGCAATGCTGTGTTCAATCTGATGGTGCCTGTAAGTAAGCTCGACATAGATGAGGGAGGGGAACGAATCGATGATACTTTCTATAAACAGATTATAGGAAGTCTTATGTACATCATGACAATAAGGCCGGATCTGCAATTTGCTGTAAGTCTCTTGAGTAGATTCATGTCTAAGCTTACTGTGTTAGATTTGCAAGAAGGCAAGTATTAAGATACCTAAAAGGCAGCATGGACTTCGGAATTTGGTGCAAGGGAGAAGGAAACGGGAAGCTATCACTTTACACCGACAGTAATTTTGCTGGGGATGGTGATAGCAGAAGGAGTACCTCCGGATACGTTTTGCTCATGGATCGTTACTCTCTCAACAACCGAAGCTGAATATGTTGCTGCATCGGCGTGTGCATGTCAAGCTGTCTGGTTCAAGAGTGTTCTGGAAGAGTTGGGATATGAAGTTAAGGAAAGCACAGTCATCCTCTGTGACAACACTTTGGAAATCATACTTTCAAAAAATCCAGTATTTTAATGAAGGTGCAAGCATATCGGGGTCCGTTTTCATTTTTTGCATGAGCTGGTTAAGGATGGATTGATTCGACTTGAGCACTGTGGTACACAGGAACAAGTAGCAGACATTTTTACGAAGCCGTTGAAGCGAGAGACATTCGAAGAATTGAGAAACAAGCTTGGAGTTTGCTCTGCTGCAAATAAGCTAAGCTTTGTGGACCAAGCTTAGTTTAGGGAGGGTTTGTTGGAGTAAATAGAGTTCGATGAAGTCGTGTCGTAGTGAAGTTAAGTGGTTTGATTGAGTCGTTTATTGGTGTTTAAGTTGTTTCAATTATTTGCGAGTAGTGTTAGGAGTCAGTTGTCGAAAGGCTATATAAGCCATAGTTGTGTTTCCGAGTTTAATCAGAAAAGTTATTCAGAGTCCAAAAGAAAAGTGTTCTGTTTGCAATTACAACTTGTGGCTAGCAATGCAAGAGACTCAAACTGGTTTTTCAACACAATTTGATCAGTACAGCTCTGCAACTTTGTCTTGTATCGATTCTCTGCTTTTGCTCTGTGTTTTACGTCATATGCAGGTATAGTCCAACGTAAAGAAGGCTTTGAGAATTGTATGGGCTTCTCCTTCCGTAGACCCATGTTTTGGTTGTTTCTTGATCCACTTGTGAAAGTGACGTCGTTTTGAGCTGATGTAGAAGTTGGAGTAACTGAAGCAGAGAAGACGACTGCGTTTTGAGAGTCTCTGCTTTAATTGGAGTGTTCATGTTATTAGGCTTTCTCCCTCTGTCTTGTCTTGTTCATATGACATCAACAACAGAACTCCTTCTGTCAAGCGCTGTTCCAAAGCAAGGTCCTCTGTTTCTGTTCAACTTTATATCTTTTATTCTCAAATTCGAGGCTTCTTTTCATATACACAAACTCAATTAGAGATGATACTGGAATTTAGATGCTTGCAAGGTTCTTGAGATGGCCCCGAACAATATATTATTCTTCGGTAGCCTTTTTTTACTTGCAATATTTTTTGATTTGAATCGTAGAACTCATGCTTGTCAAGTCACATTCATCATCAAACCAATCCTTAATGTGAGAAATGTACCAGTCATTTTGCTAAAATTGGTGTTCAATCTGAAAATTGGTTAAAACAATTTATCTCTCCTCTTAAAATAGTACCGTGTGATTGTGTAGATACAAGGTTAGAGAATGACAAATTAAGCAAGGAAGTTCCTCCACACAAGCCTTTATGTGTTGTGGGTCAAAGGTTCATTTAATTGTTTGTGTTTTTCTCTCCAAGTGGTTTCTTCATACGACCAATTCATGAGAATATACATACATTAACCAAGATATTTCTTTTCCTTGCAGTACATCAGATACTCTCCATTCTTCAGAGACAGAATGTTACAAAGACATGTTCTGATAATAACCCGAAATAAATTTCAGTTTAGGATCTTTGGATTCGCTGGTTTTCATATGAGAAGTTTTGAACTTGGGTCGAATTTGATTAAGTATGTTTAAAATTTCTATAATTTTTTAGATTTTATGTGTAAAACTGAATTATACATAAAGATAAAACTCGTGTTTTCAAGTTTTGGAAGCCAAAAGAATCGTATTTGACTAATCATTTTGATGCATTTAAAGTTTTCTTGAGTTGTATATCGCATAGGATGACGAACAATGATCTTTGAAGAAACTTTGTTTTATTTTCTTCATGAAACAATCTTGGTGGATTAGGGATCTGAAAAGGACTAATTTTCTTAATGTTTGTTTTATAATAGTTGTCGTTGGGTAATGAAGAAATATAGGTGTTGTCCTAGACTTTCATGAGGCTTGATGGGTTTAAACTATAAAATGGTTTTGCTAATGTTTACTGTTTTCGTTAGTGTTCATTTCATGATGATAGATAAGTTTTTTTGTTCAATTTTGTGTAATTTTTATTGCCTTTTAACGTCTAGGCAATAGATGATGACTGTAATCAAACCAAAAAAATGGTTGCAGCTTTTACTTGGTTGGCCACAAGAAACCCTTGCATCAAAGGTAACAAGTTAGAACTTGAAAGCTTTCAATAGTATGCTATCTTTTATTTCTATTCTCCAAGTTATGATTATATGTTCATGTGCTCTGCTCATTGTTGTTTAGTAGATTCTAGTATGTTCTCTCTCTCTCTCTCTCTCTCTAATTATTAAGCAAACTAGCATTTACCTTGAATTAGATGCAAGAACTCTCATTGATATTATAATGCATAATTGTGTTTAGGCTTAACCAACCAAGATATGCAACACTCTCCAAGATCGAAGCTGTTAAAGAAAATGATGGTCCAAGATCTGAAAGTAGACACTAAATCCGAATAGAGATTGTGGAAGTCACCGAGCTACCAAAGAGGAAGTCTAGGATTATCGTTTCTTTGTTGGATGAGCTGATAGATAAAGTTTCTCCAAAGTGGAATTATGAGATGCTCACACATGTTTCTTAAATTTTTTACATTTGTCTATTTTTCTCCAAATTCTTTTCAAATTTTATGCTTTTTTGTTTTCTAAAAAAAACACAAAAACTCCAAACCTCCTTCTTTTCTATCATCTTCTTTCTAATAAAAAATCAAACCATTCCAAATACCGTCGAAAATTAAAAAAATTCACGGCAAACCAACCCAAATATATAAAAAAAGCAATGTTCATTAGAATTATTAAAAAACAACCATCTTTTTTCCTAACCTCCTTATTTTATATCCTCTTCCTTTAACCTACAAACTAAACCATTCCAAATACCATCAATTTTTTTTTTTAAAAAATAAACCATTCTAATAACCATCGAAATTAAACCAACCTAAAGGAAAAAAAAACTATGTTGAATCAAAACATTCTAATTACCATCGAAACTAATTAAAAACAACATTCATTACAATACCAAGCCAACCCAAAATCACAATACCGATGTTCATTATAATTAACTAAAAATCAACCCTTTTTCCCAACCTCCTTTTTTCTATATTCTTCCTAACCATAACAACAAACCAATTCAAATACTACCATAGAAATTTAAAAAAAGAAAAGAAAACCAATGTTCGTTAAAAAACCAAACCAACTGATATATTGTGTTTTTAGTATTTTTAAGCATTGATTTATCATCAATTTCTTGTATTTCTATTGCATATTTAGGTCTTTAGGTGCATGTTTGAATATTTTTCTTCTTTTATAGGTATTAGATTGATTTATGCAAGAAGAAAGATCATTTGGATGCAAATAAGAAAAATGATGATCCAGAACCAGTCCATGGTGACTCAAATATCAACTCAGATGAAGGCATTCCCTTACGATCTGGATCCAGAACTCTTGATGAAAGTTATATAAAATTGGGTTATATTTCTAATGGAAGTGAAATGAAGCAAATCAGAGATGTGGTTCCTAAGTTATACTCTATTTAGTGAAAAGCGGTATTACCCACCGGCCAGAAGATACCACTAGAGATTTGATGAAACATACCTGATAATTTAACAAGAAGTGGAAGTGGGATGATGACACCACAGAGCTCCAACGGGATGCTGCTAATGATGTGATGACACCATTGTGACACATCCGAAGTTTTGGTTCAAGTTGCTAAACTGGTCTAATTCAAGCTGAATATGAAATTACTCAGCTGGTTATGTATTGAACCAGCTTCTTTTTATCCTTTACTATACATAAACTTAAACCTAATTTATGTCTTATGATTGTTTTGAGAGACTTTTACTTAACCACTTTTAGGTTTTAAGAACTCTTGAATGAATCTCTTTATTATCAACTATCGAAACTCTTTCTTTTCTTAAATCTTTCAACTATTCCTCTTTCAATCATTATTAATCATCAATCAAACCAATTTATTTATTCTTTCATGATTATGAATGAGTAGTTTTTTAGGTGAATTTAGGGTTTGGTTGATTAAGATAATTTGATGAGTTAATTATGATGTTTAGGACTAGATCTTAGGTGATCCTTCATGTAGGTTGTTAGTAATGCTAGATTAAGCTTGTAATTGAGAAATCTAGATCATTAGCATTTCATGCCCGAAAGTGTTCAATGAAATGTTTAAAGAACCTAAATGTGTTTTTCATGCTTAGCCTATGGAAGTAGTTGATTAGGATGATTAGTGGTTGGATTATACTTGATTATTAATGTGCATTGGTCATTTGGTAGCTAACGGGAGTTATTGATTATCAAATGACTATTGAAGAGATTAGTATCATGAAAGTAGATTAGTCTAGTTAGTGATCCTTAACCTAGAACTACGTTATTTATATGTCTTTACAATAATCAAACATTCATCATCTCATCTAGATCATTGTCATTCCCGAGACTTGTCGCATTTTTCTATTTGATTTATTAAAACCGTTTTTACTGCTTTGTTTACTTTTCAAATTTGGTTTCAAAACTTAAATAGTTTTGGTTTCTTAGATTGAGATTATTCCTTCATTCCTATTTTGCTTTCTAGTTTCCTCGTGGATCGATCCCTAACGTACTTCAACGTACTAAGGGTTATTTGATAAACCCAGTGAAAAACTAGTTATCAAATTGGCGCTGTTGCCGGGGAAACAAGCAATAGCCATTAGGATTTGGTCTTGTTTCAAGACTAAGCCTTTTATTTTATTTTGTTTTTCACTAACCTCTAATTTATTTGATTTGCTTGTAATCACTTTGTCTTTAAGTGTATGAACTTGCAGAGTCACGGGTCAACAAACCGAGTTGAGAAAGTTGAAGACATCCATAGATTGGAAAGATATCTTGCTAGAGAAAGGATAGAATGATGGCGGTTGGTTTATTTGGAAAGATTAGGAGTAAACATGAACGTAGATCGACCCCCGGTTTGTGTTGGAAAAGAGAACCAAGGGAATGTTACTAGAGTGATTGGAGCATATGATGAACCGAACATCCATGGGAATAGGACCGGTATTAGGCCTCCACCGGTTGGTAACAAGAATTTCGAGATCAGGGCTAGCCTAATCCACATGGTCCAAGGCTCAAAGTTTCATGGTCTACAAATGGTGGACCCATTAGATCATCTAGATCAATTTGATATGTTATGTGGAACAATTATTATCAATGTAGTATCCAAAGATGCTTTCAAGCTTAGACTCTTCCCATTTTCACTCAGAGATAAAGCACACCAATGGAAAAAGAATATTCCTCGTGACTCTATAAACTCTTGGGATTAATGCAAAAGAGTGTTTCTTGCCAAGTTTTCTCTATATAAAGGACGGCAAAGTTAAGGAATGCGACCTTAAGTTTTTCTCAAAAGGGAAATGAGAATCTTTGAGAAGCTTGGGATATATTTAAAGGTTATTTATCACAATATTCACACCATGACTGATCAAAGGAATCTTTCTTGAGTACACTCTACAATGGAGTCTTGGCTAAAAACCGGATGCTATTAGATACCACTAGCAGTGGAAACTTCTTGGGACAAGACACGGATGATAGAATATAGTTGGTGGAGAACTTGGCTCAAAGCAATGGTAACTACGTTGAAGATTATGATCGCACATCGAGAAATAGTATTGAGATGAATGATTAAAACTGTAAGGAGCTTAAGGCATTTAATAAGAAGATTGAAAAGTTCCTCTTAGCTAACCACAAACCAATCAACTATGCTGGTGAAACTGGTGGATTTCAAGGTTATCAAGAGGTTAGAATCGAAAGTTGTGTTGCGTGACAAGAAGAAATCAACTATATAGGAAACTAAGGTCAAGGTTACAACAAGGGATTCAACCCAAACTATAGGAGCAATCCCAATTTCTCCTATAGGAACTCAAATGTGGAGAATCCCCAAGATCAAACCTACCCACCCATCAACTAACAAGGGTTTCAACGAAGGCCTCAATTATCCAACCAAAGGAACTCTTCTATTCAACCTCATTCTCAATAAAATGAGATGAATGCGATGTTGAAGCAAGTCTTAGACGGATAAATGAAATGCCCAAATTAACCCTAGAGCAACTCTTTCAAATTAAGAGATCGATTGTAAAACTTAGGGGTCGAATTCCACAGAGAACTCACATTCACACAATAAATTATCAGTTTATGAATTAAGCTAAACAATAGAAATTATAATTAAAAACAGCAAAACAATTAAATGGGGTTGTAAAACAATTGGAAAAAGAGCTAAGCTTAGGAAATTTCTTTATGTAATTAAGAATTGCAGAACAAATAAATTGTCAGGATTATTATTAAGAACCGTTCACAAACTCGAAATACAATGGTAAAATCAACCAGCTTTCGCTGCGGAAATTATCTATGTCTAAATCTAGAATTTCAAATTTCTTTGCTAAATTCCTCAATTCAGATAAGCATTAATGATCATGTTCGATTGTTCACAAAATACCTAAACAAAATTTCTTTGTGAATAGTTATTTTGCTCATCTAAGATAGTCTAGACAATCAATTATATTTTCGTGTCAACTAACCAACCTAAGATCAGATTCTAGGTCGCGAAGCTAGAATAAGCAATAAACACAATTTAGATGAAATACTCT
This sequence comes from Cardamine occulta, assembly GCA_028015245.1. NCBI lineage: Eukaryota > Viridiplantae > Streptophyta > Magnoliopsida > Brassicales > Brassicaceae > Cardamine > Cardamine occulta. Next base: position 10,233,525 of record CM051369.1, read on the forward strand.
ATTGATTCAATCCTATCAATCTAACAATCTAACAATTTATCATAAACTTTTGAAAACCCCTAAACCTAACAAGCGAACTACTCAGACGTGCTGAATGAAACATACATCATGAATAGAATATAAAGTATAAAAGAAATTAATAAAGAGATTAAAGAGGTTTGAATTCTTCTCTCAAACAAAGTCTCAGAATTATCTCCCCAAAAGCTCTCAAAATAAATCTCTCAAAGTCTATGGATAGAATCAAAGGGTAAAGAAAAATGTGGGCTCAACAAGCAGTCAAAACCCTATATATAAAGCTAAACACGAGCCAAAGCGGTTCAAGAAGATTCAGGAGATTTTTAGGTGAAAAATAAATCTTCTATAAATATTTTACGTGTATGATGTCTGCGTCGATCGACACAGTGGTGTGTGTTGATCGACTCGACTATCCTTATGTTGATCTATGCTCAAATTAACCCTAGATCAACACTTTCGAATTCAGAAATCGAATGTAGTACTTAGGGGTCGAATTTCACAGAAAACTCACGTTCACACAATATATTATCAGTTTATGAATTAAGCTAAACAATAGAAATTATAATTAAAAACAGCAAAGCAATTAAATGGGGTTGTAAAACAATTGGGAAATTAGCTAAGCTTAGAGAATTTCTCAAGTAATTCAGAATTGCAGACAAATAAATTATCAGAATAATTATTAAAAACTCTTAAAGAACTCGAAACACAATGGTAAAATCAACCAGCTTTCGCTGCGAAAATTATCTATGTCTAAATCTAGAATTTCAAATTTCTTTGCTAAATTCCTCAATTCAGACAAGCATTAATGATCATGTTCGATTGTTCACAAAATACTTAAACCAAATTTCTTTGCGAATAGTTATTTTACTTATCAATCAATTACACTTTCGTGTCAACTAATCAACCTAAGATCAGATTCTAGGTCGCTAAGCTAGAATAAGCAATAAACACAATATAGATGAAGAACTCTATTGATTCAATCCTAACAATCTAACAATCTAAGAATTTATCATAAACCTTAGAAAATCTCTAAACCTAACAAGTAAACTACTCAGACATGGCGAATTAAAAAATATCATGAATAGAATATAAAGCATAAACGAAATTAATAAAGAGATCAAAGAGGTTCAAATTCTTCTCTCAAACAAAGTCTCAGAATTGTCTCCCCCAGCTCTCCAAATAAATCTATCAAAGTCTATGAATAGAATCGAAGCGTAAAGAAAACCGTGGCCTCAACAAGCAGCCAAAATCCTATATATAAAGCTACACACGAGCCAAGGCGGTTCTAGAAGACTCTAGAGATTTTTGGGCGAAAAATAAGTCTTCTATAAATCTTTTACGTGTCTAATGTCTGTGTCGATCAACACAGTGGTTTGTGTTGGTCGACACGACTATCCTTCTGCATATCTGGAATCTATGTCAATCGACACAGTGGGGTGTGTCGATCGACATGGAGGTAAAAACATGGTCATTCTTCTGCGATCACTCCACCTCAAATCTGTTTTGATCCATTTGACTCTAAAAGCCTCCAAAAGCTTCAGAATGGTCTAACTCGTGCAAGTACCTACCAAGACTCTAAAAACTCAAAAAACACCGAAAAGACTTGATAAAGACTATGTATATCATGGCTAAAAATCGGTAAAAACTATAATATATCAATAAATTAAGGGTTATGAGGATTTTGGTAAGACATTTCTTGAGATGCACAACATGATAGATGAGATGTATAGTGATCTTGATGGGAAGATCAATAGGTTGGTTTCTCATATGAAGACCATTAATCTCAAGGTCGCTCAAGCCTCTTCAAGCTCAAAGAATCAAAGTGGAGCATTACAGGGTTATATGGTGAGGATTACTGGGTCAAAGAATCAACATGATAGATGGGATGTATAGTGCTCACTTCTACTTCAGCTTCTTTCTTACCCACCAAATCTTCACCATTTACACCTTAGAGAAATCTAGAAAGCTCTTCTACATTTCTTTCATGGTCATTCTCATCTCTTCTATGTATATCATGGCTGAAACGGTAAAAACTATGATATATCAATAAACTAAGGGTTATGAATATTTTGGTAAGAGGTTTCTTGAGATGCACAACATGATAGATGAGATGTATTGTAATGCCATCCTCACAAGTAATGAGAATGACCATGAAAAAGATGTAGAAGAGCTCTCTAGATTTTTCTATAGTGTAAATGGTGAAAATTTGGTGGGTAAGAAAGAAGCTAAAGTGGAAGTGAGCACAAGAAGCACCAAGAGTTGAGATTTCTCCTTATGAGCCTCCATTACCATTTCCCGAGAGATTCTATACCAAAGCACAAAAAAAGGTGTTTTCAAGCTGCAAGGCAAGTATGAATGAGATTGTAGTTTTATTTCATTCAATGGATAACTTGTATGGATCACTTGTACCAAGTGTCTATCCACAAGAAGTTCATTCAAGCCATCCTTAATAATCAGGTGATGGTACAGAAAGTAATGAGGATATATGAACCACCAGTGAATCAGCACTTGCACCAAAGAATATCCCAAAACTTAAGGATCCCGGTACATTCTTTATTTTTTGCTCTCTTGGAAATTTGAGAATTGATAATGCCTTGTGTGACTAACCCTAATAAAAAACGAAAAACTAAACCAACAAATAAAATAAACCTATGGTCATTAGAATTAATTAAAAACTAAGCCAAATAAAAAACGATAAACCAAAACGAACCCATGTAAAAAACAAAAGCTATGTTCATTGGAATTAATCAAAAACCAACTCAAATAAAATTTTTTACAAAAAACCAAACCAACCCAAAAAAAAATATGTTCATTATAACTAATCAAAAACCAACCATAATAAAAAAAAAGAACGTCGCCTATGTTCATTAGAAATGGTTCTAAATTTTTGACCTCGTCCCTTTTTACTCTCTCAAAAAAAAAAAAATTCTAATGAGTTTTTGTTTTCTAAAATAACCAAAAAGAGCAAGTATCAATGGAAGTAAAGAGGGGAAAGGAATTTTAGACCAGATCATAACATATCTTACACATTCTTCTAAAGAATAATTATTCTAATGAACAAAAAAGAACAAATTTTAAAGAAGTACACCATTTAGAGGTAATAAACAAAACATAATCGATATTTTTGATAAAATAACTAATGCGCTCTGTTTGATGCACTAATGCCCATGTACATGTCTCTTCTCTTTCCAATGCTTTTTTTTTTTTTGTAAATATAGTTGATTTATTTGATATAAGAAATAGTAAGAAGAGTGACATAACTTAGGAAGAAAACTAAATTCTTTCATTGTGATCTATGCGTTCATAACCTCCAACATAATTTACATAATGTGTCTCTGTTCATCCAAGAGATGGAATAAATTAGAATTTGAGTTATGAGGATTTATTCTTTATTTTTTGTAGGAGGTATAATTACATATTCTATACTCGGTAATTTAGAAAGAACGAAGCTTACAAAATCCGTCTTACGTAATTTAGAAAATTTCTTCTACCTAGTGTAGTTTAGAATATACGCTCTACGTAAAATTCGTCTTCTCCTAATGCAAACGTAATTTAGGATTCATCTTCTACCTAATGCTGTTTAGAACATATGTATTATGCAATTTATTATTTGTTTTCTCTTTAACGTAGTCTAAAATATATGCTCTACGTAATTTAGTACTACACAAAAATCGTAAAGACCTATTATTATTGAAGAAGAAATCTTATCTATAGCAAATGAATAGAACAGTAATAAAAAAATCTTAAGATCTCAAATCCAAGTCAAATCTGTTACCTAAATTCCATTTTTTATCCATGAAGTTCAAGTAAAAATAGTTAACTTGAGTATACGAATTCAATTTTAAAACCCTAGAATTTCAATTTGTTGCTAGAAATAAAAACAATAAAAAGAGAGTAAACAGTAATAAAAAAAGATACAACAAAAATGATCAAACAAAGGTAAAAATAGCTTTTACAATCGAGTTTAGAGATACGTTTTTTCAGTATAATTAAAATAGTAAAATGTCATAATGATCACGGCATGAAAACTAAAATAATTTACTCCATTAACCTAACAACTTAACACAAGGGGTGAAATTGAAGAATGTAGTTTGAAGTCAAGTTGATAAATTTGTCTGACTAAATTTATTGTTTTCGCAAAAACCATAACATCGAAACGATGATGATGTCAACTTTAAAGCCATCGGCAAGGTTTAAAAGTTTAAAAGCTAATAACTTGTAAGTTGAACTAACTTCTAACTTCTTTAAATGCTCCAACTCTTTTAGATACAGTGTTTGACAAACTTTTTTTTATAAATATTTTGTCTTTTATCCAATTCACAAGGCGACAAATCATAGCCCATAGAGAGTATTGCTTGCTTGACATCAAGACCCTAAGAGATAGAATAAGAGTTTTACAAAACTATACTTTTTGAGTTGAGTGATTTAAGGTTGGAGTTGAAGAGAGTTTTTGAGAAGTAAGGCTTCCTTGAGCTTACGACCAAGAGCAAACGCCAATGGTGGAGGAACTGCATTCCCAATCTGTCTATGCTTGTGTATTATATTCCCTTCAAACTCATAGTTATCCGGAAACCCCTGCAGTTTTCATAAATACCACAATTTCATTTCTCGTTTTTTTCAACGCAACCAATTCTTATTACTGATACTAGAGGACTGAATAGGAACAGATATCTGAGATCGGGCGCATTCACGGACAGTGACAATTCTGTCCTGGTCAGGATGGAAGCACATTCCCACCTTCCCCATGGGCTGAGGATCTGTGATGGAAGTCGGAAAGTTTCCTTGCCAATCCAATCTTCCAAACAGTCTCTTCCACTGGCTGTGACGCTTAGCTGTGTTTGGTAGACACCAAGGGATCAAATCTTCCAAACAGTCTCTTCCACTGGCTGTGACGCTTAGCTGTGTTTGGTAGACACCAAGGGATCAAATCTTCCAGCTGTCCATTTGATAACTTCACCTGTAATAGTGAAAACAAAGAGTTTAGTTTTAAAAACGAATTCCTTTTATTTCTCTAGTTGGATGCATAAGTATAAGACTGATGACCTTTTCGTTTGGGAGGTTACGCCAGTCAGCATCTGGCATCTTTGGGGTCATCTTACATCGAATGAGGTTAAGTTCGTTCATCCCTTTGCAGATATGATCAGTGAGAGCAATCATGTTTCCTCTTATCCCCTTTTGGAACCACGAGACTGGATCAGCTTGATACTGCAAGACACACAAAAAATACTTTATCCTCATGTGTGAAGATATATGTAATGTAAAAATACTTTATCCTCATGTGTTATCATACCTCTTTGTTTTACTTGGATTCTCCGTTTTCTACTGGTGGAAGATCGCCAATAGTGTCTCTCACAGTGATTGAGCGGAAAGGTGCACCAAGTGCGGTACTATGAACAGCAGAATAACAAAGACATGCATCGGCTCAGGCCATTCCGGAAAAACTTCTTCTGGTGCAGCTGCCCAAATAAAAGCTCTTTTACGAGATTGGGCAAATCCATATGCACCTGCCTCCTAGATACCAAATCTCACCTAGAAAACATCATATCAAAACAGATGCTGAGTTTAATTTCACACTGTAATTTTGGAAACCATTGCTCACACGGCATGCCAGCTTCTAGTAAAAAAGAAGTGAAGCCAGAGTAAGTTGAAATGTTTGCCCCTTATTGAATGACACAAAGGTCCTCACGTTCTCCAGAAGAAAATATCTTGGCCAGAAATAATCAGCAAAGGACAAGAGTGCTAAGATCATTTCACATTGAACTGTACTCCAAATGCTTTCATTGAACCTGTTCATACCAGAAAATCCCTGCCAACTTGCACAGGTTAAGAGATTAAGTTTACCTTATAATCACATTGCAATTGTCAACAAAAACTGTAGAGTCAGGATGGTTTTGTCTAAAAGCTTGACCAGCTGGCTCTTCATACTCGATTACCCACTTTGTATCAGATACACCTTGTACATAAAGCATATGCATAATAATACAACTTGTTCAAACCTTTTGGAAGATAAAGCATATGACTGAAAATAATACATACCCGCCTTTTTCAGTCCCTCAGACTAGCCACCACATCTAACAAAAATATCTAGTGTAGCTAACCGCATCTCTTTAGGTACCTCATCAGGCTTAACAGTGGCAGAGTCAGTTTCACTCTCTACTGCTTTCCCCTTTTTCTTTCTTAGAAATGTGTCATCCTTAATTGTAGAGAACTTCAGCTTCATATTGGCGGGCAACTGTTACAGAGAGTTAAGAGAAACAGTTAAACTTTGTCTCAGAACCAACAAATAATAATTATATGAATTCCTTAGAAAACTATGTAGAGGATTTATTGATGGAAAACCAAAGGAATGAAAACATATACTACCTGCTTGAGAGAACCGTTTGAGGAGTCATAGAAAAGATCACAGAAGAAGATATGGTCTGATACTGGATATTCATCGTGTAAAGGCATATCATTTTTCTTCCTTACTTCACATTTTCCCTCTAAAGCCTCTGGAGGGAGAACATTTGTGTCCTGGCTGTAATAAACCTTAAGAAATTGCAAAAGGAAAGAGAAAAAAAAGATTGTAAGATAAAAACTTATAAAGAAACCAACAAAGCAACAAAACATTACATAAGACATAGTTGTTACCTCTTGGATGTCTGAAGCATAGGCCTTTTCTTCCGAAACATCCTAAGGCCTATAAAACCTTCTCACTTCCTCAAAGGAACCCAAATCAGCCCTTTTCGAGTCCTTTGGGGCAACTGGCAAACAACAAAAGCTTTGGGGCAGCCAGCATACTCAATCCCATCGGAGAAAAACCTTCTCCCGATGGATATGAACCTTAAATCAGAGATGTAAAGAGCCCAATTGTGCTTCTCCCGATGATACAGTTGATGATACGGATGATACGGATCATATGGTAGACTATGTAACCTTAGATCAGTGCTTTATTTATAAAAAAATGTCCAGAAGACATTTATTGAATAAGTTCCAGAAGAACTCTATGTCCAGAAGACATATATGAAAAGTTCTGGAAGAACTACATAATAAATTTGTCCAGAAGACAAATCATACGCTTTAAATTATTGTTTTTTTTAATTTTTATTATAATGTTATTTTAATTTATATTTTTATTATGCTTACAAATTTTAAAATTTTAACATGCCATTTAAATTTTTTTTTAAGTTAAATTTTAATTAAATTTATGCTTAATAAATTGTTATACAATTATCATGTCAAATTTAGCAAAACTCGAGATTGCTGCCCTTGATATATCTGGAAATAATTATATGAGGTGGGCAGTTGCAGCAAGGATGCATTTCAAAGGAAGAGTGCTCCTTGATACCATCGATAAATCAAAGCCAACTTTAGAAGCGAAAAAGGCTAACACTATGATATTTTTAATCCACCATATCCATGATGGTTTAAATGATGAATATATGACAAAAGAAGATCCTGCAGATCTTTGGCAATCACTCAAAGATAGGTTCGATCACCAGAAATATGTGATCTTACCGAAAACTAAACACGAGTGGTTGAATCTCCGGTTTCAAGATTACAAAAGTGTTAGTGAATATAATTCCGCTTTGTTTGGAATTACTTCCAGGATAATTCTATGTGGAGAGAAGATAAGTGATTATGATATGATCGAGAAAACTCTCCAAACTTTTCATCCTGGAAATGTAATCTTGCACCAACAATACCGGGTGAATGGATACCAGAAGTATTCAGAGTTGATGCAAGTTATATTGGTAGCTGAACAAAATAATGAACTTGTGATGTTAAAGCATCAAACTCGTCCTATTGGATCAGCTTCATTCCCAGAAGTGAATGTTGCATCATCCCATTATAATTATGGACGAGGGCGTGGTCGAGGTTATGATCGTGGCCGTAGACAAGGAGGATATGGACGTGGACGTGGACAAGGAAAAAGGTTATGTCTTAATGATTTCTGCGCTGAAAGTAATTATAAAAGGTTCAAAGGGAACGAAGTTGGTCGTGTGACAAATAAGCAGCATGAAAATGTTTGCTACAGATGCGGCATGAAAGGACACTGGTACCGTACCTGTTGTACGCCTATGTGGAGAGATTACTTCCAGGATAATTCTATGTGGAGAGAAGATAAGTGATTATGATATGATCGAAAAATTTTCTATCGGTGAATAATACGTATCAAGTATTCAGAGTTGATGCAAGTTATATTGGTAGCTGAACAAAATAATGAACTTGTGATGTTAAAGCATCAAACTCATCCTATTGGATCAGCTTCATTCCCAGAAGTGAATGTTGCATCATCCCATTATAATTATGGACGAGGGCGTGGTCGAGGTTATGATCGTGGCCGTAGACAAGGAGGATATGGACGTGGACGTGGACAAGGAAAAAGGTTATGTCTTAATGATTTCTGCGCTGAAAGTAATTATAAAAGGTTCAAAGGGAACGAAGTTGGTCGTGTGACAAATAAGCAGCATGAAAATGTTTGCTACAGATGCGGCATGAAAGGACACTGGTACCGTACCTGTTGTACGCCTAAACATTTGGCCAATCTGTATCAAGAATCACAAAAGACTAAAGAAGGAGCAAACAAAACCAGCTTCATTCATGGCGACTCCGTACCTTCTTTCGATGGCTTAAAAGATGATACCTATCTTGATATTGCCAATTTTGTAGTTGATCCTGAAGCCATCAATGAGAAATCAGATGACTAAGATCTTCCTGAAGAATAGATTATGGCATGATGTTTGTTAATATTCTTGAAAAAGAAAATAAAATAAAACTCCTAAAATTTTAGTTGTGTTTTTTTAATTTTATTTTGCTTGTAGTAAAATAGTTTTCTTGTAATATAAACTTTTTGTTTTGTTATATTAATGCATCTTTTATTAATATTCTTAAATTCAGAAAATGTCAATCATTGACATCGAGGATGGAGACATATGTCTCGTAGACAGTGCTACAACGCACACAATAATTAAGGATAAAAAATATTTCTCCTCCATCAAAATAAAAAATTCCGCTGGAAGGGTAAATACTATATCTGGTAATGCAAAAATTAGTATGGGCTCTGGAAGAGTAAGTTTTCAATGCCAAGGAAAACAAAATTTGAAATAAATGATGCATTATTTTTCCCTAAATCTTATAGAAATTTTTTAAGTTTTAGAGATATCCGCATAAATGGATATCACATAGAAACCATGAATAAGAATGGCATTGAATATCTTTGCCCTTTATTGAATGACACAAAGGTCCTCACGTTCTCCAGAAGAAAATATCTTGGCCAGAAATAATCAGCAAAGGACAAGAGTGCTAAGATCATTTCACATTGAACTGTACTCCGAATGCTTTCATTGAACCTGTTCATACCAGAAAATCCCTGCCAACTTGCACAGGTTAAGAGATTTTCACTTATTCGAAAAAAACTGTATAGCAACAGTCTGAAATATATACCTGACATGGAGGTCCTCCATTAATGAAATCCACTTGACCAGGCAGTGGCAGAGTACTCTTTTGGTCCTCATTTAAGTTTAGCTGCAAGTTCATTTGCCTCCTTAGTCGAGATACACTGTTCTTGATCACCACAATTGTCCATTATAGCCCTAAAATAAATGTCAAAATCTGTTCACAATACAATACACAATACTGGAAGAGTAAGTGTTTTAACTTGTTGGCTGTTTACCTTATAATCACATTGCAATTGTCAACAAAAACTGTAGACTCAGGAAGGTTTTGTCTAAAAGCTTGACCAGCTGGCTCTTCATACTCGATTGCCCTCAGACTAGCCACCACATCCAACAAAAATATCTAGTGTAGCTAACCGTATCTCTTTAGGTACCTCATCAGGCTTAACATTCGCAGAGTCAGTTTCACTCTCTACTGCTTTCCCCTTTTTCTTTCTTAGAAATGTGTCATCCTTAATTGTAGAGAACTTCAGCTTCATATTGGCGGGCAACTGTTACAGAGAGTTAAGAGAAACAGTTAAACTTTGTATCAGAACCAACAAATAATAATTATATGAATTCCTTAGAAAACTATGTAGAGGATTTATTGATGGAAAACCAAAGGAATGAAAACATATACTACCTGCTTGAGAGAACCGTTGGAGGGGTCATAGAAAAGATCACATAAGAAGATATGGTCTGATACTGGATATTCACCGCGTAAAGGCATATCATTTTTCTTCCTTACTTCACATTTTCCCTCTAGAGCCTCTGGAGGGAGAACATTTGTGTCCTGGCTGTAATAGGACTTAAGAAATTGAAAAAAGAAAGAGAAAAAAAGATTCTAAGATAAAAACTTATAAAGAAACCAACAATGCAACAAAACATTACATAAGACATAGTTGTTACCTCTTGGATGTCTGAAGCATAGGCCTTTTCTTTGGAAACATCCTCAGGCCTATAAAACCTTCTCACTTCCTCAAAGGAACCCAAATCAGCCCTTTTAGAGTCCTTTGGGGCAACTGGCAAAAAACAAAAGATCTTAGCCCCCACCCCTCCCCCCAGCATACTTAATCCCATCGGAGAAAAACCCTGACTTTGAATCATTGAGTTTAACTTTGGACCTTTCTTCTTCATCTTCCTTGTGTTACATAGATTGCAGATTCCAGAACCGCGACCAATATCATTTAGCGGAAGACTAAAGAAACCCCCTCTCTCAGGTGAGTACAAGCTTTTGCAGTAGTATTCTGTTGGCAAACCTTTGGCTTTTCTTTCTTTTGCTCTTATCCAGTCAAGCTTTTCCGCAGCCATGTCCTCTTTCCTATACTGATGCCCCCATGGCCTAGATTGAATCTTAAAACTGACTATTCCTTTTACGTCCTTAAGCTGTACAGTCATGCATGCATTCGTCAGGAATGGTGCCCTCTCGTTAGAAGCATTACGTAGAATAGTCTCGGACCCTCTTTGTAAGAGTCTCCCATGTAGCATATTGCAGCAATTTGAACTTTCGAACATGTACTCCACAAAATAGATGGGCGGAATTTCATCTGGGTCATCAATTTCCAAGATGACAGCACCACCTACAGCCACCATTTCCCCTCCAACAAGGGCTTGTCGATAGAGAGGCACACCAGCAGAAGTTTTTCCTAGAATCTCACCATCCCATCTTATCTCCATTTCTTCAGAACTGCCTTGAATTTTCTTAGGAGTATGAGACTTTTGAACCTCAGCAGGTTCTGGTACAGTGTCCTCTGTGTCTTCTGCATCCTCATTGTCATCTTCTTCATTTTCGTCCTCCTCTTCCTCCTCATTTTCTACACCCGTCTCCTGCAATGAATTCTCTGGAGAGTCAATGGAGCAGAACTCTCCCCAAATTCTGTTGATCAGATGAGTTGTTGTTGCTCGCATAGCATTCCTCTAGGATACAATAGGTGCCATCGCAGCCGTCAGATTAAGATTCAGTCCTTTCTGCAAAATTTTCTTCTTCTTGGTGATCCATTTTGTGTGGTGCCTTTGCAATATTTTTTATTTTTAAGACACGTAACAAACCCAGACCTTGTGATATCCACCATAGGAAATACTTTAAGAAGCTGCGAGATTATTTGTCCATGGACAACCACATATCTCCCCACAGCCCCGGCATCAGAGGAAATGTAAGCTTTGCCGTTCTTCTGGAAAGCAGACAGTCTTTGCATGACTTCTAGAAATGGAAGCTTAGCAACCCTAGTTTCCGCTTACAGCAAAGTAATAATGCTTATCCCAAACAGTTTTTCAGAACATGTTTACCAATGGATGTTTCCCAGTCGACCATTGACATACATGAGTTAAACAGGCATCCGAAAGATTGAGCTTCATATCCAGATGAATGAACCTAAATCAGAGATGTAAAGAGCCCAATTGATGATACGGATGTTACTGTTTTTGGGTTAGTCTCGATGAAACGCAGAGTTCCCAGTCACACGATCCTGATGGGATGAACATATTCCTCAGTCAAATCAAGGAATGGATTATTGAGTTTGGCGGAGAAGGAATTATCGGCATTTCATTATGAACTGATATGGCCTGGTAAGCTAAGTATTCTAGTATATGTTTCTGCGTCATTTGTTTTTCCTTGTGTTGCTCATGTATCAGGTAAATGCAGGTATCGACTTTGGAAACCGTCAAAGCATTATGCCCCTTGGAATGAACCTGTTCTAAAAACTGCAAGGCTTGGGATAATAAGCATTATAACTTTGCTGAAAGCGGAAACTAGGGCTTCATCGATCATCCCTCGGCAGAGAGGTTAATCGCAACGCCACAATCTCCTCCTCCACAATCTGTTGTTTCTTTGCTTCAATCCTATCAGATTTCTTAGAGAAACAAACAGATTTCTCCTTGAAATTTGTACACGCTGCAGCACGCCTTGGTCTCCTCGTTGTAGAGACATCATCATCTGACTCTTAACAACTTGTCTTCTTTTGCTTGGATTTTCCAATTTTCTCCATTTCCGAATCCTTAATTTTCAAACCACCACAGAATCACCGAAACTATGCAATGAAATACAATTCAAACCCTAGAATTGATCGGATCGGAGCAAACAATTAAAAACCCAGATATTTTCCAAAACTGTTCAAACCAATCACTGTACTTTTAGATCGACACTAAATTCAAGTAAATCGACAAAGAAAACTTACGATTAAGAGCGAGCGAAATCCACAGGAGAAGAAATTTGAGAGAGATTGAAGAAGGTGATCTGATTTGAGAGGATCAGTGAGACTTTTTTTTAAGGGAAAGAGGTGACCCAACGACGCGGCAATAAACGGCGCTTAAACTTAAAAAAAAAAAGAATAAAATGCATGCATCTTTGTAAGACTACTTAAAATGCATGTCAAGATTATTTCAATTATGGTATATGTACTAAATATGCTAAAAAATACGATTTGACCAAAACATATTAAGAAGATAATATTTGACCAAAGACCTCTTTCAAAAAAATGATAATAACCAAAATAATGTGTTTTTTCCTCCTTTATTTTCTTTCTTTTTCATCATTAATTTTGGAAGCACAAGTTTAATCTTTTACCTCCACAATTCTAGACTGTTTAGGCAGATTTTATACCATTTTTAATATATGAAAAATGATGAACAGTCGAACACACATATATTTTAGACTGTTTAGGCAGATTATATACCATGTTCACGGAGGAAAATAAATACTTGCTTAAGAAGAAGACAACACCTGCGTTAGAGAGAAAGTCAAGTCCTGGAATTGAAGACTTGAATCTATGAAGTTTCAATCAACCAATAACACTAGACTTTAATATAACTATAAAGTCAGCAAAATTCATTTTATTTGAATAACACCTAACTTTCATTGAATTTTAAAAATCTTTACCCAATAACTCATGACTTTAAATGATTGTAAACAACATTTTAAAACTATCAAAACCAATAACGAAAAACTTTAAGACTGAATAACAGTGAAGTCTCTAAGAATTTTAACTCATTCAAAATCTTACAACCAATAAGCCACCCACCTATTATTTTATATGAAACTTATACTCTAGATTACCTAACGCAGAAGATCAGTTTTAAACTATGTAGATGTATATTCTAAATTGCGTAAAACATAAGAATGATTGAAATACCCGATCTTTATTTGAAAAAGTTATCAAATAAATCATGTGTGCCCATTGTCTTTATCTTTTGGGCCAAATAAAGAAACACAATTTATTTTCCTTTGCAAATTTTAAAACATTAAAAAAAAAATGTCCGAAAATCTGTGTTCTTAAAAGTGTGACTTTTTCTTTCTTTTCTTTCGCCGTAACGAGGTTACTCCATAGCCAAATAACAACTTCTCTCTCTCTCTCTCGTCACCATAAGGTGATTGGCACAACTTTCTGATCACTATGATTACCGGCTTGTGTCTCGCATCTCTGCCTTTATTAATTGCTTATATTTACAACGCCTTTGTGTCTCTTTTAATTTCTTATATTATTTTTTGTTTTATTTCTGTGTTTGTCTGTTTGACAAAGACCTGATATCTCCAATGGATTCCTCCAAATTTCATGATCGATGTCTTCATGTTTTTGTTCGGATATTGATGGCGTCAATGTCTAACACAACAACTCTTTGTGCCAGGTTGGAAGTGATTGTTAGGGTTAAGGAAAATTTGGAACTAAGAGATGATGCATATTAATAAACGGCACTTTGGAATCATCGGTGGTTGTCATCCATACTCTGATGGTTTGCATGATACGACTGTCTCCAAACGACGCAAATCATATTCAAATGATACGACAATTTTTCTTGAAGCATTTTGTCTCTACTGTCACTCTTTCCTTTCTTCTCAAAACGATTGAATGGGTGTTTCTTTCATCTCCAATAACAAGGGTTTCTTCTCCTGATGATGGGTGGTTTTGCCTTAAAATCATCAGCGGCTTTGTTCAGTAGGCTTTTGATGGTATTATCCCGTCGGCCACCAGCCTTTTCCTTGCGTTAGCCAAATTTTTGTTGGATCACATGTTTAGATCTTATGATTTATTGAAATCCTGACGGCCTTAATTTAGAAACAACAATTATTGGACCTACCAAGGAGAATGAGAAGGACTAGAGATGAATAAGTCAGAAGGAAAAAGTCAAAATCAAACTATGTTAGAAGGTCTTGGATACGGAAGCATTGATATCTAATTGTAGAAACAAAACTTCATATAGAAGCACTGGGTTTTATAATGTTGTATGTAATTATGAGCTTTAGCTAAGAGTTGCAAGCCAAACATGCAATTTATATTAGAAGAAGAACGTATATAGAGAAGGAAAATTATGGATGTAATCTAACATTAGTGAATAAGCCTTTTACGTTGGAAAATATCGTCAAATTCACTTCTCATGTTATTATCATCTTCAATATATGGTGCATTTTTGCTTATGTAATCATTTAATTTTCTGTATATTTTTTATATTGACTTTGTAATCCTGATTTGGTATTAATGGATTTGTTTGTTTGTACTAAATGCCGTTTTAGACCATTAATGTTTATATAAGTCTAATATATTTACTTATTTTAGCCTTTTCATCAAGGGGAATGTATGTTAAAGAAAAAACTTGGTATCCTCCATCATAGCTCCAAAGATAGATTTTGTCTTTTCTTTTAAAATCTTAACAACCTGACCACTCTCCTTTGTTATTTTTAAAAATGTCTATTAATCCGAAAAAATAATCATTTCGCGCTGCCACCTTCGGCAAGATCTGTTTTTCCAGCTTTTGTTCATCTCGACGAAGATGAATATACATACCTATTTGTGTTAAGGTTCATAATTAGAAAAGAAAATAGAGGTCCAACTTTCTATTTTAAGCAAAACCTTATTTTCTTTACATTCTTTCCATTGGAGGTATCTTAATGAGATATCCCTTATTAAAATAATTAAAAAAATTAAAAAGAATGAGGGAGAGGGAGAGAAAGTCTCTCTAATGAGAGACTTGAGTCTCTTAATTAGAGCCTCTAGTGACACTTGTCTTCTTACAAGTGGATCAATTTCTTTTTCAAATTTAAAATTAATTCTATAACTAAATTATAATATAAATAAAAATATTTTATATTTAAGAACTTCTCTTAAGAGACTCTATGGATGGAAGTGCTCTTAGTTATGTTTTTCTACATTCATTTTTGGGGTGCTGGATGTTTGCTCTGGCTCGGCACTCTTGAACATGTTTTCAGTGCTTTCATCATAACTTTTGATTTGCTTGATGGATTGGATTGATTCTAACTATAGGGGAAATATTACTCATCTAGCTTTCCAATGAAATACTAAACGAGTAATTTGGATCAAGGAAACTCTTGAAAAGTAGCATTCAATTTGAACTACCTTAAAATGTGTTTTGCTGTTTTTTGCTGCTTTTTTTATCCTCTTTGCCTATAACCGATAATGACTCCTAGAAATAGAAAAATACTCAAAATGTGGTCTAAAAGCACTTAAATCATACCAAAACTCCTGTTATTCATCTTAAAATCATAGCTAAAAATGAATAAAAATATGATGTTATTAATAATACCAATAATTCAAGTAACGGGATTCCATTGTTTGAGTACGAAAAGTCGTTTTCCTTGTGTTTTGGTGAATATAATATAGTTTTCAACTCTTTTATCAAATCATGGGATTAAAACCCAAACCAAATCGTAAATAACATAAATTGAGATCAGTTATCTCTTCGTCTTCTTTCTGTTCTCTGTAACCGACTTGTAGCCATCGTCGTCTTCACTGTCTCTTCATAAACTACTTTTGATTCATCGTCAAGATCACTTCACACCGCCAGTGTTGTCAAGATCTGTTTTCAGCTTTTGTTCATCTCAACGAAGATGAATATACATACTTATTTGTGTTAAGGTTCGTAATTAGAAAAGAAAATAGAGGTTCAACTTTCTGTTTTTAAGCAAAGCCTAATTTTCTTTACAGTTTTTCATTTTTGGCTGAATTAAAAATGGCTTAGTTATATTTTCTACATTAATTAACCGATTTAAATGTACTAACCAAATTTATTCGAATTTAATAGAATTTTAAGCAAAATACAGATATTTTTGGTAATAAAATAAAGAGTATTAACCAAAAATTGAACAGAAACATTTTGTGGTTAAATTCGATAAAAGTTTTAAAAAAACCCAACAAATGTTATGAATTAATAATTATCCATTTTAATATTTCTCATTACCGACATATTTACCGAATTAACACTACTATATATAGTAGTGTTATACATTGGTAAATGCATGTCAATTGTAATAATAATCAACCTTTTCTCTCACGTCTATATACAAACACATACATATGTAGATATAATATATATATATATCTCACTCCACTATATAAATATATAGTGGTATATTTTATAACATGTTATCAGCACGACTTGCTCTAAAATCGAAAATGTGAGATTTAATTTATGTTTAATTTATTTTCTGTTAACGGAAAGATATGCTCTGTCTTCTCTGTTTATATGTTATTTCGGGATAATAGGCACTTCCCTTCCCCGAACCGATCGTTATTGGAGGCTATGCCTTTTTACGATCATAATCATATGGTAGGTCCTACCACCTCAAACGGCTTATGATCATATGGTAGACTATGTAACCTTAGATCAGTGCTTTATTTATAATTAAATGTCTAGAAGACATTTATTGAAAAAGTTTCAAAAGAACTCTATGGCCAAAAGACATATATGAAAAGAAACATTTTGTGGTTAAATTCGATAAACGTTTGAAAAAAACCCAACAAAAGTTATGAATTAATAATTATCCATTTTAATATTTCTCATTACCGAGATATTTACTGACTTCACACTATTATATATAGTAGTGTTATACATTTGTAAATGCATAAGTCAATCGTAATAATAATCAACCTTTTCTCTCACGTCCATATACAAACACATACATACGTAGATATAATATATATATATATATACATATATCTCACTCCACTATATAAATATATAGTGGTATATTTTATAACACGTTATCAGCACGACTTGCTCCAATATCGAAAATATGAGATTTAATTATGTTTAATTTATTTTCTGTTAACGAAAAGATAGATTCTGCCTTCTCCGTTTATATGTTATTTCGGAATGATAGGCGCTGTCCTTCCCCGAATTGATCGTTATTGGAGGCTATGCCTTTTTACGATCATAATCATATGGTAGGTTCTGCCACCTCAAACGGCTTATGATCATATGGTAGACTATGTAACCTTAGATCAGTGCTTTATTTATAATTAAATGTCCAGAAGACATTTATTGAATAAGTTCCAGAAGAACTCTATGTCCAGAAGACATATATGAAAAGTTCAGGAAGAACTACATAATAAATTTGTCCAGAAGAGAAATCATACACTTTAAATTATTGCTTTTTTTAATTTTTATTATAATGTTATTTTAATTTATATTTTTATTATGCTTACAAATTTTAAAATTTTAACATGCCATTTAAATTTGTTTTTAAGTTAAATTTTAATTAAATTTATGTTTAACAAATTGTTATACAATTATCATGTCAAATTTAGCAAAACTCGAGATTGCTGCCCTTGATATATCTGGAAATAATTATATGAGGTGGGCAGTTGCAGCAAGGATGCATTTAAAAGGAAGAGTGCTCCTTGATACCATCGATAAATCAAAGCCAACTTTAGAAGAGAAAAAGGCTAACACTATGATATTTTTAATCCACCATATCCATGATGGTTTAAAAGATGAATATATGACAAAAGAAGATCCTGCAGATCTTTGGCAATCACTCAAAGATAGGTTCGATCACCAGAAATATGTGATCTTACCGAAAACTAAACAGGAGTGGTTGAATCTCCAGTTTCAAGATTACAAAAGTGTTAGTGAATATAATTCCGCTTTGTTTGGAATTACTTCTAGGATAATTCTATGTGGAGAGAAGATAAGTGATTATGATATGATCGAGAAAACTCTCCAAACTTTTCATCCTGGAAATATAATCTTGCAGCAACAATACCGGGTGAATGGATACCAGAAGTATTCAGAGTTGATGCAAGTTCTATTGGTAGCTGAACAAAATAATGAACTTGTGATGTTAAAGCATCAAACTTGTCCTATTGGATCAGCTTCATTCCCAGAAGCGAATGTTGCATCATCCCATTATAATTATGGACGAGGGCGCGGTCGAGGTTATGATCGTAGCCGTAGACAAGAAGGATATGGACGTGGACGTGGACAAGGAAAAAGGTTCTGTCTTAATGATTTCAACGCTGAAAGAAATTATAAAAGGTTCAAAGGGAACGAAGTTGGTCGTGTGACAAATAAGCAGCATGAAAATGTTTGCTATAGATGCGGCATGAAAGGACACTGGTACCGTACCTGTTGTACGCCTAAACATTTGGCCAATCTGTATCAAGAATCACAAAAGGCTAAAGAAAGAGCAAACAAAACCAGCTTCATTCATGGCGACTCCGTACCTTCTTTCGATGGCTTAAAAGATGATACCTATCTTGATATTGCCAATTTTGTAGTTGATCCTGAAGCCATCAACGAGAAACCAAATGACTAAGATCTTCCTGAAGAATAGATTATGGCATGATGTTTGTTAATATTCTTGAAAAAGAAAATAAAATAAAACTCCTAATATTTTAGTTGTGTTTTTTTAATTTTATTTTGCTTGTAGTAAAATAGTTTTTTTGTAATATAAACTTTTTGTTTTGATATATTAATGCATCTTTTATTAATATTCTTAAATTCAGAAAATGTCAATCATTGACATCGAGGATGGAGACATATGTCTCGTAGACAGTGCTACAACGCACACAATAATTAAAGATAAAAAATATTTCTCCTCCATCAAAATAAAAAATTCTGCTGGAAGGGTAAATACTATATCTGGTAATGCAAAAATTAGTATGGGCTCTGGAAGAGTAAGTTTTCAATGCCAAGGAAAACAAAATTTGAAATAAATGATGCATTATTTTTCCCTAAATCTTATAGAAATTTTTTAAGTTTTAGAGATATCCGCAGAAATGGATATCACATAGAAACCATGAATAAGAATGGCATTGAATATCTTTGCGCTTTATTGAATGCACAAAGGTCCTCACGTTCTCCAGAAGAAAATATCTTGGCCGGAAATAATCAGCAAAGGACAAGAGTGCTAAGATCATTTCACATTGAACTGTACTCCAAATGCTTTCCTTGAACCTGTCCATACCAGAAAATCCCTGCCAACTTGCACAGGTTAAGAGATTTTCACTTATTCGAAAAAAACTGTATAGCAACAGTCTGAAATATATACCTGACATGGAGGTCCTCCATTAATGAAATCCACTTGACCAGGCAGTGGCAGAGTACTCTTTTGGTCCTCATTAAGTTTAGCTGCAAGTTCATTTGCCTCCTTAGTCGAGATACACTGTTCTTGATCACCACAATTGTCCATTATAGCCCTAAAATAAATGTCAAAATCTGTTCACAATACAATACACAATACTGGAAGAGTAAGTGTTTTAACTTGTTGGCTGTTTACCTTATAATCACATTGCAATTGTCAACAAAAACTGTAGAGTCAGGATGGTTTTGTCTAAAAGCTTGACCAGCTGGCTCTTCATACTCGATTGCCCACTTTGTATCAGATACACCTTGTACATAAAGCATATGCATAATAATACAACTTGTTCAAACCTTTTGGAAGATAAAGCATATGACTGAAGATAATACATACCCGCCTTTTTCAGTCCCTCAGACTAGCCACCACATCTAACAAAAATATCTAGTGTAGCTAACCGCATCTCTTTAGGTACCTCATCAGGCTTAACAGTGGCAGAGTCAGTTTCACTCTCTACTGCTTTCCCCTTTTTCTTTCTTAGAAATGTGTCATTCTTAATTGTAGAGAACTTCAGCTTCATATTGGCGGGCAACTGTTACAGAGAGTTAAGAGAAACAGTTAAACTTTGTCTTAGAACCAACAAATAATAATTATATGAATTCCTTAGAAAACTATGTAGAGGATTTATTGATGGAAAACCAAAGGAATGAAAACATATACTACCTGCTTGAGAGAACCGTTTGAGGAGTCATAGAAAAGATCACAGAAGAAGATATGGTCTGATACTGGATATTCAACGCGTAAAGGCATATCATTTTTCTTCCTTACTTCACATTTTCCCTCTAGAGCCTCTGGAGGGTGAACATTTGTGTCCTGGCTGTAATACACCTTAAGAAATTGAAATAAGAAAGAGAAAAAAAGATTCTAAGATAAAAACTTATTAAGAAACCAACAAAGCAACAAAACATTACATAACACATAGTTGTTACCTCTTGGATGTCTGAAGCATAGGCCTTTTCTTCGGAAACATCCTCAGGCCTATAAAACCTTCTCACTTCCTCAAAGGAACCCAAATCACCCCTTTTAGAGTCCTTTGGGGCAACTGGCAAAAAACAAAAGCTCTTAGCCCCCACCCCTCCCCCCAGCATACTCAATCCCATCGGAGAAAAACCCTGACTTTGAATCATTGAGTTTAACTTTGGATCTTTCTTCTTCATCTTCCTTGTGTTACATAGATGGCATATTCCAGAACTGCGACCAATATCATTTAGCGGAAGACTAAAGAAACCCCCTCTCTCAGGTGAGTACAAGCTTTTGCAGTAGTATTCTGTTGGCAACCTTTGGCTTTTCTTTCTTTTGCTCTTATCCAGTCAAGCTTTTCCGCAGCCATGTCCTCATTCCTATACTGATTCCCCCATGGCCTAGATTGAATCTTAAAACTGACTATTCCTTTTACGTCCTTAAGCTGTACAGTCATGCATTCATTCGTCAGGAATAGTTCCCTCTCGTTAGAAGCATTACGTAGAATAGTCTCGGACCCTCTTTGTAAGAGTCTCCCATGTAGCATATTGCAGCAATTTGAACTTTCGAACATGTACTCCACAAAATAGATGGCCAGAATTTCATCTGGGTCATCAATTTCCAAAATGACTACACCACCTACAGCCACCATTTCCCCTCCAACAAGGGCTTGCCGATAGAGAGGCACACCAGCAGAAGTTTTTCCTAGAATCTCACCATCCCATCTTATCTCCATTTCTTCAGAACTGCCTTGAATTTTCTTAGGAGTATCAGACTTTTGAACCTCAGCAGGTTCTGGTACAGTGTCCTCTGTGTGTTCTGCATCCGCATTGTCATCTTCTTCATTTTCGCCCTCCTCTTCCTCCTCATTTTTTGGACCCGTCTCCTGCAATGAATTCTCTGGAGAGTCAATGGAGCAGAACTCTCCCCAAATTCTGTTGATCAGATGAGTTGTTGTTGCTCGCATAGCATTCCTCTTGGATACAATAGGTGCCATCGCAGCCGTCGGATTAAGATTCAGTCCTTTCTGCAAAATTTTCTTCTTCTTGATGATCCATTTTGTGTGGTGCCTTTGCAATATTTTTTATTGTTAAGACACGTAACAAACCCAGACCTTGTGATATCCACCATAGGAAATACTTTAAGAAGCTGCGAGAGGAAATGTAAGCTTTGCAATATTTGTCCATGGCCAACCACATATCTCCCCACAGCCCCGGCATCAGTGGAAATGTAAGCTTTGCCGTTCTTCTGGAAAGCAGACAGTCTTTGCATGACTTCTAGAAATGGAAGCTTAGCAACCCTAGTTTCCGCTTACAGCAAAGTTAATGCTTATCCCAAGCCTTGCAGAGGTTCATACCAAGGGATAATGCTTTGGCGTTTTCCCAGGTCGATACCTACATTTTGATAGCATAAACATATACTAGATTAAGCCATATCAGTAAAAAAAGCGATATGAACCTTCTCTGAGAACTAAATAATCCATTCCTTGATTTGGTGAGAATATGTTCATCCCATCAGGATCATGTTTTTGGGTTAGTCTTGATGAAACGCAGACTTCCCAAAACGTACGATCCTGATGGCATGAATATATTCTCAGTCGAAACAAGCGAATGGATTATTGAGCTCTGATTAGAAGGTAATTATCGGCATTTCATTATGAACTGATATGGCCTGGTAAGCTAAGTATTCTAGTATATGTTTCCCATTTGTTTTTCCTTGTGTTGCTTATCAGGTAAATGCAGGTATCGACTTGGGAAACCGTCAAAGCATTATGCCCCTTGGAATGAACCTGTTCTAAAAACTGCAAGGCTTGGGATAATATGCATTATAACTTTGCTGAAAGCGGAAACTAGGGCTTCATCGATCATCCCTCGGCAGAGAGGTTAATCGCAACGCCACAATCTCCTCCTCCACAATCTGTTGTTTCTTTGCTTCAATCCTATCAGATTTCTCAGAGAAACGAATAGATTTCTCAGAGAAACGAATAGATTTCTCCTTGAAATTTGTACACGCTGCAGCACGCCTTGGTCTCCTCGTCGTAGAGACATCATCATCTGACTCTTAACAACTTGTCTTCTTTTGCTTGGATTTTCCAATTTTCTCCATTTCCGAATCCCTAATTTTCAAACCACCACAGAATCACCGAAACTATGCAATGAAATACAATTCAAACCCTAGAATTGATCGGATCGGAGCAAACAATTAAAAACCCAGATATTTTCCAAAACTGTTCAAACCAATCACTGTACTTTTAGATCGACACTAAATTCAAGTAAATCGACAAAGAAAACTTACGATTAAGAGCGAGCGAAATCCACAGGAGAAGAAATTTGAGAGAGATTGAAGAAGGTGATCTGATTTGAGAGGATCAGTGAGACTTTTTTTTTAAAGGGAAAGAGGTGACCCAACGACGCGCGGCAATAAACGGCGCTTAAACTTAAAAAAAAAAAGAATAAAATGCATGCATCTTTGTAAGACTACTTAAAATGCATGTCAAGATTATTTCAATTATGGTATATGTACTAAATATGCTAAAAAATACGATTTGACCAAAACATATTAAGAAGATAATATTTGACCAAAGACCTCTTTCAAAAAAATGATAATGACCAAAATAATGTGTTTTTTCCTCCTTTATTTTCTTTCTTTTTCATCATTAATTTTGGAAGCACAAGTTTAATCTTTTACCTCCACAATTCTAGACTGTTTAGGCAGATTTTATACCATTTTTAATATATGAAAAATGATGAACAGTGGAACAAACATATATTTTAGACTGTTTAGGCAGATTATATACCATGTTCACGGAAGGAAATAAATACTTGCTTAAGAACAAGACAACACCTGCGTTAGAGAGAAAGTCAAGTCCTGGAATTGAAGACTTGAATCTATGAAGTTTCAATCAACCAATAACACTAGACTTTAATATAACTATAAAGTCAGCAAAATTCATTTTATTTGAATAACACCTAACTTTCATTGAATTTTAAAAATCTTTATCCAATAACTCATGACTTTAAATGATTGTAAACAACATTTTAAAACTATCAAAACCAATAACGAAAAACTTTAAGACTGAATAACAGTGAAGTCTCTGAGAATTTTAACTCATTCAAAATCTTACAACCAATAAGCCACCCACCTATTATTTTATATGAAACTTATACTCTAGATTACCTAACGCAGAAGATCAGTTTTAAACTATGTAGATGTATATTCTAAATTGCGTAAAACATAAGAATGATTGAAATACCCGATCTTTATTTGAAAAATTTATCAAATAAATCATGTGTGCCCATTGTCTTTATCTTTTGGGCCAAATAAAGAAACAAAATTTATTTTCCGTCGCAAAGTTTAAAACATTAAAAAAAAAATGTCCGAAAATCTGTGTTCTTAAAAGTGTGACTTTTTCTTTCTTTTCTTTCGCCGTAACGAGGTTACTCCATAGCCAAATAACAACTTCTCTCTCTCTCTCATCACCATAAGGTGATTGGCACAACTTTCTGATCACTATGATTACCGGCTTGTGTCTGGCGTCTCTGCCTTTATTAATTGCTTATATTTACAACGCCTTTGTGTCTCTTTTAATTTCTTATATTATTTTTTGTTCTATTTCTGTGTTTGTCTGTTTGACAAAGACCTGATATCTCCAATGGATTCCTCCAAATTTCATGATCGATGTCTTCATGTTTTTGTTCGGATATTGATGGCGTTAATGTCTAACACAACAACTCTTTGTGACAGGTTGGAAGTGATTGTTAGGGTTAAGGAAAATTTGGAACTAAGAGATGATGCATATTAATAAACGGCACTTTGGAATCATCGGTGGTTGTCATCCATACTCTGATGGTTTGCATGATACGACTGTCTCCAAATGACGCAAATCATATTCAAATGATACGACAATTTTTCTTGAAGCATTTTGTCTCTACTGTCACTCTTTCCTTTCTTCTCAAAACGATTGAATGGGTGTTTCTTTCATCTCCAATAACAAGGGTTTCTTCTCCTGATGATGGGTGGTTTTGCCTTAAAATCATCAGCGGCTTTGTTCAGTAGGCTTTTGATGGTATTCTCCCGTCGGCCACCAGCCTTTTCCTTGCGTTAGCCAAATTTTTGTTGGATCACATGTTTAGATCTTATGATTTATTGAAATCCTGACGGCCTTAATTTCGAAACAACAATTATTGGAACTACCAAGGAGAATGAGAAGGACTAGAGATGAATAAGTCAGAAGGAAAAAGTCAAAATCAAACCATGTTAGAAGGTCTTGGATACGGAAGCATTGATATCTAATTGTAGAAACAAAACTTCATATAGAAGCACTGGGTTTTATAATGTTGTATGTAATTATGAGCTTTAGCTAAGAGTTGCAAGCCAAACATGCAATTTACATTAGAAGAAGAACGTATACAGAGAAGGAAAATTATGGATGTAATCTAACATTAGTGAATAAGCCTTTTACTTTGGAAAATATCGTCAAATTCACTTCTCATGTTATTATCATCTTCAATATATGGTGCATTTTTGCTTATGTAATCATTTAATTTTCCGTATATTTTTTATATTGATTTTATAATCCTGATTTGGTATTAATGAATTTGTTTGTTTGTACTAAATGCCGTTTTAGACCATTAATGTTTACGTAAGTCTAATATATTTACTTATTTTAGCCTTTTCATCAAGGGAATATATGTTAAAGAAAAAACTTGGTATGCTCCATCATAGCTCCAAAGATAGATTTTGTCTTTTCTTTTAAAATCTTAACAACCTGACCACTCTCCTTTGTTATTTTTGAAAATGTCTATTAATCCGAAAAATAATCATTTCGCGCTGCCACCATCGGCAAGATCTGTTTTTCCAGCTTTTGTTCATCTCGACGAGGATGAATATACATACCTATTTGTGTTAAGGTTCATAATTAGAAAAGAAAATAGAGGTCCAACTTTCTGTTTTTAAGCAAAACCTAATTTTCTTTACATTCTTTCATTTTTGGATGAATTAAAAATGGCTTATAGCATCTCCATTGGAGGTATCTTAATGAGATATCCCTTATTAAAATAATTAAAAAATTAAAAAAAGAATAGGGAGAGGGAGAGAAAGTCTCTCTAATGAGAGACATGAGTCTCTTAATTAGAGCCTCTAGTGACACTTGTCTTCTTACAAGTGGATCAATTTCTTTTTCAAATTTAAAATTAATTCTATAACTAAATTATAATATAAATAAAAATATTTTAAATTTAAGAACTTCTCTTAAGAGACTCTATGGATGGAAGTGCTCTTAGTTATGTTTTTCTACATTCATTTTTGGGGTGCTGGATGTTTTTTCTGGTTCGGCACTCTTGAACATGTTTTCAGTGCTTTCATCATAACTTTTGATTTGCTTGATGGATTGGATCGATTCTAACTAT
Source organism: Cardamine occulta (assembly GCA_028015245.1). Classification (NCBI taxonomy): domain Eukaryota; kingdom Viridiplantae; phylum Streptophyta; class Magnoliopsida; order Brassicales; family Brassicaceae; genus Cardamine; species Cardamine occulta. Next base: position 10,259,690 of record CM051369.1, read on the forward strand.
AGGGGAAATATTACTCATCTAGCTTTCCAATGAAATACTAAACGTGTAATTTGGATCAAGGAAAGTCTTCAAAAGTAGCATTCAATTTGAACTACCTTAAAATGTGTTTTGCTGTTTTTTGCTGCTTTTTTTATCCTTTTTGCCTATAACCGATAATGACTCCTTGAAATAGAAAATACTCAAAATGTGGTCTAAAAGCACTTAAATCATACCAAAACTCATGTTATTTATCTTAAAATCATAGCTAAAAATGAATAAAAATATGATGTTATTAATAATACCAATAGTTCAAGTAACTGGATTCCATTGTTTGAGTCACGAAAAAGTTTTCCTTTTGTTTTGGTAAATACAATATAGTTTTCAACTCTTTCACCAAAACATGGGATTGAGATCGGTTATCTCTTCGTTTTTTTTTCTGTTCTATGTAACCGAATGGTTACGCAAAAATTATTCCTAACTCACTTGTAGCCATTGTAGTCTTCACTGTCTCTTCATAAACTACTTTTGATTCATCGTCGAGATCACTTCGCACCGCCAGCGTTGTCAAGATCTGTTTTTCAGCTTTTGTTCATCTCAACGAAGATGAATATACATACTTATTTGTGTTAAGGTTCGTAATTAGAAAAGAAAATAGATGTTCAACATTCTGTTTTTAAGCAAAGCCTAATTTTCTTTACAGTTTTTCATTTTTGGCTGAATTAAAAATGGCTTAGTTATGTTTTTCTACATTAATTAACCGATTTAAACGTACTAACCAAATTTATTCGAATTTAATAGAATTTTAATCAAAATACAGAAATTTTTGGTAATAAAATAAAGAGTATTAACCAAAAATTGAACAGAAACATTTTGTGGTTAAATTCGATAAACGTTTTAAAAAAACCAACAAATGTTATGAACTTATAATTATCCATTTTAATATTTCTCATTACCGAGATATTTACCGACTTCACACTACTATATATAGTAGTGTTATACATTTGTAAATGCATAAGTCAATTGTAATAATAATCAACCTTTTCTCTCACGTCCATATACAAACACATACATACGTAGATATAATATATATATATATAGATCTCACTCCACTATATAAATATATAGTGGTATATTTTATAACACGTTATCAGCACGACTTGCTCTAATATCAAAAATATGAGATTTAATTTATGTTTAATTTATTTTCTGTTAACGGAAAGATAGGTTCTGCCTTCTCCGTTTATATGTTATTTCGGGATGATAGGCGCTGTCTTTCCCGAATCGATTGTTATTGGAAGCTATGTCTTTTTACGATCATAATCATATGGTAGGTCCTGCCACCTCAAACGACTTATGCTCATATGGTAGACTATGTAACCTTAGATCAGTGCTTTATTTATAATTAAATGTCTAGAAGACATTTATTGAAAAAGTTCCAGAAGAACTCTATGTCCAGAAGACATATATGAAAAGTTCTGGAAGAACTACGTACTAAATTTGTCTAGAACACAAATCATACGCTTTAAATTATTTTTTTTTCTAATTTTTATTATAATTTTATTTTAATTTATGTTTTTATTATGCTTACAAATTTTAAAACTTTATCTTGCCATTTAAATTTGTTTTGAGTTAAATTTTAATTAAATTTATGCTTAATAAATTGTTATACAGTTGTCATGTCAAATTTAGCAAAACTCAAGATTGCTGCCCTTGATATATCCTGGAAATAATTATATGAGTTGGGCAGTTGCAGCAAGGATGCATTTAAAAGGAAGAGGGCTCCTTGATACCATCGATAAATCAAAGCCAACTCTAGAAGAGAAAAATGCTAACACTATGATATTTTTAACCCACCATATCCATGATGGTTTAAAAGATGAATATATGACAAAAAAAAGATCCTGCAGATCTTTGGCAATCACTCAAAGATAGGTTCGATCACCAGAAATATGTGATCTTACCGAAACCTAAACATGAGTGGTTGAATCTCCGGTTTCAAGATTACAAAAGTATTAGTGAATATAATTCCGCTTTGTTTGGAATTACTTCCAGGATAATTCTATGTGGAGAGAAGATAAGTGATTATGATATGATCGAGAAAACTCTCCAAACTTTTCATCCTGGAATGTAATCTTGCAGCAACAATACCGGGTGAATGGATACCAGAAGTATTCAGAGTTGATGCAAGTTCTATTGGTAGCTGAACAAAATAATGAACTTGTGATGTTAAATCATCAAACTTGTCCTATTGCATCAGCTTCATTCCCAGAAGCGAATGTTGCATCATCCAATTATAATTATGGACGAGGACGCGGTCGAGGTTATGATCATGGCCGTAGACGAGGAGGATATGACGTGGACGTGGACAAGGAAAAAGGTTATGTCTTAATGATTTCAACGCTGAAAGAAATAATAAAAGGTTCAAAGGGAACAAAGTTGGTCGTGTGACAAATAAGCAGCATGAAAATGTTTGCTACAGATGCGGCATGAAAGGACACATGTACCGTACCTGTTGTACGCCTAAACATTTGGCCGATCTCTATCAAGAATCACAAAAGGCTAAAGAAAGAGCAAACAAAACCAGCTTCATTCATGGCGACTGCAGACCTTCTTTCGATGGCTTAAAAGATGATATCTATCTTGATATTGCCAATTTTGTAGTTGATCCTGAAGCCATGAACGAGAAACCAAATGACTAAGATCTTTCTGAAGAATAGATTATGACATGATGTTTGTTACTCTTCCTGAAAAAGAAAATAAAATAAAACTCCTAATATTTTAGTTGTGTTTTTTTAATTTTATTTTGCTTGTAGTAAAATAGTTTTATTGTAATATAAACTTTTTGTTTTGTTATATTAATGCATCTTTTATTAATATTTTTGAATTCAGAAAAATGTCAATCTTTGACATCGAGGATGGAGACATATGTCTGGTAGACAGTGCTACAACGCATACAATAATTAAGGATAAAAAATATTTCTCTTCCCTCAAAATTAAAAATTCTGCTGGAAGGGTAAATACTGTATCTGGCAATGCAAAAATTATCATGGGCTCTGGAAGAGTAAGTTTTCAATGCCAAGGAGAACAAAATTTGAAATAGATGATGCATTATTTTTCCCTAAATCTTATAGAAATTTTTTAAGTTTTAGAGATATCCGCATAAATGGATATCACATAGAAATCATGAATAAGAATGGCATTGAATATCTTTGCCCTTTATTGAATGACACAAAGGTCCTCACATTCTCCAGAAGAAAATATCTTGGCCGGAAATAATCAGCAAAGGACAAGAGTGCTAAGATCATTTCACATTGAACTGTACTCCAAATGCTTTCGTTGAACCTGTTCATACCAGAAAATCCCTGCCAACTTGCACAGGTTAAGAGATTTTCACTTATTCGAAAAAAAATGTATAGCAACAGTCTGAAATATATACCTGACATGGAGGTCCTCCATTAATGAAATCCTCTTGACCAGGCAGTGGCAGAGTACTCTTTTGGTCCTCTTTATGTTTAGCTTCAAGTTCATTTGCCACCTTAGTCGAGATACACTGTTCTTGATCACCACAATTCCCCATTATAGACCTAAAATAAATGTCAAAATCTGTTCACAATACAATACATAATACAGGAAGAGTAAGTGTTTTAACTTTTTGGCTGTTTACCTTATTATCACATTGCAATTGGCAACAAAAACTGTAAGAGTCAGGATGGTTTTGTCTAAAAGCTTGACCAGCTGCCTCTTCATACTCGATTGCCCACCTTGTATCAGATACACCTTGTACATAAAGCATATGCATATTAATACAACTTGTTTAAAACCTTTTGGAAGATAAAGTATATGACTGAAGATAATACATACCCGCCTTTTTCAGTCCCTCAGACTAGCCACCACATCCAGCAAAAATATCTAGTGTAGCTAACCGCATCTCTTTTGGTACCTCATCAGGCTTAACATTCGCAGAGTCAGTTTCACTCTCTACTGCTTTCCCCTTTTTCTTTCTTAGAAATGTGTCATCCTTAATTGTAGAGAACTTCAGCTTCATATTGGCGGAGAACTGTTACAGAGAGTTAAGAGAAACAGTTAAACTTTGTATCAAAACCAACAAATAATAATTATATGAATTCCTTAGAAAACTATGTAGAGGATTTATTGATGGAAAACCAAAGGAATGAAAACATATACTACCTGCTTGAGAGAACCGTTGGAGGGGTCATAGAAAAGTTCACAGAAGAAGATATGGTCTGATACTGGATATTCAACGCGTAAAGGCATATCATTTTTCTTCCTTACTTCACATTTTCCCTCTAGAGCCTCTGGAGGGTGAACATTTGTGTCCTGGCTGTAATACACCTTAAGAAATTGAAATAAGAAAGAGAAAAAAAGATTCTAAGATAAAAACTTATTAAGAAACCAACAAAGCAACAAAACATTACATAACACATAGTTGTTACCTCTTGGATGTCTGAAGCATAGGCCTTTTCTTCGGAAACATCCTCAGGCCTATAAAACCTTCTCCCTTCCTCAAAGGAACCCAAATCAGCCCTTTAAGAGTCCTTTGGGGCAACTGGCAAAAAACAAAACCTCTTACCCCCCCCAGCATACTCAATCCCATCAGAGATAAACCCTGACTTTGAATCATTAAGTTTAACTTTGGATCTTTCTTCTTCATCTTCCTTGTGTTACATAGATGGCATATTCCAGAACTGCGACCAATATCATTTAGCGGAAGACTAAAGAAACCCCCTCTCTCAGGTGAGTACAAGCTTTTGCAGTAGTATTCTGTTGGCAACCTTTGGCTTTTCTTTCTTTTGCTCTTATCCAGTCAAGCTTTTCCGCAGCCATGTCCTCATTCCTATACTGATTCCCCCATGGCCTAGATTGAATCTTAAAACTGACTATTCCTTTTACATCCTTAAGCTGTACAGTCATGCATTCATTCGTCAGGAATAGTTCCCTCTCGTTAGAAGCATTACGTAGAACAGTCTCGGACCCTCTTTGTAAGAGTCTCCCATGTAGCATATTGCAGCAATTTGAACTTTCGAACATGTACTCCACAAAATAGATGGCCAGAATTTCATCTGGGTCATCAATTTCCAAAATGACTACACCACCTACAGCCACCATTTCCCCTCCAACAAGGGCTTGCCGATAGAGAGGCACACCAGCAGAAGTTTTTCCTAGAATCTCACCATCCCATCTTATCTCCATTTCTTCAGAACTGCCTTGAATTTTCTTAGGAGTATCAGACTTTTGAACCTCAGCAGGTTCTGGTACAGTGTCCTCTGTGTGTTCTGCGTCCGCATTGTCATCTTCTTCATTTTCGCCCTCCTCTTCCTCCTCATTTTTTGGACCCGTCTCCTGCAATGAATTCTCTGGAGAGTCAATGGAGCAGAACTCTCCCCAAATTCTGTTGATCAGATGAGTTGTTGTTGCTCGCATAGCATTCCTCTTGGATACAATAGGTGCCATCGCAGCCGTGGGATTAAGATTCAGTCCTTTCTGCAAAATTTTCTTCTTCTTGATGATCCATTTTGTGTGGTGCCTTTGCAATATTTTTTATTGTTAAGACACGTAACAAACCCAGACCTTGTGATATCCACCATAGGAAATACTTTAAGAAGCTGCGAGAGGAAATGTAAGCTTTGCAATATTTGTCCATGGCCAACCACATATCTCCCCACAGCCCCGGCATCAGTGGAAATGTAAGCTTTGCCGTTCTTCTGGAAAGCAGACAGTCTTTGCATGACTTCTAGAAATGGAAGCTTAGCAACCCTAGTTTCCGCTTACAGCAAAGTAATAATGCTTATCCCAAGCCTTGCAGTTTTCAGAACAGGTTCATACCAAGGGGCATAATGCTTTAGCGATTTCCCATCGATATTTATTGAGAAACATTTCGATTAAAGGTCATATCAGCTTGCCTGATGGATATGAACCTTAAATCAGAGATGTAAAGAGCCCAATTGTGCTTCTCCCGATGAAACAGTTGATGATACGGATGTTACTGTTTTTGGGTTAGTCTCGATGAAACGCAGAGTTCCCAGTCACACGATCCTGATGGGATGAACATATTCCTCAGTCAAATCAAGGAATGGATTATTGAGTTTGGCGGAGAAGGAATTATCGGCATTTCATTACGAACTGATATGGCCTGGTAAGCTAAGTATTCTAGTATATGTTTCTGCGTCATTTGTTTTTCCTTGTGTTGCTCATGTATCAGGTAAATGCAGGTATCGACTTGGGAAACCGTCAAAGCATTATGCCCCTTGGAATGAACCTGTTCTAAAAAATGCAAGGCTTGGGATAATATGCATTATAACTTTGCTGAAAGCGGAAACTAGGGCTTCATCGATCATCCCTCGGCAGAGAGGTTAATCGCAACGCCACAATCTCCTCCTCCACAATCTGTTGTTTCTTTGCTTCAATCCTATCAGATTTCTCAGAGAAACGAATAGATTTCTCAGAGAAACGAATAGATTTCTCCTTGAAATTTGTACACGCTGCAGCACGCCTTGGTCTCCTCGTCGTAGAGACATCATCATCTGACTCTTAACAACTTGTCTTCTTTTGCTTGGATTTTCCAATTTTCTCCATTTCCGAATCCCTAATTTTCAAACCACCACAGAATCACCGAAACTATGCAATGAAATACAATTCAAACCCTAGAATTGATCGGATCGGAGCAAACAATTAAAAACCCAGATATTTTCCAAAACTGTTCAAACCAATCACTGTACTTTTAGATCGACACTAAATTCAAGTAAATCGACAAAGAAAACTTACGATTAAGAGCGAGCGAAATCCACAGGAGAAGAAATTTGAGAGAGATTGAAGAAGGTGATCTGATTTGAGAGGATCAGTGAGACTTTTTTTTAACAGGGAAAGAGGTGACCCAACGACGCGCGGCAATAAACGGCGCTTAAACTTAAAAAAAAAAAGAATAAAATGCATGCATCTTTGTAAGACTACTTAAAATGCATGTCAAGATTATTTCAATTATGGTATATGTACTAAATATGCTAAAAAATACGATTTGACCAAAACATATTAAGAAGATAATATTTGACCAAAGACCTCTTTCAAAAAAATGATAATGACCAAAATAATGTGTTTTTTTGCTCCTTTATTTTCTTTCTTTTTCATCATTAATTTTGGAAGCACAAGTTTAATCTTTTACCTCCACAATTCTAGACTGTTTAGGCAGATTTTATACCATTTTTAATATATGAAAAATGATGAACAGTCGAACACACATATATTTTAGACTGTTTAGGCAGATTATATACCATGTTCACGGAGGAAAATAAATACTTGCTTAAGAAGAAGACAACACCTGCGTTAGAGAGAAAGTCAAGTCCTGGAATTGAAGACTTGAATCTATGAAGTTTCAATCAACCAATAACACTAGACTTTAATATAACTATAAAGTCAGCAAAATTCATTTTATTTGAATAACACCTAACTTTCATTGAATTTTAAAAATCTTTATCCAATAACTCATGACTTTAAATGATTGTAAACAACATTTTAAAACTATCAAAACCAATAACGAAAAACTTTAAGACTGAATAACAGTGAAGTCTCTGAGAATTTTAACTCATTCAAAATCTTACAACCAATAAGCCACCCACCTATTATTTTATATGAAACTTATACTCTAGATTACCTAACGCAGAAGATCAGTTTTAAACTATGTAGATGTATATTCTAAATTGCGTAAAACATAAGAATGATTGAAATACCCGATCTTTATTTGAAAAATTTATCAAATAAATCATGTGTGCCCATTGTCTTTATCTTTTGGGCCAAATAAAGAAACAAAATTTATTTTCCGTCGCAAAGTTTAAAACATTAAAAAAAAAATGTCCGAAAATCTGTGTTCTTAAAAGTGTGACTTTTTCTTTCTTTTCTTTCGCCGTAACGAGGTTACTCCATAGCCAAATAACAACTTCTCTCTCTCTCTCATCACCATAAGGTGATTGGCACAACTTTCTGATCACTATGATTACCGGCTTGTGTCTGGCGTCTCTGCCTTTATTAATTGCTTATATTTACAACGCCTTTGTGTCTCTTTTAATTTCTTATATTATTTTTTGTTCTATTTCTGTGTTTGTCTGTTTGACAAAGACCTGATATCTCCAATGGATTCCTCCAAATTTCATGATCGATGTCTTCATGTTTTTGTTCGGATATTGATGGCGTTAATGTCTAACACAACAACTCTTTGTGACAGGTTGGAAGTGATTGTTAGGGTTAAGGAAAATTTGGAACTAAGAGATGATGCATATTAATAAACGGCACTTTGGAATCATCGGTGGTTGTCATCCATACTCTGATGGTTTGCATGATACGACTGTCTCCAAACGACGCAAATCATATTCAAATGATACGACAATTTTTCTTGAAGCATTTTGTCTCTACTGTCACTCTTTCCTTTCTTCTCAAAACGATTGAATGGGTGTTTCTTTCATCTCCAATAACAAGGGTTTCTTCTCCTGATGATGGGTGGTTTTGCCTTAAAATCATCAGCGGCTTTGTTCAGTAGGCTTTTGATGGTATTCTCCCGTCGGCCACCAGCCTTTTCCTTGCGTTAGCCAAATTTTTGTTGGATCACATGTTTAGATCTTATGATTTATTGAAATCCTGACGGCCTTAATTTCGAAACAACAATTATTGGAACTACCAAGGAGAATGAGAAGGACTAGAGATGAATAAGTCAGAAGGAAAAAGTCAAAATCAAACCATGTTAGAAGGTCTTGGATACGGAAGCATTGATATCTAATTGTAGAAACAAAACTTCATATAGAAGCACTGGGTTTTATAATGTTGTATGTAATTATGAGCTTTAGCTAAGAGTTGCAAGCCAAACATGCAATTTACATTAGAAGAAGAACGTATACAGAGAAGGAAAATTATGGATGTAATCTAACATTAGTGAATAAGCCTTTTTACTTTGGAAAATATCGTCAAATTCACTTCTCATGTTATTATCATCTTCAATATATGGTGCATTTTTGCTTATGTAATCATTTAATTTTCCGTATATTTTTTATATTGATTTTATAATCCTGATTTGGTATTAATGAATTTGTTTGTTTGTACTAAATGCCGCTTTTAGACCATTAATGTTTACGTAAGTCTAATATATTTACTTATTTTAGCCTTTTCATCAAGGGAATATATGTTCAAGAAAAAACTTGGTATGCTCCATCATAGCTCCAAAGATAGATTTTGTCTTTTCTTTTAAAATCTTAACAACCTGACCACTCTCCTTTGTTATTTTTAAAAATGTCTATTAATCCGAAAAATAATCATTTCGCGCTGCCACCATCGGCAAGATCTGTTTTTCCAGCTTTTGTTCATCTCGACGAGGATGAATATACATACCTATTTGTGTTAAGGTTCATAATTAGAAAAGAAAATAGAGGTCCAACTTTCTGTTTTTAAGCAAAACCTAATTTTCTTTACATTCTTTCATTTTTGGATGAATTAAAAATGGCTTATAGCATCTCCATTGGAGGTATCTTAATGAGATATCCCTTATTAAAATAATTAAAAAATTAAAAAGAATAGGGAGAGGGAGAGAAAGTCTCTCTAATGAGAGACATGAGTCTCTTAATTAGAGCCTCTAGTGACACTTGTCTTCTTACAAGTGGATCAATTTCTTTTTCAAATTTAAAATTAATTCTATAACTAAATTATAATATAAATAAAAATATTTTAAATTTAAGAACTTCTCTTAAGAGACTCTATGGATGGAAGTGCTCTTAGTTATGTTTTTCTACATTCATTTTTGGGGTGCTGGATGTTTTTTTCTGGTTCGGCACTCTTGAACATGTTTTCAGTGCTTTCATCATAACTTTTGATTTGCTTGATGGATTGGATCGATTCTAACTATAGGGGAAATATTACTCATCTAGCTTTCCAATGAAATACTAAACGTGTAATTTGGATCAAGGAAAGTCTTCAAAAGTAGCATTCAATTTGAACTACCTTAAAATGTGTTTTGCTGTTTTTTGCTGCTTTTTTTATCCTTTTTGCCTATAACCGATAATGACTCCTTGAAATAGAAAATACTCAAAATGTGGTCTAAAAAGCACTTAAATCATACCAAAACTCATGTTATTTATCTTAAAATCATAGCTAAAAATGAATAAAAATATGATGTTATTAATAATACCAATAGTTCAAGTAACTGGATTCCATTGTTTGAGTACGAAAAGTCGTTTTCCTTTTGTTTTGGTAAATACAATATAGTTTTCAACTCTTTCACCAAAACATGGGATTGAGATCGGTTATCTCTTCGTTTTTTTTTCTGTTCTATGTAACCGAATGGTTACGCAAAAAATTATTCCTAACTCACTTGTAGCCATTGTAGTCTTCACTGTCTCTTCATAAACTACTTTTGATTCATCGTCGAGATCACTTCGCACCGCCAGCGTTGTCAAGATCTGTTTTTCAGCTTTTGTTCATCTCAACGAAGATGAATATACATACTTATTTGTGTTAAGGTTCGTAATTAGAAAAGAAAATAGATGTTCAACATTCTGTTTTTAAGCAAAGCCTAATTTTCTTTACAGTTTTTCATTTTTGGCTGAATTAAAAATGGCTTAGTTATGTTTTTCTACATTAATTAACCGATTTAAACGTACTAACCAAATTTATTCGAATTTAATAGAATTTTAATCAAAATACAGAAATTTTTGGTAATAAAATAAAGAGTATTAACCAAAAATTGAACAGAAACATTTTGTGGTTAAATTCGATAAACGTTTTAAAAAAACCAACAAATGTTATGAACTTATAATTATCCATTTTAATATTTCTCATTACCGAGATATTTACCGACTTCACACTACTATATATAGTAGTGTTATACATTTGTAAATGCATAAGTCAATTGTAATAATAATCAACCTTTTCTCTCACGTCCATATACAAACACATACATACGTAGATATAATATATATATATATAGATCTCACTCCACTATATAAATATATAGTGGTATATTTTATAACACGTTATCAGCACGACTTGCTCTAATATCAAAAATATGAGATTTAATTTATGTTTAATTTATTTTCTGTTAACGGAAAGATAGGCTCTGCCTTCTCCGTTTATATGTTATTTCGGGATGATAGGTGCTGCCCTTCCCCGAACCGATCGTTATTGGAGGCTATGCCTTTTTACGATCATAATCATATGGTAGGTCCTGCCACCTCAAACGACTTATGCTCATATGGTAGACTATGTAACCTTAGATCAGTGTTTTATTTATAATTAAATGTCTAGAAGACATTTATTGAAAAAGTTCCAGAAGAACTCTATGTCCAGAAGACATATATGAAAAGTTCTGGAAGAACTACGTACTAAATTTGTCTAGAACACAAATCATACGCTTTAAATTATTTTTTTTTCTAATTTTTATTATAATTTTATTTTAATTTATGTTTTTATTATGCTTACAAATTTTAAAACTTTATCTTGCCATTTAAATTTGTTTTGAGTTAAATTTTAATTAAATTTATGCTTAATAAATTGTTATACAGTTGTCATGTCAAATTTAGCAAAACTCAAGATTGCTGCCCTTGATATATCTGGAAATAATTATATGAGTTGGGCAGTTGCAGCAAGGATGCATTTAAAAGGAAGAGTGCTCCTTGATACCATCGATAAATCAAAGCCAACTCTAGAAGAGAAAAATGCTAACACTATGATATTTTTAACCCACCATATCCATGATGGTTTAAAAGATGAATATATGACAAAAGAAGATCCTGCAGATCTTTGGCAATCACTCAAAGATAGGTTCGATCACCAGAAATATGTGATCTTACCGAAAACTAAACATGAGTGGTTGAATCTCCGGTTTCAAGATTACAAAAGTATTAGTGAATATAATTCCGCTTTGTTTGGAATTACTTCCAGGATAATTCTATGTGGAGAGAAGATAAGTGATTATGATATGATCGAGAAAGCTCTCCAAACTTTTCATCCTGGAATGTAATCTTGCAGCAACAATACCGGGTGAATGGATACCAGAAGTATTCAGAGTTGATGCAAGTTCTATTGGTAGCTGAACAAAATAATGAACTTGTGATGTTAAATCATCAAACTTGTCCTATTGCATCAGCTTCATTCCCAGAAGCGAATGTTGCATCATCCAATTATAATTATGGACGAGGCCGTCGAGGTTATGATCATGGCCGTAGACGAGGAGGATATGACGTGGACGTGGACAAGGAAAAAGGTTATGTCTTAATGATTTCAACGCTGAAAGAAATAATAAAAGGTTCAAAGGGAACAAAGTTGGTCGTGTGACGAATAAGCAGCATGAAAATGTTTGCTACAGATGCGGCATGAAAGGACACATGTACCGTACCTGTTGTACGCCTAAACATTTGGCCGATCTCTATCAAGAATCACAAAAGGCTAAAGAAAGAGCAAACAAAACCAGCTTCATTCATGGCGACTGCAGACCTTCTTTCGATGGCTTAAAAGATGATATCTATCTTGATATTGCCAATTTTGTAGTTGATCCTGAAGCCATGAACGAGAAACCAAATGACTAAGATCTTTCTGAAGAATAGATTATGACATGATGTTTGTTACTCTTCCTGAAAAAGAAAATAAAATAAAACTCCTAATATTTTAGTTGTGTTTTTTTAATTTTATTTTGCTTGTAGTAAAATAGTTTTATTGTAATATAAACTTTTTGTTTTGTTATATTAATGCATCTTTTATTAATATTTTTGAATTCAGAAAAATGTCAATCTTTGACATCGAGGATGGAGACATATGTCTGGTAGACAGTGCTACAACGCATACAATAATTAAGGATAAAAAATATTTCTCCTCCCTCAAAATTAAAAATTCTGCTGGAAGGGTAAATACTGTATCTGGCAATGCAAAAATTATCATGGGCTCTGGAAGAGTAAGTTTTCAATGCCAAGGAGAACAAAATTTGAAATAGATGATGCATTATTTTTCCCTAAATCTTATAGAAATTTTTAAGTGTTAGAGATATCCGCATAAATGGATATCACATAGAAATCATGAATAAGAATGGCATTGAATATCTTTGCCCTTTATTGAATGACACAAAGGTCCTCACATTCTCCAGAAGAAAATATCTTGGCCGGAAATAATCAGCAAAGGACAAGAGTGCTAAGATCATTTCACATTGAACTGTACTCCAAATGCTTTCGTTGAACCTGTTCATACTAGAAAATCCCTGCCAACTTGCACAGGTTAAGAGATTTTCACTTATTCAAAAAAAAAATGTATAGCAACAGTCTGAAATATATACCTGACATGGAGGTCCTCCATTAATGAAATCCTCTTGACCAGGCAGTGGCAGAGTACTCTTTTGGTCCTCTTTATGTTTAGCTTCAAGTTCATTTGCCACCTTAGTCGAGATACACTGTTCTTGATCACCACAATTCCCCATTATAGACCTAAAATAAATGTCAAAATCTGTTCACAATACAATACATAATACAGGAAGAGTAAGTGTTTTAACTTTTTGGCTGTTTACCTTATTATCACATTGCAATTGGCAACAAAAACTGTAAGAGTCAGGATGGTTTTGTCTAAAAGCTTGACCAGCTGCCTCTTCATACTCGATTGCCCACCTTGTATCAGATACACCTTGTACATAAAGCATATGCATATTAATACAACTTGTTTAAAACCTTTTGGAAGATAAAGTATATGACTGAAGATAATACATACCCGCCTTTTTCAGTCCCTCAGACTAGCCACCACATCCAGCAAAAATATCTAGTGTAGCTAACCGCATCTCTTTAGGTACCTCATCAGGCTTAACATTCGCAGAGTCAGTTTCACTCTCTACTGCTTTCCCCTTTTTCTTTCTTAGAAATGTGTCATCCTTAATTGTAGAGAACTTCAGCTTCATATTGGCGGAGAACTGTTACAGAGAGTTAAGAGAAACAGTTAAACTTTGTATCAAAACCAACAAATAATAATTATATGAATTCCTTAGAAAACTATGTAGAGGATTTATTGATGGAAAACCAAAGGAATGAAAACATATACTACCTGCTTGAGAGAACCGTTGGAGGGGTCATAGAAAAGTTCACAGAAGAAGATATGGTCTGATACTGGATATTCAACGCGTAAAGGCATATCATTTTTCTTCCTTACTTCACATTTTCCCTCTAGAGCCTCTGGAGGGTGAACATTTGTGTCCTGGCTGTAATACACCTTAAGAAATTGAAATAAGAAAGAGAAAAAAAGATTCTAAGATAAAAACTTATTAAGAAACCAACAAAGCAACAAAACATTACATAACACATAGTTGTTACCTCTTGGATGTCTGAAGCATAGGCCTTTTCTTCGGAAACATCCTCAGGCCTATAAAACCTTCTCACTTCCTCAAAGGAACCCAAATCACCCCTTTTAGAGTCCTTTGGGGCAACTGGCAAAAAACAAAAGCTCTTAGCCCCCACCCCTCCCCCCAGCATACTCAATCCCATCGGAGAAAAAACCCGACTTTGAATCATTGAGTTTAACTTTGGATCTTTCTTCTTCATCTTCCTTGTGTTACATAGATGGCATATTCCAGAACTGCGACCAATATCATTTAGCGGAAGACTAAAGAAACCCCTCTCTCAGGTGAGTACAAGCTTTTGCAAGAGTATTCTCGTTGGCAACCTTTGGCTTTTCTTTCTTTTGCTCTTATCCAGTCAAGCTTTTCCAGCCATGTCCTCATTCCTATACTGATTCCCCCATGGCCTAGATTGAATCTTAAAACTGACTATTCCTTTTACGTCCTTAAGCTGTACAGTCATGCATTCATTCGTCAGAATAGTTCCTCTCGTTAGAAGCATTACGTAGAACAGTCTCGGACCCTCTTTGTAAGAGTCTCCCATGTAGCATATTGCAGCAATTTGAACTTTCGAACATGTACTCCACAAAATAGATGGCCAGAATTTCATCTGGGTCATCAATTTCCAAAATGACTACACCACCTACAGCCACCATTTCCCCTCCAACAAGGGCTTGTCGATAGAGAGGCACACCAGCAGAAGTTTTTCCTAGAATCTCACCATCCCATCTTATCTCCATTTCTTCAGAACTGCCTTGAATTTTCTTAGGAGTATCAGACTTTTGAACCTCAGCAGGTTCTGGAACAGTGTCCTCTGTGTGTTCTGCGTCCGCATTGTCATCTTCTTCATTTTCGCCCTCCTCTTCCTCCTCATTTTTTGGACCCGTCTCCTGCAATGAATTCTCTGGAGAGTCAATGGAGCAGAACTCTCCCCAAATTCTGTTGATCAGATGAGTTGTTGTTGCTCGCATAGCATTCCTCTTGGATACAATAGGTGCCATCGCAGCCGTCGGATTAAGATTCAGCCTTTCTGCAAAATTTTCTTCTTCTTGATGATCCATTTTGTGTGGTGCCTTTGCAATATTTTTTATTGTTAAGACACGTAACAAACCCAGACCTTGTGATATCCACCATAGGAAATACTTTAAGAAGCTGCGAGAGGAAATGTAAGCTTTGCAATATTTGTCCATGGCCAACCACATATCTCCCCACAGCCCCGGCATCAGTGGAAATGTAAGCTTTGCCGTTCTTCTGGAAAGCAGACAGTCTTTGCATGACTTCTAGAAATGGAAGCTTAGCAACCCTAGTTTCGCTTACAGCAAAGTAATTTATTCCAAGCCTTTCAGAACAGGTTCATACATAATGCTTTGAGGTTTTCCCGATGGATATGAACCTTAAATCAGAGATGTAAAGAGCCCAATTGTGCTTCCTCATGAAACAGTTGATGATACGGATGTTACTGTTTTTGGGTTAGTCTCGATGAAACGCAGAGTTCCCAGTCACACGATCCTGATGGGATGAACATATTCCTCAGTCAAATCAAGGAATGGATTATTGAGTTTGGCGGAGAAGGAATTATCGGCATTTCATTACGAACTGATATGGCCTGGTAAGCTAAGTATTCTAGTATATGTTTCTGCGTCATTTGTTTTTCCTTGTGTTGCTCATGTATCAGGTAAATCCAGGTATAGACTTGGGAAACCGTCAAAGCATTATGCCCCTTGGAATGAACCTGTTCTAAAAACTGCAAGGCTTGGGATAATATGCATTATAACTTTGCTGAAAGCGGAAACTAGGGCTTCATCGATCATCCCTCGGCAGAGAGGTTAATCGCAACGCCACAATCTCCTCCTCCACAATCTGTTGTTTCTTTGCTTCAATCCTATCAGATTTCTCAGAGAAACGAATAGATTTCTCCTTGAAATTTGTACACGCTGCAGCACGCCTTGGTCTCCTCGTCGTAGAGACATCATCATCTGACTCTTAACAACTTGTCTTCTTTTGCTTGGATTTTCCAATTTTCTCCATTTCCGAATCCCTAATTTTCAAACCACCACAGAATCACCGAAACTATGAAAAATGATGAACAGTCGAACACACATATATTTTAGACTGTTTAGGCAGATTATATACCATGTTCACGGAGGAAAATAAATACTTGCTTAAGAAGAAGACAACACCTGTGTTAGAGAGAAAGTCAAGTCCTGGAATTGAAGACTTGAATCTATGAAGTTTCAATCAACCAATAACACTAGACTTTAATATAACTATAAAGTCAGCAAAATTCATTTTATTTGAATAACACCTAACTTTCATTGAATTTTAAAAATCTTTACCCAATAACTCATGACTTTAAATGATTGTAAACAACATTTTAAAACTATCAAAACCAATAACGAAAAACTTTAAGACTGAATAACAGTGAAGTCTCTAAGAATTTTAACTCATTCAAAAT
Organism: Cardamine occulta; assembly: GCA_028015245.1. Taxonomy (NCBI): domain Eukaryota; kingdom Viridiplantae; phylum Streptophyta; class Magnoliopsida; order Brassicales; family Brassicaceae; genus Cardamine; species Cardamine occulta. The sequence goes on from CM051369.1 coordinate 10,276,477, forward strand.
CTTACAACCAATAAGCCACCCACCTATTATTTTATATGAAACTTATACTCTAGATTACCTAACGCAGAAGATCAGTTTTAAACTATGTAGATGTATATTCTAAATTGCGTAAAAACATAAGAATGATTGAAATACCCGATCTTTATTTGAAAAATTTATCAAATAAATCATGTGTGCCCATTGTCTTTATCTTTTGGGCCAAATAAAGAAACAAAATTTATTTTCCGTCAAAAGTTTAAAACATTAAAAAAAAAATGTCCGAAAATCTGTGTTCTTAAAAGTGTGACTTTTTCTTTCTTTTCTTTCGCCGTAACGAGGTTACTCCATAGCCAAATAACAACTTCTCTCTCTCTCTCATCACCATAAGGTGATTGGCACAACTTTCTGATCACTATGATTACCGGCTTGTGTCTGGCGTCTCTGCCTTTATTAATTGCTTATATTTACAACGCCTTTGTGTCTCTTTTAATTTCTTATATTATTTTTTGTTCTATTTCTGTGTTTGTCTGTTTGACAAAGACCTGATATCTCCAATGGATTCCTCCAAATTTCATGATCGATATCTTCATGTTTTCGTTCGGATATTGATGGCGTCAATGTCTAACACAACAACTCTTTGTGACAGGTTGGAAGTGATTGTTAGGGTTAAGAAAAATTTGGAACTAAGAGATGATGCATATTAATAAACGGCACTTTGGAGTCATCGGTGGTTGTCATCCATACTCTGATGGTTTGCATGATACGACTGTCTCCAAACGACGCAAATCATATTCAAATGATACGACAATTTTTCTTGAAGCATTTTGTCTCTACTGTCACTCTTTCCTTTCTTCTCAAAACGATTGAATGGGTGTTTCTTTCATCTCCAATAACAAGGGTTTCTTCTCCTGATGATGGGTGGTTTTGCCTTAAAATCATCAGCGGCTTTGTTCAGTAGGCTTTTGATGGTATTCTCCCGTCGGCCACCAGCCTTTTCCTTGCGTTAGCCAAATTTTTGTTGGATCACATGTTTAGATCTTATGATTTATTGAAATCCTGACGGCCTTAATTTCGAAACAACAATTATTGGAACTACCAAGGAGAATGAGAAGGACTAGAGATGAATAAGTCAGAAGGAAAAAGTCAAAATCAAACCATGTTAGAAGGTCTTGGATACGGAAGCATTGATATCTAATTGTAGAAACAAAACTTCATATAGAAGCACTGGGTTTTATAATGTTGTATGTAATTATGAGCTTTAGCTAAGAGTTGCAAGCCAAACATGCAATTTACATTAGAAGAAGAACGTATACAGAGAAGGAAAATTATGGATGTAATCTAACATTAGTGAATAAGCCTTTTACTTTGGAAAATATCGTCAAATTCACTTCTCATGTTATTATCATCTTCAATATATGGTGCATTTTTGCTTATGTAATCATTTAATTTTCCGTATATTTTTTATATTGATTTTATAATCCTGATTTGGTATTAATGAATTTGTTTGTTTGTACTAAATGCCGTTTTAGACCATTAATGTTTACGTAAGTCTAATATATTTACTTATTTTAGCCTTTTCATCAAGGGGAATATATGTTAAAGAAAAAACTTGGTATGCTCCATCATAGCTCCAAAGATAGATTTTGTCTTTTCTTTTAAAATCTTAACAACCTGACCACTCTCCTTTGTTATTTTTAAAAATGTCTATTAATCCGAAAAATAATCATTTCGCGCTGCCACCATCGGCAAGATCTGTTTTTCCAGCTTTTGTTCATCTCGACGAGGATGAATATACATACCTATTTGTGTTAAGGTTCATAATTAGAAAAGAAAATAGAGGTCCAACTTTCTGTTTTTAAGCAAAACCTAATTTTCTTTACATTCTTTCATTTTTGGATGAATTAAAAATGGCTTATAGCATCTCCATTGGAGGTATCTTAATGAGATATCCCTTATTAAAATAATTAAAAAAATTAAAAAGAATAGGGAGAGGGAGAGAAAGTCTCTCTAATGAGAGACATGAGTCTCTTAATTAGAGCCTCTAGTGACACTTGTCTTCTTACAAGTGGATCAATTTCTTTTTCAAATTTAAAATTAATTCTATAACTAAATTATAATATAAATAAAAATATTTTAAATTTAAGAACTTCTCTTAAGAGACTCTATGGATGGAAGTGCTCTTAGTTATGTTTTTCTACATTCATTTTTGGGGTGCTGGATGTTTTTTCTGGTTCGGCACTCTTGAACATGTTTTCAGTGCTTTCATCATAACTTTTGATTTGCTTGATGGATTGGATCGATTCTAACTATAGGGGAAATATTACTCATCTAGCTTTCCAATGAAATACTAAACGTGTAATTTGGATCAAGGAAAGTCTTCAAAAGTAGCATTCAATTTGAACTACCTTAAAATGTGTTTTGCTGTTTTTTGCTGCTTTTTTTATCCTTTTTGCCTATAACCGATAATGACTCCTTGAAATAGAAAATACTCAAAATGTGGTCTAAAAGCACTTAAATCATACCAAAACTCATGTTATTTATCTTAAAATCATAGCTAAAAATGAATAAAAATATGATGTTATTAATAATACCAATAGTTCAAGTAACTGGATTCCATTGTTTGAGTACGAAAAGTCGTTTTCCTTTTGTTTTGGTAAATACAATATAGTTTTCAACTCTTTCACCAAAACATGGGATTGAGATCGGTTATCTCTTCGTTTTTTTTTCTGTTCTATGTAACCGAATGGTTACGCAAAAATTATTCCTAACTCACTTGTAGCCATTGTAGTCTTCACTGTCTCTTCATAAACTACTTTTGATTCATCGTCGAGATCACTTCGCACCGCCAGCGTTGTCAAGATCTGTTTTTCAGCTTTTGTTCATCTCAACGAAGATGAATATACATACTTATTTGTGTTAAGGTTCGTAATTAGAAAAGAAAATAGATGTTCAACATTCTGTTTTTAAGCAAAGCCTAATTTTCTTTACAGTTTTTCATTTTTGGCTGAATTAAAAATGGCTTAGTTATGTTTTTCTACATTAATTAACCGATTTAAACGTACTAACCAAATTTATTCGAATTTAATAGAATTTTAATCAAAATACAGAAATTTTTGGTAATAAAATAAAGAGTATTAACCAAAAATTGAACAGAAACATTTTGTGGTTAAATTCGATAAACGTTTTAAAAAAACCAACAAATGTTATGAACTTATAATTATCCATTTTAATATTTCTCATTACCGAGATATTTACCGACTTCACACTACTATATATAGTAGTGTTATACATTTGTAAATGCATAAGTCAATTGTAATAATAATCAACCTTTTCTCTCACGTCCATATACAAACACATACATACGTAGATATAATATATATATATAGATCTCACTCCACTATATAAATATATAGTGGTATATTTTATAACACGTTATCAGCACGACTTGCTCTAATATCAAAAATATGAGATTTAATTTATGTTTAATTTATTTTCTGTTAACGGAAAGATAGGCTCTGCCTTCTCCGTTTATATGTTATTTCGGGATGATAGGCGCTGCCCTTCCCCGAACCGATCGTTATTGGAGGCTATGCCTTTTTACGATCATAATCATATGGTAGGTCCTGCCACCTCAAACGACTTATGCTCATATGGTAGACTATGTAACCTTAGATCAGTGCTTTATTTATAATTAAATGTCTAGAAGACATTTATTGAAAAAGTTCCAGAAGAACTCTATGTCCAGAAGACATATATGAAAAGTTCTGGAAGAACTACGTACTAAATTTGTCTAGAACACAAATCATACGCTTTAAATTATTTTTTTTTCTAATTTTTATTATAATTTTATTTTAATTTATGTTTTTATTATGCTTACAAATTTTAAAACTTTATCTTGCCATTTAAATTTGTTTTGAGTTAAATTTTAATTAAATTTATGCTTAATAAATTGTTATACAGTTGTCATGTCAAATTTAGCAAAACTCAAGATTGCTGCCCTTGATATATCTGGAAATAATTATATGAGTTGGGCAGTTGCAGCAAGGATGCATTTAAAAGGAAGAGTGCTCCTTGATACCATCGATAAATCAAAGCCAACTCTAGAAGAGAAAAATGCTAACACTATGATATTTTTAACCCACCATATCCATGATGGTTTAAAAGATGAATATATGACAAAAGAAGATCCTGCAGATCTTTGGCAATCACTCAAAGATAGGTTCGATCACCAGAAATATGTGATCTTACCGAAAACTAAACATGAGTGGTTGAATCTCCGGTTTCAAGATTACAAAAGTATTAGTGAATATAATTCCGCTTTGTTTGGAATTACTTCCAGGATAATTCTATGTGGAGAGAAGATAAGTGATTATGATATGATCGAGAAAACTCTCCAAACTTTTCATCCTGGAATGTAATCTTGCAGCAACAATACCGGGTGAATGGATACCAGAAGTATTCAGAGTTGATGCAAGTTCTATTGGTAGCTGAACAAAATAATGAACTTGTGATGTTAAATCATCAAACTTGTCCTACTGGATCAGCTTCATTCCCAGAAGCGAATGTTGCATCATCCAATTATAATTATGGACCGAGGACGCGGTCGGGGTTATGATCATGGCCATAGACGAGGAGGATATGACGTGGACGTGGACAAGGAAAAAGGTTATGTCTTAATGATTTCAACGCTGAAAGAAATAATAAAAGGTTCAAAGGGAACAAAGTTGGTCGTGTGACAAATAAGCAGCATGAAAATGTTTGCTACAGATGCGGCATGAAAGGACACATGTACCGTACCTGTTGTACGCCTAAACATTTGGCCGATCTCTATCAAGAATCACAAAAGGCTAAAGAAAGAGCAAACAAAACCAGCTTCATTCATGGCGACTGCAGACCTTCTTTCGATGGCTTAAAAGATGATATCTATCTTGATATTGCCAATTTTGTAGTTGATCCTGAAGCCATGAACGAGAAACCAAATGACTAAGATCTTTCTGAAGAATAGATTATGACATGATGTTTGTTACTCTTCCTGAAAAAGAAAATAAAATAAAACTCCTAATATTTTAGTTGTGTTTTTTTAATTTTATTTTGCTTGTAGTAAAATAGTTTTATTGTAATATAAACTTTTTGTTTTGTTATATTAATGCATCTTTTATTAATATTTTTGAATTCAGAAAAATGTCAATCTTTGACATCGAGGATGGAGACATATGTCTGGTAGACAGTGCTACAACGCATACAATAATTAAGGATAAAAAATATTTCTCCTCCCTCAAAATTAAAAATTCTGCTGGAAGGGTAAATACTGTATCTGGCAATGCAAAAATTATCATGGGCTCTGGAAGAGTAAGTTTTCAATGCCAAGGAGAACAAAATTTGAAATAGATGATGCATTATTTTTCCCTAAATCTTATAGAAATTTTTTAAGTGTTAGAGATATCCGCATAAATGGATATCACATAGAAATCATGAATAAGAATGGCATTGAATATCTTTGCCCTTTATTGAATGACACAAAGGTCCTCACATTCTCCAGAAGAAAATATCTTGGCCGGAAATAATCAGCAAAGGACAAGAGTGCTAAGATCATTTCACATTGAACTGTACTCCAAATGCTTTCGTTGAACCTGTTCATACCAGAAAATCCCTGCCAACTTGCACAGGTTAAGAGATTTTCACTTATTCGAAAAAAAATGTATAGCAACAGTCTGAAATATATACCTGACATGGAGGTCCTCCATTAATGAAATCCTCTTGACCAGGCAGTGGCAGAGTACTCTTTTGGTCCTCTTTATGTTTAGCTTCAAGTTCATTTGCCACCTTAGTCGAGATACACTGTTCTTGATCACCACAATTCCCCATTATAGACCTAAAATAAATGTCAAAATCTGTTCACAATACAATACATAATACAGGAAGAGTAAGTGTTTTAACTTTTTGGCTGTTTACCTTATTATCACATTGCAATTGGCAACAAAAACTGTAAGAGTCAGGATGGTTTTGTCTAAAAGCTTGACCAGCTGCCTCTTCATACTCGATTGCCCACCTTGTATCAGATACACCTTGTACATAAAGCATATGCATATTAATACAACTTGTTTAAAACCTTTTGGAAGATAAAGTATATGACTGAAGATAATACATACCCGCCTTTTTCAGTCCCTCAGACTAGCCACCACATCCAGCAAAAATATCTAGTGTAGCTAACCGCATCTCTTTAGGTACCTCATCAGGCTTAACATTGCATGAGAGTCAGTTTCACTCTCTACTGCTTTCCCTTTTTCTTTCTTAGAAATGTGTCATCCTTAATTGTAGAGAACTTCAGCTTCATATTGGCGGAGAACTGTTACAGAGAGTTAAGAGAAACAGTTAAACTTTGTATCAAAACCAACAAATAATAATTATATGAATTCCTTAGAAAACTATGTAGAGGATTTATTGATGGAAAACCAAAGGAATGAAAACATATACTACCTGCTTGAGAGAACCGTTGGAGGGGTCATAGAAAAGTTCACAGAAGAAGATATGGTCTGATACTGGATATTCAACGCGTAAAGGCATATCATTTTTCTTCCTTACTTCACATTTTCCCTCTAGAGCCTCTGGAGGGTGAACATTTGTGTCCTGGCTGTAATACACCTTAAGAAATTGAAATAAGAAAGAGAAAAAAAGATTCTAAGATAAAAACTTATTAAGAAACCAACAAAGCAACAAAACATTACATAACACATAGTTGTTACCTCTTGGATGTCTGAAGCATAGGCCTTTTCTTCGGAAACATCCTCAGGCCTATAAAACCTTCTCACTTCCTCAAAGGAACCCAAATCACCCCTTTTAGAGTCCTTTGGGGCAACTGGCAAAAAACAAAAGCTCTTAGCCCCCACCCCTCCCCCCAGCATACTCAATCCCATCGGAGAAAAACCCTGACTTTGAATCATTGAGTTTAACTTTGGATCTTTCTTCTTCATCTTCCTTGTGTTACATAGATGGCATATTCCAGAACTGCGACCAATATCATTTAGCGGAAGACTAAAGAAACCCCCTCTCTCAGGTGAGTACAAGCTTTTGCAGTAGTATTCTGTTGGCAACCTTTGCTTTTCTTTCTTTTGCTCTTATCCAGTCAAGCTTTTCCGCAGCCATGTCCTCATTCCTATACTGATTCCCCCATGGCCTAGATTGAATCTTAAAACTGACTATTCCTTTTACGTCCTTAAGCTGTACAGTCATGCATTCATTCGTCAGGAATAGTTCCCTCTCGTTAGAAGCATTACGTAGAACAGTCTCGGACCCTCTTTGTAAGAGTCTCCCATGTAGCATATTGCAGCAATTTGAACTTTCGAACATGTACTCCACAAAATAGATGGCCAGAATTTCATCTGGGTCATCAATTTCCAAAATGACTACACCACCTACAGCCACCATTTCCCCTCCAACAAGGGCTTGTCGATAGAGAGGCACACCAGCAGAAGTTTTTCCTAGAATCTCACCATCCCATCTTATCTCCATTTCTTCAGAACTGCCTTGAATTTTCTTAGGAGTATCAGACTTTTGAACCTCAGCAGGTTCTGGAACAGTGTCCTCTGTGTGTTCTGCGTCCGCATTGTCATCTTCTTCATTTTCGCCCTCCTCTTCCTCCTCATTTTTTGGACCCGTCTCCTGCAATGAATTCTCTGGAGAGTCAATGGAGCAGAACTCTCCCCAAATTATGTTGATCAGATGAGTTGTTGTTGCTCGCATAGCATTCCTCTTGGATACAATAGGTGCCATCGCAGCCGTCGGATTAAGATTCAGTCCTTTCTGCAAAATTTTCTTCTTCTTGATGATCCATTTTGTGTGGTGCCTTTGCAATATTTTTTATTGTTAAGACACGTAACAAACCCAGACCTTGTGATATCCACCATAGGAAATACTTTAAGAAGCTGCGAGAGGAAATGTAAGCTTTGCAATATTTGTCCATGGCCAACCACATATCTCCCCACAGCCCCGGCATCAGTGGAAATGTAAGCTTTGCTTCTTCCGGAAAGCAGACAGTCTTTGCATGACTTCTAGAAATGGAATAGCAACCCTAGTTTCACAGCAAAGTAATAATGCTTATCCCAAGCCTTGCAGTTTTCGAACAGGTTCATACCAAGGGCATAATGCTTTCATTTCCCGAGTCGCGGATATGAACCTTTAATCAGAGTTGTAAAGAGCCCAATCGTGCTTCTCCCGATGAAATATATTGATGATATGGATGTCACTGTTTTTGGGTTAGTCTCGATGATACGCAGAGTTCCCAGTCCCATGATCCTGATGGGATGAACATATTCCTCAGTCAAATCAAGGAATGGATTATTTAGTTTCATCGGAGAAGGAATTATCGGCATTTCATTACGAACTGATATGGCCTGGTAAGCTAAGTATTCTAGTATATGTTTCTGCGTCATTTGTTTTTCCTTGTGTTGCTCATGTATCAGGTAAATGCAGGTATCGACTTGGGAAACCGTCAAAGCATTATGCCCCTTGGAATGAACCTGTTCTAAAAACTGCAAGGCTTGGGATAATAAGCATTATAACTTTGCTGAAAGCGGAAACTAGGGCTTCATCGATCATCCCTCGGCAGAGAGGTTAATCGCAACGCCACAATCTCCTCCTCCACAATCTGTTGTTTCTTTGCTTCAATCCTATCAGATTTCTCAGAGAAACGAATAGATTTCTCCTTGAAATTTGTACACGCTGCAGCACGCCTTGGTCTCCTTGTCGTAGAGACATCATCATCTGACTCTTAACAACTTGTCTTCTTTTGCTTGGATTTTCCAATTTTCTCCATTTCCGAATCCCTAATTTTCAAACCACCACAGAATCACCGAAACTATGCAATGAAATACAATTCAAACCCTAGAATTGATCGGATCGGAGCAAACAATTAAAAACCCAGATATTTTCCAAAACTGTTCAAACCAATCACTGTACTTTTAGATCGACACTAAATTCAAGTAAATCGACAAAGAAAACTTACGATTAAGAGCGAGCGAAATCCACAGGAGAAGAAATTTGAGAGAGATTGAAGAAGGTGATCTGATTTGAGAGGATCAGTGAGACTTTTTTTTAACAGGGAAAGAGGTGACCCAACGACGCGCGGCAATAAACGGCGCTTAAACTTAAAAAAAAAAAGAATAAAATGCATGCATCTTTGTAAGACTACTTAAAATGCATGTCAAGATTATTTCAATTATGGTATATGTACTACATATGCTAAAAAATACGATTTGACCAAAACATATTAAGAAGATAATATTTGACCAAAGACCTCTTTCAAAAAAATGATAATGACCAAAATAATGTGTTTTTTCCTCCTTTATTTTCTTTCTTTTTCATCATTAATTTTGGAAGCACAAGTTTAATCTTTTACCTCCACAATTCTAGACTGTTTAGGCAGATTTTATACCATTTTTAATATATGAAAAATGATGAACAGTCAAACACACATATATTTTAGACTGTTTAGGCAGATTATATACCATGTTCACGGAGGAAAATAAATACTTGCTTAAGAAGAAGACAACACCTGCGTTAGAGAGAAAGTCAAGTCCTGGAATTGAAGACTTGAATCTATGAAGTTTCAATCAACCAATAACACTAGACTCTAATATAACTATAAAGTCAGCAAAATTCATTTTATTTGAATAACACCTAACTTTCATTGAATTTTAAAAATCTTTACCCAATAACTCATGACTTTAAATGATTGTAAACAACATTTTAAAACTATCAAAACCAATAACGAAAAACTTTAAGACTGAATAACAGTGAAGTCTCTAAGAATTTTAACTCATTCAAAATCTTACAACCAATAAGCCACCCACCTATTATTTGATATGAAACTTATACTCTAGATTACCTAACGCAGAAGATCAGTTTTAAACTATGTAGATGTATATTCTAAATTGCGTAAAACATAAGAATGATTGAAATACCCGATCTTTATTTGAAAAAGTTATCAAATAAATCATGTGTGCCCATTGTCTTTATCTTTTGGGCCAAATAAAGAAACAAAATTTATTTTCCGTTGCAAATTTTAAAACATTAAAAAAAAAATGTCCGAAAATCTGTGTTCTTAAAAGTGTGACTTTTTCTTTCTTTTCTTTCGCCGTAACGAGGTTACTCCATAGCCAAATAACAACTTCTCTCTCTCTCTCGTCACCATAAGGTGATTGGCATAACTTTCTGATCACTATGATTACCGGCTTGTGTCTGGCGTCTCTGCCTTTATTAATTGCTTATATTTACAACGCCTTTGTGTCTCTTTTAATTTCTTATATTATTTTTTGTTCTATTTCTGTGTTTGTCTGTTTGACAAAGACCTGATATCTCCAATGGATTCCTCCAAATTTCATGATCGATGTCTTCATGTTTTTGTTCGGATATTGATGGCGTCAATGTCTAACACAACAACTCTTTGTGACAGGTTGGAAGTGATTGTTAGGGTTAAGGAAAATTTGGAACTAAGAGATGATGCATATTAATAAACGGCACTTTGGAATCATCGGTGGTTGTCATCCATACTCTGATGGTTTGCATGATACGACTGACGCAAATCATATTCAAATGATACGACAATTTTTCTTGAAGCATTTTGTCTCTACTGTCACTCTTTCCTTTCTTCTCAAAACGATTGAATGGGTGTTTCTTTCATCTCCAATAACAAGGGTTTCTTCTCCTGATGATGGGTGGTTTTGCCTTAAAATCATCAGCAGCTTTGTTCAGTAGGCTTTTGATGGTATTCTCCCGTCGGCCACCAGCCTTTTCCTTGCGTTAGCCAAATTTTTGTTGGATCACATGTTTAGATCTTATGATTTATTGAAATCCTGACGGCCTTAATTTAGAAACAACAATTATTGGAACTACCAAGGAGAATGAGAAGGACTAGAGATGAATAAGTCAGAAGGAAAAAGTCAAAATCAAACCATGTTAGAAGGTCTTGGATACGGAAGCATTGATATCTAATTGTAGAAACAAAACTTCATATAGTAGCACTGGGTTTTATAATGTTGTATGTAATTATGAGCTTTAGCTAAGAGTTGCAAGCCAAACATGCAATTTACATTAGAAGAAGAACGTATATAGAGAAGGAAAATTATGGATGTAATCTAACATTAGTGAATAAGCCTTTTACTTTGGAAAATATCGTCAAATTCACTTCTCATGTTATTATCATCTTCAATATATGGTGCATTTGCTTATGTAATCATTTAATTTTCCGTATATTTTTTATATTGATTTTGTAATCCTGATTTGGTATTAATGAATTTGTTTGTTTGTACTAAATGCCGTTTTAGACCATTAATGTTTACGTAAGTCTAATATATTTACTTATTTTAGCCTTTTCATCAAGGGGAATATATGTTAAAGAAAAAACTTGGTATGCTCCATCATAGCTCCAAAGATAGATTTTGTCTTTTCTTTTAAAATCTTAACAAAATGTGGTTTAAAAGCACTTAAATCATACCAAAACTCTTGTTATTCATCTTAAAATCATAGTTAAAAATGAATAAAAATAAGGATTTATTAATAATACCAATAGTTCAAGTAACGGGATTCCATTTTTTAAGTACGAAAAGTCGTTTTCCTTGTGTTTTGGTGAATACAATATAGTTTTCAACTCTTTTACCAAATCATGGGATTAAAACCCAAACCGAATCGTAAATAGCATAAATTGAGAGCGGTTATCTCTTTGGTTTTTTTTTTCTGTTCTATGTAACCGAATAGTTAAGCGAAAATTATTTCTAACACACTTGTAGCCGTCGTCGTCTTCACTGTCTCTTCATGAACTACTTTTGATTCATCGTCGAGATCACTTCGTGCCGCCAGCGTCGTCAAGATCTGTTTTTCAGCTTTTGTTCATCTCAACGAAGATGAATATACATACTTATTTGTGTTAAGGTTGGTAATTAGAAAAAAAAATAGAGGTTCAACTTTCTGTTTTTAAGCAAAGCCTAATTTTTTTTTACAGTTTTTCATTTTTGGCTGAATTAAAAATGGGTTAGTTATGTTTTTCTACATTAATTAACCAAATTTATTCGAATTTAATAGAATTTTAATCAAAATACAGAAATATTTGGTAATAAAATAAAGAGTATTAACCAAAAATTGAACAGAAACATTTTGTGGTTAAATTTGATAAAAGTTTTTAAAAAACCATCATTATGGCTCATTACATTTGACAGCACATGGTAATGACATGTGGAGACACATGTCAAACCTAGGGTTTGAGAGGCGAATAATCTCAAATGCTCCCATCATTTAAAATTTATGCTCAGATACTCTTGTTGATATTTTATTTTAATTTTGAATTATTTTTAAATCAGGATTGTGGCAAAACCCCCTAAAATCCATCAAAGTCTAACTATTTACCGATCCAACCACAATTTGGATAAAATCAAACCATCAATCGGGTCGGATCTAGGCGATATTTACAAATCGAGGCAGAAAAATCTAAAGGGGAAAAACAAAATAGAACCGTCGCAATCGTTTCGCGAAAGGGGAAAGGCGAGAGGTGAGAGGCGAAAGGCAAAGGGGAAAAAACAATTGTCGGAATCGATCGGTTGAACGGGAAGAACAAAAATGTCGCAATCGATTGGCGAGAGGCGAAAGGCGAAGACTTTCGGTTGTAATAGTAGGTAACACTAAGTGTTTGATTATTGAGTAATTTTGAAGTTTATTTTCATATATATTCATGTTCTTCCTTTCCTTTTCCCCAGCAGCAATGGTGGCCCCTAGAAGGAGAAGAAAAAAAAATCGAAAGGAGGCTAATCCCGTTCAAATCCGTACGAGGAGAAGTAAAGAACCACGAAATGATAGAAATCCTAGTAATCCGGTGCAAATCCCTCCAAAGGACCCTCCTGCTTATTTGAGTTTAGCGGAACTTAGGGCAGTGGTGTGTAGGCGTTTAGCGGAACACATGTCTCCTGGTGATGATGCAGAAATTGGGGAGAGGAATGCAGAAATTGGGAAGAGTAGTGATGGCGACAGAAATGAGACTCCACACGGTGCCCCATCTGAAGTCGAAGAAATTGGAGAGATGAGTGATGGGGAGAGAAATGAAATGGGTGTATCACCAACTGTATCGGAGAAGCGTAATCAACACGGGCATTCGGTATGTCTCATGAATCCTTGTATTGTATTTTGTTTTAAACTGAAATTGAAATGGGATAACTAAGTACAACTGGAACAACTTAGGAATAAATTCGAAAAACTAAGGAAAACTGGAATTTGTAATTTAGGAGGCTGAAAAGGATTATTCTGACGAGGATGTGGAAACAGAAAAGGATAAGGAGAACTCTGAGGAAGAAGAAGTGGTGTATAAAATACAAGCTATCACCCTAGAGAAGATGTTCTTTGAACCATGTGACTATAACATCTGCATCAAGTTGTCTGGAAGGTGCAATGTTTCCAATGCAGTGAGAACTTTAAAGGGCCTGCTAAATGAAAGTGAGTTGATGTGGTTCACAATGCACCCTCAGTTTAATCATTTCTTCCACATGTACTTGGAGGATAACCATAAATCTATGGGTATGTGGATGCTCCTTTTACGCATGGTGTCATCAAGAAAGGAGAAAGAATGCTGGTTTGTAGTGAATGGAGTTCCAATACGGTATTATCTAAGAGAGTTTGGTCTTATTTCGGGTTTGAATTGCCGTCGCTACCCAGATAAGTTCATGGAGGGAAGCTTAGGTGGGGACATGGATAAGTTTGTTAAGATGCATTTTGGAAAAGATAAGAAGAAAGTTACACTGAAGGATGTTCGTAAAAAGCTTGAATCAATGAGAGGAAAAGCTGGTAAAGGTAGGCTGAATATTGCTGTGCTTTACTTCTTAGCAAGTGTGATTGTTGGGAATGAGAAGACTGGAGATTCTGCCCCAAGTGTAGAGCCATTCTTTCTTAAAGCAGCTAGTGATCTTCGGTTGTGTGAGACGTTTCCTTGGGGGCAATTTGCATATGATCATAATATTAAAGACATTCGTAAGCTAGTGGTTAAATTTGAAGGCAAAGTGTCTGAAAAAGCGAACAAAGTCATTCCTAATTTCTTTCTTCCAATGGAGGTAATTAAGAACAACTGTATATTACTGCGATATAACTGTGCAGAAGCGCATTTGTTTACTAATTCATGTATTCTCATGTGTAGTTTCTGGCGTTTGAGGCAATTCCTATTCTTGGAAGCCAGTTTAGGGAAGCTGTTGGTGGGGCAAGTAGCAGCTGTCCAAGGATGTGCAAAACCAAATTCAAGAAAGGTGATTTGAAAGGTTTTGCACTTTCAGAAATAAATAAGAAACTTGGTGGTCCGAAAGAGATTTATAGTGTTTTGCCAACTTATAATGATGATGAGCTGGCTGGCATTATGGATGATGCAAATTTGGAGGAAGATGCTGCAGATCTAGGTATTGATGGTTGGAACAGGATTATAGTAGAAGAAAAAAGAGATATATTCTTCGAGGATATGTACAAGCAAGATGTCGAGAACCGAAGAGATGATGGGGGAAAATGTGTTGTCCGAGAGCAAGAGAGAGATGAGAACATGGCATCGGCTTCTTTGAATGACAACGAAGTTTTGTTGGAAAAACTCAAGGAATTGCAGATAACTGTGGAAAATGGGTTTAAGGTGATGAACGAGAAGCTAAGTGACCATGACAAAAGAATCACAAAAATTGAAAAGATGCAGAAGAAAGGCAAAGCTTGGAAGAAGCAACAGGATGAGGAAACGGGTGAAAGCGAAGAAGATAACCAAGAAGAAGAGAAGACGATGGAAGAAAGCGAAGAAGAGGAGAAGGAAGACGAAGAACAGGAAAACAGGGGAAAAATTAAGAAGAGTAGTCCATATGAGACGAGGTTCCGAGGAAAGAAGAATTAATTTGGTTTGTTTTGGGTTGTGGGTTTGTTTGGTTTGTTTTAACTTAAACTTGAAGGAGGTTAATGTTTTTTTTTTTTGGATATGTATGTCTTTGAATTATGCATTACTACTGGAGACAAATATAGTATGTTAGTATCTCTTTGATTATGTATTATTGCAGAGAAGTTTTCGCCTAAAAAGTTTATAAAATAGCCAAGAGCGAAACTTAGAAACGAACAAAGTTTGTAATATTAATAATATAGCCATTACATTAAATAAACCATAAGTTGACTTAGAAACGGGTTTGAATATCTTTATCTTTATCTTCATACTTCATTTCCAGCTGGTCGCATCTTTCCTGTAGCATGTGCTCACAGCTCTGAAGGAATTCAACTTTGGACTCCAGCTGCTCGCATCTGTTCCTTAGCATCAGAATCTCCTCTAGTACAGCGTCATCACACCATTTGAAGAAGCCACAAGGTTCTACCTACAAGAGCAAGAGGGAAAGATAAGGTTCCTCCTAAAATTAGAAAATCATATATGACTCCACTCACTCCTTCCGAATTTCTTGGAGCGGCAAGCCAACAGGTATAGTATCGCCTAAATTTGTAATCCTCTGATAATGAGGGTAGCTCTACTGGAATTGGACCATTAGGACAATAGCATGTTTTCGGAACTACCATTCGCCTAGGGATTTCGACAACGGACCGCACTCCATGGTTGTCTCTCGGCCCCCATTTATGGTCTGTAACAGCCATCTGCATCCAGAACACGCATCCAGAACTCCTAATTAAACCCCATAACACGAATCCAGAACTCATGCTTTAACCCCAAAACAAAAATAAAAAAGCTTACCGGATTCCCTCTTAGGTCCATTTCAACGAATGAAATGATATGCTTCTCTATCTATCCCTTTTATATTCGAAATCTGATGTAAGATGATGAGAAAGCGGTGTTTGACTCAAATTTTACAAACTTTAAAATATCGGCGGAAATAGGCGGGAATATGAAAAGTAGAAATTTTCCAAAATTTTTGACGTCCTAATTGTACAGTTGTACCATCTTCCAAACAGTTGTACTATGATGGAAATTTCACTTATATTAGTATTACAGTTATTAAAACTTGAATTTGTTGATTGTACCAATAAAATTGCTACCCAGGTGTACTTTTATACATATTTCTGAAATTAAAGTTGTGAATTCAGAATAATTAATGAAAACGAGTTAAATCCATCAAAGAAGAACAATGTCTTTTTAAAGGGATGTTTACACATAATTAGTTTAATATAAGCCTAATTTGTTATTTGAGTCAAATTTGTATGAAATTTCATAATTATTGTACTTAACCTATTTTACTTTGTTATTACATATAGACATTATAATTTTAGATTTTTTCTTTTTAATAATTTGAGATAACTTAGTTTGTCTTAGTTTGTCCAGTTATCCAATAATATTCGCCTATTGGTACTAGTTTTTTCCCTTCTAATAATCTCAGTTATTTTAAGTATGAGTAATGATTATTCGCCTATTGGTACTAGTTTTCTTTTTATTTTTTTCAATTACACATATTTTTTTCTTATTTTTCTAGTTTTTTTTATTATCCAAGATAACTTAGTTTTACCAGTTGTCCCGTTACGAAAAATACATATGCAATACTTGTGTTCAAATAGAAATTCCACAGGGAATAAACCAAAAATATTTCCTACATAGAAATTACAAAGTAGCATTTGAATTAGAACAATTAAACCAACTCTGTAAGTTTTGGCCTCGATACCTTTTATTTCCACTCTGATGTTCTCCAATCGATGTAAACCTTTTTTGTTTATTTTTTCCTTTCCTATTGGGAAAATAGACAGGTTTACATACCTTAGCTCCTACTGACAGCGGAATAATCCAACGAGACATATGCGGCACTGGATAAATTGTCTTCTCATATGCTAAATTTCACATATCTAACCAATAATATTTCGAGCACAGATCATGATAATGAACATCCATCAACCTATCTTTCTGCTTCAACAATTTCATATTTGCGGCTAATGCATGAACACAAGGATACTTGTCTATGTCAAACTGTCTGCAATTGCAAGTTTTATTTACTAAATCCACCACATAATCCACACCATCTTTGCTGGTAACCTTGTATTCTAACGTGAAACTATTTAGCTCTGCGACTGCCAGTTTTGAGGCATTCACACAACTTTTGTGCAATATATTCTCAACATAAGGCACGAGTTTCTCTCTCTCCGAACCCGATGCAGCTTCCTTCCTATTTCTGTTGAACCACTCACTAAATTTAGCCAATATCCCATCGATCATAGGCAGCAATGAATACTTTCTTGTCACACGAAACACACTGTTCATCGATTCTACAGTATTGCTAGTATCTATGTTGTACCTTTCTCCAGGGAAGTAACACCTTGCCCATTTTCTTTGGCTGTTAACAATCTCTTCTTGAGTCACCAGCCCGTTCTGAAGATATGCGACTGCGGTAGGATACTTTGCTTTGAATTCATTATACCTCTGCAGAAACTCAACTTCTGTGTACATCCTTGCACATTCCATGAAATTTTCAGCGCACTCATCTTTGTTCACATGATAAACATTGGATTTCACATTCTGCGACATATGATAGATACAATATCCGTGGTGAGACCTCGGATACACTTCACCTACCACATTCATCAAGCTCACATTACGGTCTGTCACAAAAACCAACTCATCACTATCCGGAATAATGGTTTTTAATGTCTCAAAAAACCATAGCCAACTTGCATTTTTTTCACCGTCAATTACACCAAAGGCAACGGGAAAATGGTGATGATTCGGATCTTGAGCTGATACAAAAACTAGCACACCATTATAACCAGCCTTCAGAAAAGTTGCATCCACAATGATCACTTTTCTCATTCTTTGAAACCCTTCAATGCAAGCTCCAAGCGCGATAAATAGGTACTTAAACCTTTGTTATCGTCCAATTCCAACCTTGACTTGGTACCAGGATTCGCCTCCTCAAGCATGTACAAGTACGAAGGCAACAACCTAAAACTCTCTTCTGGATTACCACAGACTTCATTAAATGCTCAAAATTTCCCTCTCCATGCCGTAGAATATGACACTGACACACCGACTTTTGTTTGTACCAGGCCCATCAGAACAGTAGGAGTTGGGGTCTCAAACTGACCTGGATAATCTTCTTTCAATATAGATGCCACTAAGCGCTCTGTCCCACTCGTACTACGGTAGCTGCTACTAACCCTCGAACATGTATGCATCTTATTGTACCTAGTAACTTTGAAACCATTAGATTTTACACCCTTTATAACTCTTAAATACCAACCGCAACCTTCTCCCACAGCCCCACATTTAGCCACCCATCTTTTAGTATCTGAGTTTATAATTTTGATCCCAAAACATTTTTCATGTGCAGTTCTCCGTACTATATCTATCACTATATCCTTAGATTCAAATTCTTGATGTAAATTTAGTTCTGTCCCGTCTTCCCATGCTTCTATATCCGGCTGACTTCCTTCTGTAGATTGCGAAACCTCTAAATATTCAACGATCGCACCCCTTTCCACTATGTCATCAACACCATCATCAGCACCATTATCAACACCAAGTTCAGAATGGTTTTCAACTCCTATATCGACACCAGTATCTACACATTCATTAACACTAACTTCAACATCCTCTTTCAGCTCTCCATCTACCTTTTCGGAACCCTCATCTCCTCCAGCGTCGACAATAACAGCACTAGCATTAACACCATTCACACCAAATGAACTATTTCCCCCTAGACAAATATTTTCTACTACCTCCACATGCAAAGCATTCCTACATAACCTTTTATCAACAACCGATATATAACCATAAAGGTCATCATCATCAAAAATATCTATAGGAAGACCGTCATTCACTAGCACTGGAAGGTAACTCAATTTCAGGTTCGTCATACTTTCATCTACCCCAATCTTCCTGCATATCCTTTCCACTAACACCTTATACGTTATCTCTTCATCACACCTAAATGTTATTGCATACATACGACGATCTTTTGGGTTCCATCGAAAATCATCACCGGTATATACTCCAATACTAAAATTTATTACTGTGGTCGTCGATCGGTTGCTCATTATCCCCTAAAATACAAAAAAATCAAACCCGATTAGCACATTGGACCATTAGAACTAGATCTCCAGCTGTGATATACGAAAAAACAAACGAATGTCCTAATCGACCCAAATCAGGACATTCAAATTATCCGATTCAAATTCATTAGATTGAAATCCAAAACCCATTAACAAACCCCGTAGATTGATTACAGCTAAACTACCACTTTATGATTAACTAACCTCAGTTTGTATGAATCGCTTCAACGGTGGTCACCACCAAGTTGGGTCGCAGAGAAAATGGAGACAAAGACGATGATTAAAAGGCGGAGAAGGCGATGAAAAAAATCCAAACTACTGGACGGCGACCGCAAAATTAGAATAAAGAGGAGGAAAATTATAAATACTACAATGTATGGGCCAAATACGCAAAAACAGGGGGAAATACAGGTATAGTGAGGCACATATATAAAAGAAGAGTATGAAAGAATAAAAGAGAGTATGGATGCATAAATTTTAATTGATCGGAGCATTTGAGATTATTGCTCGGTTTAAGAAGGCTTCGTTAGCACCGCTCTGCCGCTCTCCGTTGAAACCGCACGAACCCTCGGAAACAGTCTGGAACATTCAGTAATCGGCCGGAGTCTGGAGAAAACGGAAGAGACCAAATATCGCTTCCTTGTTTCAGATTCACTTGTGATTCTTCTACATCTAACACCGGTGCTTTACATCTATCTTCATCTCTCTGTTGCTTGAATTTCAATTTCATTCTCTCAGAAGAAGCTTCGCTCCATCGTCCAAATCACGTATTGAACGGACTCCGTCCTCTAAAAGAAGAACAAAGATATTACTCTTCCACAAAGGCATAGATTCACAAAAGAGATGAAAGGAATTAAAATTAAGCAACATGGATCTAAAAATATCAACTGTAGAAGAAGTATAAACATGCCTTTGTTAATATTAAATCAATCGAATCTAAGCCGATTCAAGCAAAGAGCAATTGAAATCGATTAATAATTCAATTGATTGATTGGAAGAAACAAGGCATGATCTAAAAACCGAGAAAAACAAAACAAACCAAAAAAAAAACGGGTGAATTGGCCAATTAGACAGTTTTTTTAAAGATATTTGGTAAATGTAGAGTTTAATATAACAAATTTGCTATTTGGACAGTTTTTACGGTTGGCGTCACTGTTGATAGTTTTTCTATACGAAGACACCCTCTTCAAAACTTGTTATTCACAAGATATTGCCATTGAGTTCTTTATTACCCCTTATTAATTCATTTTATCACACAAAAATACCATTGTCTTCTAAACTCGATGAATAACTTACAGGGGTTATTTTCTTTTCATTTTTTTTTACAATTACTGAGAAAGAGACATTCAAAATAAGAGAGTAGCGATGAAGAGAAAGTCGAAACAGAGTAGAGTTTCCAGCAAATCAGAGGCCGGAGGGAACGAGTCGGGTGAGGAAGAAGTCGTTAGTTTGTCAAGAGATGAGGGAGGTGGGGTAAACGAAGGTATGTAGCGAGAAAGTGTACAGTGGGATAATGCAAACTGGGTAGAAATTTGAATTATCAGCATGTTGAATTGAGAATGTGGGGAGTTTTAGAAGATATTGTAGTTAATTTTAGGGTTTAAAGTAGATTTGGAGGTTTAGGGTTAACGTATTTGGGTATTTTTGTGTACAGTACATGCGGGTTCGAGATGTTCCGGTAGAGAACAAGCGAGGGCTCAGAAGGAGGCAATTATATGTCAGAGGAAGACGTGACGTGACCGATTTAAACCGAGGTCTAATTTTGTTGGTCAGTTATTTGTTGAAATTGGAGTATATTGTTAAGATTTGGGTCATTTTTGAGATGATTTTGAAATTAATTTCAAAGATTCTAGTCTGTAAAAGATGTGTAGTGGAAATAAGATGTGGTTGGACTTTGAACACAAGATTTTGACACTGTAGACAAAATAATCGATTTTGTAATGGTAATGAAATTAAAAGTTTGTCGTCTTTAATATGTGTGTAGTGGAGAATAAGGTGTGGCTAGAGTTTAAATAAAAAAAATTTTAGACAGTATTGAGTGAGGAATTCGGAAGAAATTGGACAGTTATTTGTGAAATTAACAGAAATAAAGATGTGTTCATCTGATGTTATGTTAGTGGACTTGTAATGTTTCAGACTTTTTTTCTCTAGGAGATTTGTGAAAGTTATACAAGGTTTGTGTGACACAAATTGTGTCTATAAGATATATCTAAAATCCTTGTTAGAATAGGTTTGGGTCTATAAGAATATATTGGGAAAATTTGGAAACTTATTTGTGTATTTAACACAAATAAATAAGATGTGTTGTTGTGATGTATTTTTTGAAGAAAGTTATGTTTGGAATGTTTCAGAGTTAGTAGTTAAGTAATCTGTTTAAGAGTTATCTTTGAAGTGTGGTTTTAAATTTGAAAGAAAAGACTATTTTCCCTCTAGGAGATTGGTGAAAGCTTATACAATGTTTATGTCTATAAGATTTCTCTAAAACCTCTGTTAGAATTGGTTAGTGTCTATGCTTTTTCTAAGTTTGTTGACAGTTTTAGTTAGTGGACTCGTAATGATTCTGAGTTGTGATATGTGCATCTTTGCATCTTTGGAGTTATGATCAGCATTTGGATTCGTGGTTGAAAAATAAAGATTGGCTGCACACATTGGAGCATGCAATTGTTTACAAAATTTGGACGTGTAGGAGTTTGTGCCTAACATATTAATTTTTGTGTTGTACAGACCCAGATTGGGAACTTCCAGAACGGTTATTTGCCGCTGACAACTGCCCTGATGGAGCAAGGCTGAATATATATTCCAGGCCCGAGAACAGAAATTCTGTTCGATTGTTGAGTTTATGTAGCTTAGTTCGTGTTTATGTATGATTAGTTCGTGTTTGTTTAACGTTAGTGATTAATGTCTATCAAAATTCAAACCAGGTTACTCTTTTACTTCCCCCCCCCCCCCCCGGTTGCATTGCATATCGTGGTTGAATTTAAGTACTACAGTTTCCCACAGTTTATTGCTATAATCTCAGTTTATTGGTTCTAAAAACAATAAAAAAACTAGAGAATCGTCACAAGATCACAAGAGATATAGAGATAAATATCTTCGACTTCAATGGTAACACTAACACCTAAGACTGAAGCACTGAGAAACTTGCACTGTCGTCTAGTTTTGACAAATACTGAAATTAAGTACAAGTTTATTGGCAAGTTGAAATTATCATAGTTTTGACAAGTTCTGAAATTATGAACAATGTTCAAAATCTGAATTTTTGAACAGCAAAATAATTATGACAGTTTTGACAACATAATAACTATGACAATTATAATTAGATTCTCTAGTTACCAAAATTTGAAATCAAATTCTGCAATATGGATCAGCTCATCATCCAGCAATGTTTAAATTATGAACATGATATAGGTGTACACGTACAGTCTGTATATTCTTGAAGTGTACATATCTGTTTGTACACCTATAATCTATACATATTTGTCACATGTATGTACGTACATTTTATGAGGTGTATACATATAACTATACAACGTGTGGTGTACACGTTTGAGATAACGTTGTACATTTTTGGTTTGACCCATGTAAGGTAATAGGCCTGAGAAAAACCTGAATTTGTACACTTAATGAGGTATACACATGAGACTATATACTTATGACAAGTAAAATATGTGAAGCTAGGTACATGGACGATGAGTGTATACATCATTATGTACACTTTTGCTCTGCCCCATGTAAGGTGATGGACCTCGGACATGCATGAGTATGTACACTTAATAAGGTGTGCACATGAGACATATAATTTTATACATTTTTGGTCTGGTCCATGTAAGGTAATGAGCCTATGACATGCCTTGTATAGACATGAGTTTGTGGTGTACATTTAATGAGTTGTACCCATGTACAAATGAGACTGTACACTTATGGCCTTGTAATTCCGATTTGGTTTGTTCTATTTAGTTTGGGTTGGTTAACCGTTTTGAGTTGTAAACCAAAGTGATGTGGCAGAAGATTGGAGGTGGAGAGAACAGAGAGGTTGATGGAAAGACTAATGACGAAGATCGATACGACTTGCTTGTATATCAATTTTCACTCTTGGAGGTGAAGGTTTAGGCCTTAATTTTACGTATTTAATTGTTTATCTTAATTATCTCTATACTAATATTAGGGTAGTACATTTATATAAATAACCTTAATTAAATATTATAACCCTAAAATCTTTAATAAATCTTATAAAAACCAGAATATCTAATTCAATTTTCATTTTAAAAATTTTAATCAAAAAATTAACATCAATCATTCACTACTTTTATAAATTGTTTTAAATAATTTAAATAGGTTTTTCCACGGGTATTTTAAATATATTACACAATTAATTAACTTTGACATCTAACTAGAAAATCTGAAATTTTAAACAGCAAAATAACTATAACAGTTTTGACAACAAAATAATTATGACAATTATAATTAGATTCTCTAGTTACCAAAATTTGAAATCAAATTCTTAAATAGGGATCAGCTCCTCATCCAGCAATGTTTAAATTATGATCATGATATAGGTGTACATACATAGCCTGTACACTCTTGAGGTGTACAATTTGTCTGTACACCTATGGTCTATACACTTTTGTCCCATGTATGTATATACATTTTATGAGGTGTACACATGTATATGTACATCGTGTGGTATACACGTTTGAGATAATGTTGTACACATTTGGTTTGACCCATGTAAGGTGAGAAGAATCGGACAAGCCTGAATTTGTATACTTAATAAGGTGTACACATGAGACTGTACACTTATGACATGTAAGATATGTGAAGTTAGGCCAGTTAAAAATATGAGTCGTAGGTGTACACATGGGCGATGGATATACACATCATTATGTGCACTTGGTCCATGTAAGGTGATGACCCTCAGACAGGCACGCGTCTATACACTTAATGAGGTGTGCACATGAGACATATTATTTTGTAAACTTTTGGTCTGGTCCATGTAAGGTAATGAATCTCTGACATGCCTTGTATAGACATGAGGATGTACACTTAATGAGGTGTATATTTAATGAGTTGTACCCATGTACAAATGAGACTGTACACTTAATGGCTTTGTAATTCCGATTTGGTTTGTTCTGTTTAGTTTAGTTTGGTTATTCGTTTTGAGTTGTAAACCAAAGTGATGTGGCAGAAGATCTGTGGTGGAGCGAACATAGAGGTTAATGGAAAGACCAATGACGAAGATCGATATGACCTGCTTGGATATCACTTGTCACTCTTGGAGGTAAAAGTTTAGGCCTTAATTTTATGTTGTTAATTATTTATCTTAATTATCTTTATACTAATATTAGGGTAGTACATTTATATAAATAACTTTAATTAAATATTATAACCCTAAGATCTTTAATAAATCTTATTAAAACCAGAATATCTAATTCAATTTTCATTTTAAAAATATTAATCAAAAAATTAACATCAATCACTCACTACTTTTATAAATTGTTAAAATAATTTAAATAGGTTTTTCCACGGGTATTTTAAATATATCATACAACTAATTAATTTTGACATCTAACTAGAAAATAAATAGAAGACAAATATAAGCATTTTCAACTACATAATAATTTTTTTTACTATTACATCCATCTATAAACCCTTATATTTGCGCAGGTTATAATTTAGAATATAAATATGCGTGGGTAAAAAGCACTTTGAATGTAATTATCATGCGTCCGCATAAATATAAGTCCAGCATAACAAAATTTAATAGGTTAATACTTTGACATCTGTCCAAGTTATTTTGTTTAGTAGGTCCGTTATTTTCCAAGACCCAACTTACATATATTACTTCCCATCAAATACTCTTTCTCAGGTGGAGTTTTTAAACAATGAGAGTTATTTGGCTTAAAGCCCTTATTGGTAATTGCTGAATCCCACTAACTCCTCCTATCTCACAAGCTCTGTATTAGGACCACAGTAAAAAACTGTTTATTTAGCCAATATGAAATAGTAAACTGTCCATATTGCAAAATATTTTCAATTAACTCAACCGACATAAAGTCGGAGATCAACCGACATAAAGTCGGAGATTAAACGGGCATAAAACCGGAGCTCATCTCTTTCTCGAAAGGATATATCTCTGAGAGAAAAGAGAGGGAGTGTGAATTCTGGTACACTGGAAATCATACCCTCCGAGAGTGAGCCTCTGGCCATGTATGATATAAATAAAGATATAGCCTTAACCAAAAAACTTTAATGGGCAAGCTTACTTTTTACCCAATTAAATTCAATATTTGTCACTATTTTTTGGAAACATTTTTTTTTTTTTTTTTGGCGACTACAGATTTGTTACTTCAGCTGAGGTTTTTCTTTTTCTTTGTTTCTTATTTTCCAAGAATCGTCTCTCTCTCTCTTTTCTTCTCTCCCAATCCAAGAAGAAGCGATGTGGATTGAGATCATCTGCGGTCTCGTCATCTACAAACTCGTTCGCCGTCTCTTCTACAGCGATGAATTCTCCGATGTCGAAACTTCCGATTCCAGTGCTCTCTTCTCCGTTGCTCACAGGTACCTCGATTCTCTAATCCTCGATCTTCAATTCTCGATTACGCCTTGAACTTCATAGCTCTTGTGTTCTGGATTGGTTTAATTGCAGATTAGAGAAGCTTTATGGTGGAAAAGCTTATTTAGGACTTCGAATTCCAGATGCTGATACTGCTTCTAGACAAGATATTGATGTTGTTCTCGTTACTAAAGGGTATGTTAATTTCTCTCTATCTCCTTGTATCTGTTTGTGTTTATGTACAGTGGAACAATTTGTAGTGATGTGAAAAATGAATATGATTCGTTCAGCGAAGTTGTAGTGATTGGTGTGAAGAATTTATCGGGGATTGTTACTGTAACGAGAGATGGTAGTTGGGTTTGTGAAGGTGGTAAGCATCATACAACTGAGACTTATCCTGATCCTGTAAGTTTCTATTGGCTTGTTTTGTTTGATTTCTCGAAACTTTTAGTCCTATTCTTTGTGCAATCATTACACAGTATTTCTAGTTTGAACATTCAAGGGATTTTTTGTTGTTTTGAGTGATTTTCTATGATTTTATGTTGTTGATTGATAAGGATACATGAAAAGTAGAAATTATATTGGAACTCTGCTACTATTTTTGTTGCATAATTATGTCGGTTGTGAGAATATTCACTACTTACTTTTGGAGACTTGTAGGGCTTTGTGTTTACATGAATGCATTTGTACACAGTGAATTGGAAGTTGTTAAAGCTTTAAACTACAAAATGGATGAGTTCATTTCATGTAAGGGTCCTCTTTGGACCAAAAAGAATGAATTTACCTATACATGTTTTAGAGTTTAATGATTGTCGCTTGAGTAGATTATTAAACAGTTTCGGACTGCTGGTGAAACAGTTTCCTTCTTATTGATTATAAGGATATCCGTGGTTCTCCTTTCTTATTTCCTAGATCGTCTTTACACATTCCTAGGCAAGATACACGGAGTTGAATCAGTTGATACAAGTTGATATGAATAAGTTTTTTAATCAAATATCCAGAGCTTTTCTTGACATAGCAAAGGTTACCTGCATCATTCGTCTATGCAATTTTGTTTCTATAACTAATTGATGTATGCTTTCTCAGCTGGCTGAGGTCAAAAAACAAGCTTTAGTTCTTGAATCATATCTTGAACAGAGGGGAGTTACTTTACTTGAAGGAAATTTGTCTTGCAAAGTTGTGATCCCCAATCCAAGTTTTCGGTATGTATTTTTATCCATGTCGCTACCATCAGTATTTTCATGTTTCTTCTTATGTAATTACAGAACCTCTTGAAGTGTGTGTACGGGTGTGGCTATTTTGGTATCTAACTTCCTTAGTGGTGCATAAACATATGTTTCTGTTTCATTTTAGTACAATTCATGCATTTCCGAGTGAAGTAATTACCTACGAAGAGTGGCAACAGCTGAAACCAGTATCAAGAAGTAAAATTTCTGGTTGGGTTAAAGGCGCATTCAGCACAGGAAAAGAGATGCAGGAATCATCGCGTCAAAAACTCAATTTCATCCTTGGTACGGCACCAATGTGGGATAGGTCATACCTCTTATCTTTATTGACATTCAATATAAATTTTGTTCGAGGTAGTTAGAGTTTTGGGTTCTCTTGATCCCTCAATGAAGTAGTTCTATTCAAAGAGTTATCACTGAAAGTTGATTATGCTGCAGAGTGGAGCTTAAAAGTAGCAAAATTGTGTTAGGCGAATTCCTGGAGTTTAAAGGAAAGCAAGAAGATACACTGGCTTTAAGAAAAATCAAAAGATCAAAAGTTGACCGTATCTCTATTCAGAGTACCAGCATGTTTGGATTAGGTACATTCTCTTTAGACCTTGATTGTTTGTTTTCGTTTGCGATTGTGTTTATATTTACAAATGAGCTACAATCTTTAGCAACAGAAAAATTCATTTGTTGATTGTAAATTCAAACGCCAAATGAAAACAGAAGGCTCTTCTTCCGTTTGCTTTTAGCATTTGCATTTACCAGCTATGAAAGAATCAAAATGTGTTTATATTTTAAAAGCCTGAAATGTTTTTTGGAAATTTCTTTTTGGAACAATTGAGAACATAATCTGCTACGTTTTGTCGTGTTCCCATTTGATGTTATTTTGAATAATGAAGTAAAACATTGTAGCGAAAAATTGTAGAAATCGAGCGTAACTAACTAAAAATGGAATCTGGTTGTGCAGCTCCATCGAGGTTGCAGGTTCTGTATTCGTATAGAGACTACAGAAGTGAAGGCAGTTCAGGATCAGAGTCAAAGGAAGTTACCGTGAGGTCGAGCACTGAGGTAATGTTTCAGCCAAGAGACTCCGCAAAGATGAAGAAATTTAAGCTATCCTCCCTTATCTCCGTTTCACTAAGTGCCTAACTTTGAAGTGAACTTATTATTATTTAGCAGAGTAAGGTTGTTAATGTCTACTATATAAATTTACATTGGAATTGGTGTTGTTTTGTTGAACAAAACAAAAAACACATACTGAACTCTTCTTATTTGGTACTGCTTCTATAGAAATCTTGCAGATAATAACTGAAGCGTTCAACCTTTGCAGTACACTAAAATCCACAGACAACAAAAACAACTTGAAGGAGAAAATAATAATAATAAAAGAACAATATGAAAGGGCAGTGTCTAAATCTTGATTTGGTATCCATGTGAATGCATAGATCCGTACTATAGATTTTAAAGCCTAGTTGCATAGAGTTCATCTTCAACCCAATAGATGTGGTCTCGGGTTGGGAGCACGGGGGCTGAAACTCTGTAATTGGACGCTTCCCGTGTTTAGTCTACTCCTAGAAACTTTACACACTAACTGAGCCAGTTGGCTTTTGGGTGTTGGCCTGGATGATTCACATGATGGCGGAGGATACCCAACGAACCACCACATCCGAGCACTGTCTAGATCAAAGGCCCCAAACACCTACTTTTGACTGCTGCTTGGAGTAAAGGAGTCCGAACAAATCGTCAGTTCCAATCTACGTTGTTCCGGAGCATTAGACAAGCCAAGTTTCATTGCCTAGGCTTCAGCCACTAAAACCAACGGGAGAACGCAGCTTTCCGCAGAAAAAGTTCCAGCTCTGTATCTTCCAATCAATGTCTGATCTTTCTAGGCTGTATCCACAAAGCAGTAGTAGCCTGATGTGATTACCAGAGGCTTAGAGAGGAGGCAGGATGGATGAGTGTGATAACTCTATTTGTGAAGATTCCTTTGCCATTAACTGGAGCAGAACCAATGGTTCTTGGCTTCTAGCGTTTTTTCCTATGCATTCTGATTTACGGTCCAGTAGTATTATATAAAAGACATTTCTCGAATTTACAAAATTTTGTTTTATATGATATGATTGTTGGAAACTATCATGAGGAGATATGAATCTACCTAAACCTGCAAGTGAGAGGATGGAATTGGCTCAACTGCTAAAAGAAACAGTAGCAGATCTTCATCTAAGTGGATATGTAGAAATACGCTATGATGATCTAGAGAAAGTGTGGTTTCTTTCCACTTCACTCAGTTAAAAACATTTTTCCTACACTATGACATGTATGATGGAAGCTCAAAAGACACATATAGCCTTTGCAACATATTCCTCAAAATAACAAAAAGACGATCTTTACTCCAAGTCTCCAACGAACTGCATATTTTTGCCACACACATGGATGCGTTTGTAATACCATTTACATTGGTTTCTTTTTTTCAACACTCTCTTTTTCATTTTTAACATTCCACATTATTTTATTTCTCTTCCACTTAATAACTCAACACCCACTCAATTTTTAAGCCCCACGATAGTTTATTTAATAAAATCCAACACCCTACACCACCATTTTTATTTCATACTTTTTTTTTTATGTTTCTTTTTTTTCGATTACATATGAAGAATAATTATCGATTGAAA
The DNA here is from genome assembly GCA_028015245.1 of Cardamine occulta. Classification (NCBI taxonomy): domain Eukaryota; kingdom Viridiplantae; phylum Streptophyta; class Magnoliopsida; order Brassicales; family Brassicaceae; genus Cardamine; species Cardamine occulta. The sequence goes on from CM051369.1 coordinate 10,305,915, forward strand.
TTAAATTAAAATAAGTAAGATTTAAAAAAACTTTTAAAATAATTTTGATTTTTTATATATTTTTAATTATAAAAAATTAGCAAGAAATAAAGACAAAAAATAGAGATTGTCATTATTAAAATAAATAAAATTACAAACAAATTTAAAATGCAATACAATACACTAATAGACACAACTAATAAAAACACACATGGTTGATAATTTGGTATAGTTGACGACATAGTGAAATTTGGTGAAAACCTATAATTTGTTATATTTTGGAGGCGTGGTTGGGATTTGGGTAGTGAAAAGAGTAGTTAGTAGAATTTTGGGTTTGAAGTGGTTATATTAGGATACATCTTACTAAAACTACGTTTAAATTTTTTAAAAGAAAGGTTTCTGGAAGGAAACTAAGAAAATTATAGAAAATACGTTTTTATGTCTCCAAAATAAATGAAACAAGTTTTAATTTAGGAAAAATTACATAAAAATACACCAACTATTTATCGATTTCCATAAAAATATATGAACTTTGTGGATATCCAAAAAAATACATGAACTAATTATTTCTTCCATTATAATACACAAACTTTGTAAAACTTTTGTATTACCATATATAAGGTAAACAACATATAACAAATTTTTAAAATCATATATTTATATATATTATATTATTTACATCACAAATTACCCAAATCACAAATAAATACAACTTATATTATTATTATCACACACAATTTCGCGATGTTATTTTCAAAAAACAATGGTAACTTTATTACTGAAATTTTATGAATTTAAAGAGATATATTTTAACTTTAATTTTTAAAAGAGTATTAGAAGTTTTATCTTTTTTGGATTTTTTTATTTATGAATTTAAAATTTTACAAGTTTAATTTTTATTTAGAGACTTATTTTAGGTTTTTTACAATTTTTTAGAATTTTATTGAGTTTTTTTTGGATTTTATAAAATAGTTTTTTTATCATAATATTTTTTTTTATTTTAATTAAAAATAAAAAGTTTTTACTTTTTATAAGATCCTAAATGTTAAATGAATACAATTTAAAAGTTTGTGTATTATAATAGAAGGACAAAATTATTTATGTATTTTTTTGGATACCCACAAAGTTTGTGTATTTTTATAGAAATCGATAAATAGTTGGTGTAGTTTTGTGGAATTTTTCCTTTTATTTATAGTGTATGAAAATAATGAATTTTGATGTTAAAAATAAAATTTAAAAATAATTTAATATGAAATAGTTGATCTCAAATAGGTTGGATGAAAAACAAATATCAAGAATCTCAAGTATCCAGTAAAAAAACAACACTTGTCCCAACCCAAAATTTACAGATTTCTTCTCAACGACAACATCTTAGAACGCACTATGTGGCAACAATGGTCCCTTTCCCCTGCTCATTCAACCTATTGAATGTTTTCAACACAAACTAATCGACGTATATTCAACAACCAATTCAACTAACTCATTGCAAACATTCAACCTTTTTTTTTTAACTAACCCATTGTACATAGTGTAAGAATCAAAAATAAGATTTGTTTTTTATTTTGATCTCATATTCTAAGAGCATGTGCATTGGAGAGAACCTCTCTTAGTCTCTCACATATATTATTTTAATTATTTTTATAGAATTTAATTGTTTATTTAAAATTTAAATTGTAAACAAACTTCAAAACCAATCATGTTTATGCATTTGTCAAATGAGTATTTACAAAGGGTTATCAAAGTCTCTGGAATGAGAGATTCATTCCATTCTCTTTCTTATTTTATTTATTATTATTATTATTTTATTGGTGATAGACTCAATGAAAAACTCACACTAAATAACTGGGAGGAGGGGACTAACTGTTGGTACTGGATTTAGCATCCTACCTTAGACCCGATCCAAATTAAGACCGACTTTTTTCAAAGCCTAAATGAAGTGGCCTATAAAGACTTAGACGGACCTAATCAACTAAGAAAAGGAATCAACTCGGAAAAGTAAAGATTGGACAAAAAAAACCTAATTCAAGAAGGAAAAAGAAGCCCTCAACGTCCTAAAATCACTATAAATAAAAATCTTCCCTCCTCTTCACAAATCATCTATTAAAATCATACAGAAATCACGGAGAAGACTTTAGAAGACTCTTTAATTATTTTGTCTTCTTACTCGAAAAATCCTTTGTTACTTCCTTCATAATTATCAATAAAATATTCAATTTTCCAAACCCTAATTCATAACATCGATAAAAAAATCTTAATTGAATTGTCGGATTCAACAGTTGGCACCGTCTGTGGGGAGTCTTATAACAAAAGCCCAAAGCTCAACAATGACAGAAATACAACCTTTAAATCCTCATGACAATTGACAGATCCAAGACACCACATTGCGAGGCGATTTCCCGACGGAGTAGAACAACACATGTCACGATAAACCTATCCATACAAGGCCCCAAGAGTCATCTTTCTATAGAATCCAACCTTGATTCAATCCGAACTGTTCGATGAAAGTTATCGCTGTTTTTCTGAATCAGACGCACTCTGTTACCCAAGCTGCCTCCTTGCGAAGCGATTTACAGAAGTAGCTCGACGAACCAGGTGACTATCAAGCTCTCTACGGATTGCCCCAAGAGTCAGGTTTCCATAAAAGCAAACCTTGCCTCAATCGGAGCTGTCGGATGGAAGTTATCACCGTTTTCCTGAAAGATGTGCAATCTGTCCGAAGCTCTAAAACGCAATCCGCCGTGTCAGATCGGCCAACTTCGGGACCAGTTTTACAGCAAACCACAAGGAACCACGTGACGATCTACATATCAATGGAAAGCCCCGAGACATATCTATTATGACCAACCTCGTCTCTATTGCCGAGCTCATCCCAGCTGTATCGTTGTATCTGTACATCCCCCGCTAGGAACGCCTTCTCCCTCTATCAAAAAACATCAAAGCTCACCTAATTCGAGCTCCACAAACTCATCAGCTCACAAATTTGGCATCGTTCGTCCAAAACAGAGCTCTACCGGGATCAAGACCTCATGTTAAACAACGCTTTACCTCCATCATCGCTAGAGCAAGTTCTCAACTTAACTTGTCAAAAAAAAAAAAAGAATGCTCCTCAACCGAGCTACAAAAATACAACGAAGAAACACTCGTCAACCAAGAGAAGATGATCATCTGCTGATCTAAACAATAAAAGGACACTCGAGCTAAAAAGAGAAGTATGGAAAAAGCAGTGTGAAAGAGGCAACTTTGGAGGCTCGCCAATGCCAGAAATAATGCCGAACATGCAAGAAAAATATACCCACACGACCATCATCAGCTCAGAAGTCCATAGCAATTAACTGAGCTTAAATCAGAGTAGAACTCAGCAAGTTATAAGCATTGCTTCCTACAGAAAAAACAACAGAAACTGTCATAAATCTGTGCCAAGTCTGAAACCCAGAATTCTATATGCGACTAGAGGTTTTGCAAGACAAGTTCCCGACGAATCAAAAGGAATTAGAGTTCTATCAAGGAATAAATGAAACGATCTTGCTGCAAGAAATCCATTCCAATTGACTTATTATCCATCCAAGTTAATCTCTATCCGTGAATCTCCTTGGAAGTTGGCTCAAAATCATCCAAACCTGCAGAAACACAGAAAACTGGTATGTTGCAGCATTCTCAAAAGAACGTGGAGCGCTTATCTAAAGTTCGATCAGGCTACAACTTTGCAGAAAGTTTCATGGTATTACCAGCTATAGGTTCAATGGTGGGATTGAAGAATTAATGGTTCCGTTTGAAGTTATTTTTGCATCTCTAAGGCAGCCCATAAGAAGTGTTTTATACCAACAAATGGTTAAGCAACATCATCTCCGGTTCACACGATCTCCGTTTCAGTGACTTCTCCCACCAAGATAAGTTTTTCTAATCTTTAAACACTTTTTTCTTCAAACTATTTGCTAGTTTATCTACATCTAACCGGAGCATCGAGCCCCACGTATCCTTAAGCCGAGCTTTTACCTCGCATCTTAAGTCGAGCTTTCGCCTCGCATTTTCTTAAGCCGATATTTCGCCTCGCATTTTACCTAAGCCGAGTTTCCACTCACAAACCAAGGAGTCGCCCAAGAAAAATAAGTTGACATCTGCACAATTCGGGCCTGATTTTCAAGGGGTCATCCGAGACAAATAAGTCGACATCCGCACAATCGGGGCCAGATTTTATATTGAAGTAGGGGGAAAAGTATAAGTCGAGGTCGCTCTTTGCATCTATAAACCCTTGGACTTAGTTCCACAAAAACCACAAAACAAGAAGTCGGGTCCAATCCTGCAAACTAAGGGGTCGTCCAAGACAAATAAGTCACCAGTTCGCATAATTGGGGCCTGACCTTCAAGGGGTCACCCGAAATAAGTAAGCCGATATCCGCATGATCAGGGGTCTGACCTTTCAACAAGTATAAGTCCAACTCTTTATAGTTCGCGTCTGTGAAGCTAGGTTCTGGCCTATTAAAACGTCAATCACGACAGATAAGCCGAATCAACTCGTCACCAAGCTCTGTACTCGCAACTAAAAGGAATCGATCTAAGTAAGACAGGGGATGCCTTGCATTAGTTCGTTTTGCCTATTTTTTCTGAGCTATCGCATCGTAAGCCGATCTTAGGACTGCAAAATAAGCCGAGCTCAGGATCGCATCAAAAGCCGATCTTAAAGCACGTAGAATAAACCGATCTCATGATCGCGTCGTAAGACGACCTCATTCTCGCATTATAAACCGATCTCATGGTCGCATGATTAGCCGACCTCATCATCGCGTTATAAGCCAACCTAGAGGTCACATCATAAGCCGAACCATCACATAAGCCGATCTCCAAAATTGCAGCATACCATCATTTTTTTAAAAAAAGCCGAGCTCAGCCTCGCAAGAAATCTCCACATGAAGTCGATCTTAATTTACATCAAGTCATCTTTTTTTACTTCGTCAAAACTCAACATTCGTTCAAACAAACTGGGGGGAAATTTGGGGGTTTTTAAGACCAACTCTAAAAACTTATCAAGACTGACTTCTTTCAAAGCCCAATCGAATTGGCCCATAAAGACTTAGACCGACCTAATCAACTTAGAAAATGAAATTAACTCGAAAAATAAAAGTTTGGACGAAAAAGAAAGCCTACTTCAAGAAGAAAAAAGAAGACCTAAACGTCCTCAATGCACTATAAATAAAGAGCTTCCCTCCTCTTCACAAATCATCTAAAAAAAATATTCAGAAATTGCGGAGAATACTTTAGATTAGACTATTTAGTTATTTTTTCTTCTTAGTCGAAAAATCCTTTGTTACTTCGTTCATAATCTTCAATAAAACATCCAATTTCTCAAACTCTAATTCCTAACATCGATGAAAAAGACCCTAATTGAATTCTTGGATTCAACAATGCTCTAAGCATTTCAAATAGTAAAGTGGATGTTTTATCATGTACTATATAACTTTGTAGATTACATTACACTCATTATAACGTTTTTAACCAATTTAATAAAATATAGTTGTTGAAAGAAATATATAAACAAATACCCGCGCATGCGTATTCACCTAATAAAAGATAAATTGAAAAAAACAGCACTTAATCATAAATGAATAATCATCAGCCTCCTAAACATTCATAAAAATTAATATTAATTACAACTAATTCATCAAACTCACAAAAATTAAATAACCAACAAATAAATAAACTAAAATAAACTATGGAAACAACAAGACAAAGAAAAATAAAAGTATAAATTGAAAAAAAAACACTTAATCATATATTAATAATCACCGGCCACCTCCACCGGTTCACTGAAAAACTACCATTCGCCCATTGAATCAATGATTGGTCTTTGCAAATTTATAACAAAATTAACATCAATATGAATGAATTGTGAATAAATTCTACTAACATTTACATCAAATCCATGGTTTGTTTGCACTTTTTTTTATAAGTCCATACATTAAATAGACAAAAACATTAAGAAAAAGTTTAGTAAATTTTTAGTTTATGTAATACTCCCTCGGTCATTATTATAAGTGTCATTTAAGGTTTTTGCACACAGATGAAATAAACATTTAATTTTTTTCTTTTACGCATTATTAATGAATCATCATTTAAATTTTTCATTAGTATATTAAAGTTAAGGGGTAATAAGGGTAAAACTATAAATTCTATCAAAATTCTATCAAAATTCTGACACTTAATATGAAGTTATTTTTGATGACGATGAAAAACAAACTATAAAACAACAATTCTTCTTAATAAGTAACCCTGCTTCTATACAGAATCTTGCAGATAATGAATGAAATGTTCAATCTATGCAGTAGACTAAAACCCACAGACACAACAAAAACAACATCAAGAAAGAAAAAAAAAGAGAACAAGATCAAAGGGCAGCGTCTAAATCTTGATTTGGTAGCCATGTGAAAGCATAGATCAAATATAGAGACCTATACTCTTAAGATACCTAGATAGATAAATATAAACCAAGAAAAGCCCAGTTTGTAAAGAGATCATCACCGTCCTCTACTTTTGACTGCTGCTGCTGCTTGTACTCTTCTTTTTAAGCAAGTTACCAAATTTGCGGAGCAAAGGTTTCTTCTTCTTCATCTGCTGTTCCTTTAAGAGAAGGTTTCCAGAGTCTTCAGTGTGGTCTGTTGAAGATAGGCCATTGCTGTATTGATCCATGTTCTCACTGCCTTCTGCTTTCGACTCAACTTCCTCTTCCACTGAATCAAGCTCGGTCTCTCTTTCTGGAGATACTTCGCTTTTTTCTATCTTGTAGCTCTCCCACATCTTGAATTCAGATTCCACACTGTTCTTTTCTACTTTTTCTTCTCCTTCAACTTTGTGAGCTACCTTATGAGTTGCTGCTACTCTTTCACCCATCAAATGTTTATCAATTGCTTCCATGGGACTTTCTTGTACCATATGTTCTTCTCTGCTTCTGTAATGAAAAGGATCAATCTTTGTTTTGTCTTCCCCATTCCTAGCACCATTTACTTCGGAAAACTGAACCAAGTCATAATCTTTTCCGATGTTGGTGTGCTCACCATTTCCAATCTTTGATGGCCGTTCTTCCATTTTCTCAAGGGTGGCAGTTTTCAACTCGGTTTCTTTGTCATGTAAACTCTCTTTCAGCTTCGACAACTCCTCTATTTTCTTTGCTGCTAAAGCATCCCGTGTTTTTAGCTCTTGGTTTTCTTGAGAAACTCTTTGGAACTCACTTTCTTTATCAAGCCAACTTTGCTCAAGATGTAACAACTCATCAATCTTTTTCAAAGATGAAGCCTCCTTGGCCTTAAGCTCCTCATTTTCGTGAAAGACTCCTTGCAGTTCGTTCTGCTTATCAAGCAAACTCTGTTTAAGACTTGTCAACTCTTCAATCCTCTGTAGGGATGAGTCTGCTTTGGCCTTGAGCTTCTCATTTTCAACAATCGCAGCATTCAGCTCATTTTCTTTGTGAAGCAAACTTTGTTTCAGATCTGACAGCTCGTCTATCGTCTTTAGTGACGAAACCTCCTTGGACTTCAGCTCCTCATTTTCGCAAACGACAGCCTGTAACTCATTCTCTTTAACGAGCAAACTTGTATTCAAATTCGATAACTCTTCTATCTTCTTCTGGGCTAGAGTGTTCTTGGATCTAAGGTCCCCAATCTCCACGACGAGACCATGCAACTCATTTTCTTTATCAAGAAGATCCTCTTGCACCTTTGACAACTCCTCAATCTTCTTAAGATAAGCAGTCTCCCTTTCTTCAAGCTCCTGTTTTTCGTGAATAGAACTCTGGAGTTCGGTTTCTTTCTCAGATAAGATTTCATGCAATTTTGACAACTCCTCAATCTTTTTAAGATAAGCAGACTCTCTTTCTCTCAATTCCTCATTTTCCTGAACAACTGTTTGCAGTTTCTTCGCTTGATCAAGTAAACTTTCATTCATCGCTGACAACTCCTCAGTCTTCTTAAGTAATGTAGTCTCTCTTTCTCTGAGCTCCTTACTTTCTTCAGATATTTTCTGCAGATTGGTTACGCTATCAGCCAATCTCACATTCGCTGTTGACAATTCCTCAATCTTCTTAAGATAAGCAGCCTCCCTTTCTCTGAGATCCTCACTTTCTTTAATAATGTTCTGCATATTGGCTACGTTATCAACCAAGGTTTCATTTGCCTTTGATAACTCCTCAATCTTCTTCAAATGGGAAGCCTCCCTTCCTCTAAGCTCCTCAGCTTCTTGATCAATGCGCTGCAGTTTAGTCTCTTTATTAGCCAAGCTCTCATTCACCACTGATAACTCCTCAATCTTCTTAAGATAAGCAGCTTCCTTCTCTAGGAAATCCTCCTTTTCTTTAATAATGCTCTGCAATTTGGCTACGTTATCAACCAAGCTTTCATTCGCCAACGACAACTCTTCAATCTGCTTCATATTTGCAGCTTCCCTTCCTTTCAGCTCTTCAGCTTCTTGAGTAATGCTCTGCAGATTTGTTTCTTTTTCAACCAAGGTTTCTTTCGCCTTTGACAACTCCTCGATTTTCCCAAGTACAGAACTCTCCCATTCTCTGAGGCTGCTGTTTTCTGCAATGGTATTCTTTAGTTCATCTTCTTTGTCCAACCAGCTCTCTTTTAGTTTCATGCTTTCAGCTTTAGCTTCTCCAAGTGTTTCTTGTAGATACTTTATCTCCACCTCAGCTTCTTTGAGATTATTTCTCAAATTAGCTTCTTCCTCCTTCCTTGCACATGCATCTTCTTCACTTTCTTTGAGCAAATTCATCAGCCTGCTTACTTCTTCCTTCAAAGACGAATTTTCTTCTACTGATTTCTTCAAACAGCCACTCAGATCAAGCTCTTTCTGTTCCCACCCAGCCTTAGAGTTCTGAAACTCATTCTCGTTGCTATCTAAGGCACTTTTCAAACTATCAACTTCATTTCTTGCATCCTCAAGCATTTTTTCATACTTTTTATTTGTCTCCTTTGAAGCCAACTTCAAACTGTCAGCCTGGGCTTCACAGTTCTTAAGCTCCTCTTGACATGCCAAGAACTTTTCCTTTGCTTGGCTTGCTTCATTAGATGCTTCCTGCAAAGTCAACGTTAAGCTCTCCATATCTTTCTTGCTCTTCTCTTCTTCCATCTTAAAGCGTTCCAACTCTATCGAAAGTTCTGTCTTTTCACTCAATAGATTCTGAATATTCGATGCCGCAGCCTTTTCATTGTCCAAGGCCTCAGCTTTTTCCACTTGGGAGATCTGAAGGTCAGATTTTATTGATTCAACAAGTTTTTCCATCTTGGCAGCTTCTTCTTTCGCGATGCAAACCTCGCGTCCAGATTCCTCAAGATCTTTTCTATGAGCTTCAATTGTTTTCTCTAGCAACTCAATCTTCTCTTTTTGTGCAGCACTATGCGCCTTTGTCTCATGCAGTATTTGATTACTTATAGCCAGCTGCTTCATAACTGACTCCATAGATTCTGAAGCAGATGTCTTCAATCTATTTGATTCTTCAACTTGTCTTTCAAGATCATGAACCTTGTTCATCCATCCTTCTGCTAAGCTATTAGCGCAAGATTCAGCCATTTTAGCAGCTTCTAGATCAACATTAAGCTGTTCAATTGATTCTTCTTGCTCTTTCAGACTACTCTCAACGTTACTAACTTTTTGAAGCTCCCCTCTCAACATTTCAATCTCAGACTTCAGTTTAGACACGATCTCATTACCTTCAATAGCTTCTTTTTCTTCTTTTGAACCAAGCAATGCCTTTAACCGGCCTAGTTCAGAAGAAAGAATCTCAGCCTTCTCAGCCTGGTTTTCAGCAATCTTCGTCGCTTCCTCAGCATGACTTAAAGCCTTATTTTTAGCATCAGCAGTCATAGCCAATTCATGTTTTACCCTCTGGAGTTCTTCAGTAGTAGAGAGAAGAGCTGAGATGTCCAAAGCATGCTGGCTTCTAATAGACTCTAGCTCGTTCCTCGAAGTTGCATCTTTTTTCTGAACAGCTTCAAGTCCAGCTTGTTCCAGTTCAACAGCTCTGAATTTCTCGACCTCATAACATTCCTCAGCTCGTTTCTGAGCTGCTAATGCCTCTTTAAGTTTCTGATTGGCTTCTTCATTAAGTTTCTCGGATTCTTTAAGATCATCTATAGCTTTTGCCTTATCTTTCTTCAGCAATGCTATTTGCTCATCAGCTTTCTTTAAATCCTCCTGAATTTGATTCAACTGAGCCTGCAACTCCGACCCTTTTACCAACCGCGATGGCGCTTTCTGAAAATATCAACAGTTTTAACAGATCAAGAAAACCATAATGTACCAAATGAAAAACAAAATTTTCATATTTACAGTCAATTCAATGTAACTTAAAAACAAAAAGGTTCTTGAATCAGTTGAAATGGGGTTTAGTGACTTGCCTCAGGTGTAGGAACTCTAGGAGTCCTACGCTCAGAAGCAGGCTTTGAGTTAACAGATTGAGGAGAACGGTCAAGCGAAAGACGAGTATTCGACACCGGGGAAGAGGAATTGCCATCCGATTTAGCAGCATTGAGTTTACCAATTCGAGATGGTGGTGGTGATGGTTTACTTCTAGGAGTCTCCATCAAACCAGTTCTACAATACATTGAATCAATACAATACAAATGTTACATTAACATATCAATGAAAAGCTTTTAATTATACAGATCTTACATATTACCAAAACAGACTAAAGTTCACAACATTCACTAAACATACAGATCCAATTGTCAAATTCAGAGATCATAACAGATCCAATTATATTCAAAGTGAAAGACTTTAATTATGAATACATGTAGAAGAAAGAGTAAAAGTACACTCACTTGGTTCTAGATGCCATTGTTGTAACAGAAGAGCTTCACAAGAAGTGAGAATTTAGAAAGACACAAAGCCAAGAGAACAGAAGAGTTAATGCAGCTAAATTCCCAACATTGCTGGATCGATTCAAGTCTTCTCAGAACTACACAAAGACTTGAACTTTTGATTTGGGTCTTCTTCAGAACAGAACAAAGTCTTGAACTTTAGCAAAAGAATGGTAGGAAGAAATAATAATGAGTAATGGGTTGAGCTGTCTCCATAGTGGTCACCCTCTCTCTCCTTTCTTTTTCACCGCTTTTATTTTCTTTTTTTTTTCTTATGACAAAAGAAAAAAAAGAAGAAGAATAATAAAAGCTGTGAGTGTGAAGTGGACCAAACTAGTTGGCTTTATTTAATAATAGGAGGTGAGGAATATAAATCGCTGTAACGATCTGATTTAAGAAACAGAGTTGAGATCTTGGAGTTGTGTCATGTGGACTTCATGTGCTTCTAATTATTTTTTGTTTCGATTCCATTTTATAGACATAAGATCAATCATGCTGCTTGATTTCTGTCATATTAGAGATCTGTTTATTTACTTTAAACACAGTTTATTAATATAATTAATTTATAAGAGAATTATGATTTATCTATATTTCAAAAGTTTTATCTACTTTTGTTTCGGTACATTACTGGAAAAATATCTAATTACTTAATTTTAGAACAAAAAACAAAAAAGAAAATATGACGTTGACATTTTCATATTGATCAATTTTCTTAAAATAACGAACTAATCTAGCGTAAACAAAAAAAAAACATTTTTATTATGAAGAAATGAAAATACTTTCTATGTAACTGCATAAACCTGCTAAATTAGCTAAAAACCAGCAAAACGGGTGATCCGGTATGATTTCAAAATATGGTCCACCAAATTTAAGCCATAATTTTGATTAATTAGAGTTTTTGAATCAAAATTTAAACCATAATTCAAAATCATTATTTTTTTCTTTTTCAATTTTATTTATGTTTTCTAATTCTAATAGAGATAATTATTTTTATTTCTCTAAAATAGCTTAAAATTTTCGAATCCTAACTAGATAGAGATTTGTTAACAAAACGTTCTAGAACTCGAAACAATGTGGTAAAGTTGGTCTATCTCACAGTACCAACCATCTAAACAGGTAACATAAGACACTAAACACCCGAATGAGTCTTAGAAGACATTTCAACTTTCTAAATAAGTTTGATAGGTTCGCTTAGACGAATTAATTTCAACTCCCGTTGGCCAAGAATATTAAGCTCATCAATTGTTTATTTCAGTAAACTAACTATCGATTTCGGCGTATAGGTTTAACCTGGAAATATGATAGTAGATTTGTCAACCTAACATAAGCATAAAAAACACAAAAGATGATGAACTATAATGATAAATCCCTAATCAAACTCAGAGGAGAAGCTATAGATATAGCCTATGAGATGTTTTTATTAAATTAAGAAAAATCAATAGTAAAGAGAAAAATTCCACAGTAAATTTGTAACACCCCAGTCCCACAGTTTTGAATCATAGAGTCTAGGCCTGTTAAAAGTCCAATAAAACCAAATGTTAAACTAATAAGGAGGCATACATAAAAGATCTTAGAGTTTTCTCTTTTTGTTTTCGTGTTTCCTTGTTCATGGCAGAGTGAGAGAGGTCATGAGAAAAGAAAGAAACGAGAGAAAGAGAAGAATAAGAAGATGAAGACAGATTCGACCGGTTCTAGGAGAACAGACAAACAGATGAGCAAACAGACTCGTTTTTCAATGTTGTTTTCTTGAGAAATGCATGACATCAACATGTAGCCACAGCCAAAAGCGGATCTTAAATAGGAGCTATGGTTGGAAAGTCATGGTTGTTCTACTGGAGAAGATTTATGCAAATCGAATTCTGCCGCCACCCAACTTCAAGAGCAGTTTTCCGGTAAACCGTAAGGAGTTAGGAGACTATCTACATATCCACTGGAAACCCCGAATGTCAGTTTTCCAGCAGGCACATCCAGATTCCGGTATAAAATCTGGCCAGAATATGGGTATAAACCCTAGTTTCTCTTATTCAGAAACTCTAATTCGTATTTTTAGCAAGTTCCTATTTTAGAAAGTCTCTAATTTTGGAAGTTTCTATTTTAGGAAATTACATCAAAGGAAGTTGCCAAATAGGAAAGTCCATAAAAGGAAATTTTCAGAAAAAGAATGTCTATATATATATAGACAAAAAGAGGAAACTCCAAAAAAAGAATATATATATATATATATATAATATCAAACACAAAGCCGAGGCATATCCGTCAATCAAATATTTGTTGGTAAAACATTTTATGTGAAAAATATATTATCTACCGGCATAGAGTCCCGTATGAGATCGTTGTGAATAACGGGTCCCGATTCATTTCCAAAGACATCGAAGACTTTGTAAGGTAAAGGGGAATCCAAATGAGTTATTCAACTCTGAGGTATCTACAAGGAAAAGGACAGGCAGAAGCAGCGAACAAAACTATATTGAGCAATTTGAAGAAGAGACTTAATTCCTACAAAGAAGGCTGGTATGAAGAACTCCAACCGGTGTTATAGAGATACCGAATAACACCTCCCAGGGCAACTGGAGAAACCCCATTCTCCCTAGTTTATGGAATGGAAGCTCTAGTTCCAGCCGAACTGAATGTCCCAGGACTTCAACGAGCCAAACTCCCCCTTAATGAGTCATGCAACACCGAGATGATGGAGGATGCGCTAGATACGATCAATGAAAGACGAGACCAAGCCTTAGTTTGGCTTCAAAATTACTAACAGGCAACAACAAGATATTATAATTCAAGGATAAAAACTTGACCCTTGTAGGTGGGTGATCTCGTCTTAAAAAGGATCTTCGAGAATACCAAAGAAGATGAACCTTATCAAGTAACAGAGATAGTTCGTAATGGCGTATACAAGTTGGCAAATCAAGAAGGAATCCCAGTTCGGAGACAGTGGAATATCCTCAATTTGAAGAAATTCTATGTTTAAACGTTATGCACTCATGTACTATGAACTACGATTTGGCTTGATCCCAAGTTGGGTACATAGGCAGCCCCGTTAATACGGGCACAATTAAAATAAAAAAGTATTATATATATATTATTCAAGAAAACTCCGGTTCAAAGAAAACATGGGTTCGAGGGACGAAACAAAAGGAAATAAGCCCAAACTCGAGCATACAAATTGGGAAAATGAGAAGGCGCGAAGAACTAGCCAAATGTTACAAACCGATGAGTTAGTCCCTCTCACAAAACAGTTCAGCCCCTTGTCCCACAAGATAAATGATCTCTCGAACATATGGAGGGATATAATGCTCGAAGTTTTCAAACCCTAGCACAATCCAATCCAATAGGTGCGCCTTGAGCACACATATCTTATGTAATACTCGGAGAATTCATTTCTCCATTTCAGGAACCCTCGCCTTGAGCACGTCCCTTGCATGATCGAGCTCCTTGTATTTAGCCACAAGCTGAAAGAAACAAAACCCAAGAAATTTGAACGAAGTAAAAGCATGGAGCAGAAACGAAGTGACTAGTCCAAGCATTACAAGAAATCTACCGCAAAACCGATGGACTTTCCGACGGAATATAAGTCCGTCGGAAAAAACTGATGGCCTTCCGATGAATTTCTGACGAACATGAAAATTGATAAATCTGTCAGCAATCTGTCGGTTTCCCATCGGTATTTTCCGACATATATTAATCCATCGGTTTCCGTCGGAAACCCTTCGGCATGCCATCGGTTTTTTTGACTGATTTAAATCTGTCGGAATATAAGAACGTTAATATAACCGTTGTGATAGCCGTTTAAAACCGTCAGAAAATCCGTCGGAAATCTGTCGATTTTTTCTGACAGATATAAATTCGTTGGAATATATGAACGTTTATATAGCCATTGTTATAGCCATTTAAAAACCGACGGATTTCCGACGGTAAGCATTTTTTTATATATATTTCCATACTACTCCATTCAATCACAATTTTTACATTTCAATACTTCAATTCTAAAAAAACACGTCAAGAGAGAGATGTCTTCTTCTAGATATTTTAGATCGTTGATGGACGAAGAAATGTTTGATCCGGAATCGAAGTTATTTAACGATGGTTATGCACGAGGTATATGCGAGTTCATGACGGTTGCCAGAAATCAACCACGAGTGCAAAAAAGTGGTAAGATGAAATGTCCATGTTCAATTTGTTGCGATTCTCATAATGTTAAGATAGAGATGGTTTGGCATCACTTGTATTGCAATGGGTTTATGCCGGATTACAAGATTTGGTATCTACATGGAGAAAAAATTTATATTATGGTAGTAGTAGCAGTGAACCCTATGTTGCGGATAGCTTAGGAGAACATAGAACGGAAGTAGATTTTGGTGTAGGTACCGTCGAGATGGTGAATGATGCGTTTAGAGAGAATTTGCCATCGACCGTAATAGATGAGGATCAGGTTGAAGAACCAAATGTAGAAGCTAGAAGATTTTTTGATATGTTAGACGCAGCGAAGCAGCAATTATATCATGGGTGTAGAGAAGGTCATTCGCCTTTATCATCTGCTAGTAGAATGATGTCCATTAAGACAGACTTCAATTTGGCTGAGGAATATGTTGATGCGATAGCAGATTTTGTGAAAGATCTTTTGCCTGAAGATAATCTTGCACCGACATCATACTACGAGGTACAAAAACTTATAGCTGGTCTTGGTTTAGCGTATCAAGTGATAGATGTGTGCATCGACAACTATATGATATATTGGAGAGAAGATAAAGACTGGAGAAGTTGTCGATTTTGTCATAAACCACGGTTTCAGGAATGGTAGTGGGAGAGTTCCAATTCCATTTAAACGTATGTGGTACTTACCGTTGACTTCTAGGTTGAAGAGGTTATATCAATCTGAGCGCACGGTAGACCAAATGAGATGGCATGCAGAGCATCGTCAAGATGGAGAGATTACACATCCTTCAGATGCAAAAGCGTGGAAACATTTTCAATCGCTGTATCCGGATTTTGCGTATAAAAGAAGAAATGTGTACCTCGGGTTATGTACAGATGGTTTTAACCCATTTGGGAAGCATGGAAGGTAGTATTCGTTGTGGCCCGTAATTGTAACACCGTACAATTTGCCCCCTGCTATGTGCATGCGTCGAGAGTTTTTATTTCTTTCTGTTCTTGTTCCCGGCCCTCCAGCCATTGATCTATGAGTTACAAATACTATGGAGTCATGGTGTCGAAGTGATTGATGTTTCTCGCTAGCAGAATTTTAGGATGCGTGTGGTTCTTATGTGGACCATTAGCGATTTTCCAGCATATTGTATGTTATATGGATGGACAACTCATGGAAGATTATCGTGCCCATATTGCCAAGACAACACAAATGCTTTCCAATTGAGGAACGGAAGAAAGCCGTGTTGGTTTGATTGCCATAGAAAGTTTCTACCGAGGGAGCATCCGTATCGTCGGACTAAAACATTATTTACGAAAAATAAACAAGTGTTTGATGCTCCACCAGATGAGATAGACGTAGACGGTAGTACTTTATTGAAGCAGTTGAGAGATTTTGGTGCTGAGTTGACTTCTGAATGTGGGGGTAATGGGCATGAACCTGTTTACGGTGTCAGGGAAGTTCATAATTGGCATAAGAAGATATCTTTTGGGATTTGCCTTACTGGAAGGACCATTTATTGAGGCACCATCTCGATGTGAAGCATGTTGAAAAGAAGTTCTTTGACAACATCATGAATACGGTTTTAAACGTCCCGGGGAAGACGAAAGACAATCTAAAGTTTAGGTTGGACTTGCCAGAGATTTGCGATCGTGATTTTCTTGAAATTCTTCCAAATGGTCAGTATCCTTTTGCTCCGTATTGGTTGGACACAGAAAAGAAAAAATATTTTTTTGACTGGATTCAAGACGATGTTAAATTCATGCGGAGAAGGAAAGTTTATCGGAATGAAGAGTCATGATTGTCACGTTGTGATGCAGAGACTTCTTCCATTTGCTTTTGCCTATCTCTTTCCTAAAGATGTCCACGAAGCAATTGCAGGTATATTCGTTTTCATGAATTTTTAAAATTAATCATATATATATATATATATATAATTAATCATATATATATATATATATTTGCAGGAATTGGTGCTTTCTTTCGAGATTTATGCACGAGAACACTTACAGTTGAGGGGATCCACAATTTAGAGAACAATATACCCTTGATCCTTTGCAATCTTGAGAAGATATTTCCCCCGTCTTTTTTGACGTTATGGAACATCTTCCGATCCACCTCGCCGAGAAGCCGCAGTAGGTGGTCTTGTTTAATTCCGTTGGATGTATCCTTTTGAGAGGTACATGTTTCATCTAAAGAAGAAGGTTCAAAATTTAAGTCGAGTTGAGGGGTCTATTGTCGTACAGAGCCTCAACGAAGAAGCCTCACATTTTACGGAATATTACTTTCCACCGGAAGTTCATACGAAGAGTAGACGCCCTGCTCGCCATGATGATAGAGGTGAGAAAACCATTTATCCCCTGGTAGTTCCTGAGTTGTTTTCGCAATTTGGTCGAGTCAGTGGGAAAGGAAAGAAACGCAAACTATCACAACAGGAGTGGACTCACTTGCATATGTATATCCTAACAAATTGTGAGGAGATGGCAGAGTACGAAAGGTAAAAAACTTAACTTAGTTAAATACTTGATTATTTTATACCTAAGTATTAGCTTTCAAAGGTTATATAATGTTGTTTGCTTTCAGGATTTACATGGCATTAATAGGTGGCTATTTTCCAGAACATATTGAAGAAGAACTTGAACGTCATAAGGAGGACGATTATATAACTTGCCTGCAATTTTACGTAAGTTTTAAAATACGGTTATTATATAATTTTAAGATTAAATACGTAAGTATTTTATTTTAATTTTGTGTAAATTATTTTTTTAGGTTTCTGAGGGAAACAAATGTGGACAAACCTTTCCGACTTGGTTAGTGGAGTTTGTTACTGGCCCAAACTACATTACAACCTCATACCCTAGGTATTGTAGTAGGGGATTTGCGTTAAGGATTCACGATGAAAGAAGGCCGAGGCCAACTGCAGATTATGGTATTTCGGCTCAATCTGGTGATGTTGTCTACTACGGGATTCTCAGTGAAATATTGCTAGTGCGCTATCCAGGGATGTTGGACATGAGGTGCATTGTTTTTATGTGTGACTGGTATGATCCTGAAATTGGGCGTGGGGTTAAGGTGGACCAGTTTGGCGTCACGTTAGTAAATTCTAGTAGGAGACTTCATAAGTATGACCCATTTATCCTAGCATCAAAGGCAGACCAGGTTCGGTTATTTTAATAAATATTTTAAGAAATGTGAGTTATTGGATTCATCTTTAATTTTAATAATTAATTGTTTATTTCAGGTATGCTATATTCGTTACCCTCGGCTAAAAAGGCGTTCAGATCCTTGGATTACATTGACTCCAATTAATCCAAGAGGAAGAATTTATGGAGTTTCTGAGCACGATGTTTTGCAACCAACTAGAAGTGTTCTAATGGATCCAGTTGAGCATTCTTTTGATATCGACCTTGTGGTAGATTTCACAGCATTCGGTGATGATAAAGTTCATTCAGAATCAGAAGAAGAACTTGGACAAAGTTATGAGGACGAAGACGACATTCCTTCAGAAGGATCATCATCTGAGTCAGAATAGTTACATTTGATTATTTGTTTTTATTTATATTGTAGTAAATTCAAAAAATATTTTAATAATTATGATCATTTGTTTTATTTATACTTTATATTTTAAATATTTTTTAAATAATAATTCTTCTTAAAAAACAGAAAAAACTACCAGAAAAAAACAAACTATAAAACAAACAAACCATCATGATAGTAGCTGTACCAACCGAAATTTATATCTATTTTTAGAAATTAAAAATGATTTTAGTATTTTATAATTATTTATATTAATTTATAATTATTTTTAGAAATTTGTAATGATTTTTCAAATTTATATCTATTTTTAGAAATTAAAAATGATTTTAGAAATTTATAGTTATTTTATTAATTTACAATTATTTTTAGAAATTTATAATAATTTATTTTGGATTTAAATTTTTTTAGGAATTACGGACTATACGACCATTCTACGGGCCGAGTACGTGGTGGTTCCGGTAGGGGTGGAGGTCCGAGGAGTACTCCTACGCAGTCGACACATATCCCGGAGACCGAGTCACCACCACCCGCTGCTACACCGACACCATCCGCTACTGCACCGACGCAAATGAGCGTCGAGAACTTCGTTGCTCTACCAGGATGAGATAGATTGACTCGTCTTCATCCGGATTGCGTTGGAAGAGACACATGGTAAGTTTGATTTTTCATTTTAAGTATTTTGAATTTTATTTACTAATTTTTATTTAACTATTCAAATTCTTCAAAATTATTTTGTTTTGTAGGTTTGGGGATTCCGGAAATGGGATTTCCAAGTCTATCAACCAGATGCTCAATGGATTGCTTCCGCATCCATATCTGACGTACAACCAAATGCCGATGGCGGATCAGGATATGTGGTTTCGCCAATTTGCTGTAAGTTATTCATTTTTTTATTGTTTACTTTGAATTTAAATAGTTTATTTTAGTTTAATTTTATATTTTCCAGCAAGAATTTACTTGGGACAGTCACATGACCACTGAGGTTAGACGATGCTTCGATAAAAAAGCATGGAGAATGTATTCATGGAAGCTGAACGAGTGGAAGAAGAAGTGGAACAAGAATGATGTTCCAAGGGAGTTGGTTACGAACCCAGGCCTATGGAACGGGTTATGCGCTTACTGGAGTGAAGACGGTACGAAGGCAAGCTCTACAACCCATTCTACGTGCCGGAACAGCGACCGCAAAGGAAAGGGCAAGGCGACGCACAATCTAGGAGCAGTTAGCTTGGTCACAAGGACAAAACAACTTGTAAGTTTTTTGTTTACTCAATATGTTGTTTTCAGTTTTAGATTCATAAAATTTACTCAATTTGTTAATTTTGTAGTTTCAAAAAGAAGGTGTCCAACCTTCTGCCCTCAGATTGCTCTAGGATGCACACACCAGCAAGAAAGATCATGAAATTCATGATGCGGTAGCTCGGGAGATCATTGACAACGTCAAGAAGATGGGTGATGAGTTCCTGCTTTCTCAACCTCTCACTGAAGGAACCCCGCCCCTCACCAAAGTTCCTTTTGACAAAATCAACGAGTTCGTCTATGAGGTAAGTTAAGTTTATATTTTAATCAACTTTTTTTCATTTCAAATATTCAACTTTTCGTTTATTACCGCAGTGTACTCCGAAGACCAAAGGTCAAGTTTTTGGTCTTCCGGACGATGTATCATCTTCGGCAACTTCACATTTCTACGGAGGTTCTTCCGATCTTAGGACACAGCTCGCACAAAGGAACATTGAACTGGAAGAATTGAGGACCAAGATGCAACGTATGGAAGAAGCCCATGAAGCGGATAGGTTGCAGCAAGAAGCGAAACGGGAGAGAACTCAAAAATTGGAGGCGGATCACGAGGCAGAATGGGAGAGAACAAGAAAATTGGAGACGGATCACCAGGTGATGGTTGTTCGGATGGACGCTTTCATGTCTCGATACCCACCACCACCACCACCACCGTAGATTTAGTTTTAATTATTTTGAAAACAATATTTCTGTTTTTTTTAATTTGCTTTTTTAAAAAATTTTCAATAATATTAAATATTAATTTTAATTTCTATTTTTAAAATTAAAATTTATTTTATTTTTAATTTATATATTTTGTAATTTTTAAATTATTATTAAAAACCATCGGTTATCCGTCGGTATTATGTCCGTCGGTGATCCGTCGGTATAATGTCCATCGGTTATCCGTCAGTCTTATATCCGTTGGTAATCCGTCGGTCTGATGTCCGTCGGTAATCCGTAGGAATAAGATCGTCGGTATTCTGTCGGTGTACTATCGGTTTTTTTAATCGGAACACCGTCGGATAACGGTCCAAATCTGGAACTCCGTCGGAAATCCGTTGGAAATATCAATGGATTTCCGATGCGGTTTCCAATTCCGACGAGATAGATCTGACGGCCATATCCGTCGGAAAACCGTCGGAATAAGCCGATTCTGACGGTTTGCCGACGGATATTGCCGTCAGATTTTGGCTGTTTTCTTGTAGTGAAAGGCTTACCTTTTCCATGAAGATCACGTCAACTTCCCGGTCATGAGGAGAGAATCGATCATTTAATCCACCAGGGATTATCACTGAGGTACCCCAACCAGTGGGATAAAGATTAGAATCAACTACAACTTTGAGAGCAGTGTTAGGATCCTTATGGGAATAAACAACGGTCGCCGAAGCTGGAGAATCTACTGGAGAATGCTTAATGCAGCGGAAGCTCGATGCCATTAGGGAATGAACTAATAGCTATCAGACCTAGCTCTATGTCTTACATGGCCAAGTCATCATTAAGGATGAATAGAAGCGAGTACCGGAAGATCAATTTGAAATTGATTCCTTTCCCATTTTAAACCCTGATTGATTGGATGAGTCCTGAAGTTAAGGAAATCTAAATTTCAAGATGGCGGCATTTAATGATGATTAAGCTAGATTTTAGGGAGAAAGCCATAGTGGATAGAAAAGGAAGGCAAATTTAAAATAGCGAGTCCAAAATATGTCCAAAATATAAGTGGGCTTTAGGTCCATTAAGCAAAAATAAAACAGGTTTGTTACATTCAAGGTTTGGGCTCGGGAACAAACTCTGTCATTGCCATTCCATTTTCAACGAACTCTTCTTTCACCTCGAGCTCTGGATCCTTTTTCTTTTCGGAAATCAAACCTCCTCCATGACTGTTGATGAAAGTGCGAAGACATTCAGGGATCCGAGCAACCGAATCCAGACCACGTTTCTCCCAGTTAAGTGGATTTGAATCCACATGCCGGATTTTTCTTTCCCCCTTCTGAATCCGTCTCTCGAGGGCTTTACTTTTGAGGCCAAGGCATTGATGTTCCGCACACTCAAAGTGGTGCCTGATCACAAGCTATGTATGGATAAAGGAGAAAGAATTATGGTCATCGAAATATGGAAAAATCATGCACATAACAAATAACTCATCCTATGGACATAATCTAAGGCTTTTTCCTCATCTTTCCCATGAAGAGTGCGGATGAAATCGGGTAGGAGCACTGATATATCATGACTTTTACCGGTTTTTAGCCATGATATATGTAGTTTTTATCAAGTCGTTTCAGTGTTTTTTTAGTCTTTTAGAGTCTTTGCAGCTTTTGGATGCTTTTGGAGTCAAAGGGATCGAAGCAGATTTGAGGTGGAGTGATCGCATAAGAAATGCCATATTTTTTCTCTGTGTCAGTCGACACCACTGCTGGTGTTAATCGACACCACTCCTTTTTGCCAAAATATCTCCAGAATCTTTTAGAACGATCTTGGCTTGTGTTTAGCTTTATTTTTAGGGTTTTGACCGCTTGTTGAGGCCATTTTAACTCTACGCTTTGATTTTATTCACAGACTGGGAGAGATATATTAATTTCTTAAATTCTTTCTATTATATTCATGATTTTTGTTTCACTCACTATGTCTAAGTAGTTTGCTTGTAAGGTTTAGGGGTTTTCAAAGGTTTGTGATGAATTGTTAGATTATTAGATCGTTAGGATTGAATCAATAGAGTTCTTCATCTAGATTGTGTTTACTGCTTCTTCTAGCTTTGCGACCTAGAATCTGATCTTAGGTTGATTAGTTGACATGCAAATGTAATTGATTTCCTGAACTATCTTAGATGAGGAAAATAACCATTTGCAAAGGAATTTGGCTTAGGTATTTTGTGAACAATCGAATCTGGTCATTAATGCTTGTCTGAATTGAGGAATTTAGCAAAGAAATTTGAAATTCTAGATTTAGACATAGATAATTTCCGCAGCAAAAACTGGTTGATTTTACTATTGTGTTTCGAGTTCGTGAACGGTTGTAGAAATTTGAAATTCTAGATTTAGACATAGATAATAATCCTGACAATGTATGTGTTCTGCAATTCTAAACTACCTGAGAAATTCCCTAAGCTTAATTCTCTTTCCAATTGTTTTACAACCCAATTAAATTGCTTTGTTGTTTTTAATTACAATTTCTATTGTTTAACTTAATTCATAAACCGATTAACCCATTTTCTCTTGAAAACAACCCGGCCAAGAGTTTGAAAGAACAAGTCAAACTTTGCAAACCCGACATAGTTGTTCGATTGCGTACAAACGCTCAAATAGACTTCAAACTACCAAAGTTACTAAGTCTTGAAATCTCCCTAGGGTGAAAACAGGCATAATCCAAATAAAAAAACTCCTTCGGGCAACACAGTAAGTCTATGTTTGAAAAAAAAAACAACTTGGGGCAGTCCCTAAAAAAGTGGAACATCCATGATCAGTTGGTAGTTTCAATATCTCTTGGAGGGTCAGTTCCCGAGGAGTCTCCTGCCATAGCTTCAATAGCATCAGCAATTTAATTTTGATCCAACAAAACTCCCACCGAAGTGACCCCAGAGCGATGGGAGAGGAGGCAGCTGTACCCTGAGTAAAAGAATCCCCGATCACAATCTTAAGGAAACCCAATGCTTAAGCCTAGCCAGGTGATGATCAGTAATAGTAGAAAAATTCAAGCTAAATTGGTTGAAATTTACCTCAATCGTAGGCGGAGGTGGGTTCTTGGAGCTCGCGGCGTGTGGCTGATCGACATTCTCGGGGAGCTCGGAGTTGAGTTCGAGAAGGGGAAGAGAGTTCGCAAAGGCTGAAGCGAACTATTGAAAATCAAGCGGAATGGTTGAAAGAGCCTTAAGCTCAGGCTCAAGCTCAGCAAGCGAACTATCCACCTCAATTCTTTCCTTCTCCAAGTTAGTATCACCCTTCTCAAGCTGATTGATGAGGGTTAGGTTACTTTTAAGCTCGTTCTTGTCAGAGCAGAGATGGGATCTGGTCTCCAAAAAACTGATGTACTCAGTCGCTTGTTCAAGAAGAGTCTGACCGTGCCCCTTGACCTCTTTCCTCACCAAACTAGTTTTTGACTTCAAGTTGTGATGCTGGAGTTTCAGTAGAACACTATGTTTCAAAGACAATTCTTCATACTTCTCCTCAGTGGAAGTCATCTTCTGTCTAAGGGAAGAGGTCGTAGCCTGCAATGCATTTTGTTCGAACAAAAGAGCCGAAAGCTTCTCCTCTGGTGTCTTGATTGTTATCCGCTCCTCGTTATGCTCTCTCTCTAATCTCACCGCACGTTCAAGCTTTGCTGCCCCTTTTTCTGAAACTTTCCTCAGTCCGTCATTCTTCGATTCAAGATCAGCAATTGTCTTCTTGGCCGCCTCAAGATCTTCCTCGGGGACCACTTTGGCAAGAATAGACCCGTAGAATTTAATCACGTCATTATGACCGGCAGAAAGCTAGGAAAAACAACAACAAGGGAGTAACCTCGAGGAGATACAGATGGGTAGGTTATCCAAAGGAGAATTAAAAACCTGAGCTATCTGGTTAGTCTGGCGAACATATTGTTCGCGGGAAACCGGGTTCCAGCAATCAAAAGAAGGGAGTTTCATGCTGGACCGATATACGAACTGTCTAAAGAAGTTCGCGACCTCCTCCTTCTCTAAAAAGTGTTTATAGATGTTTCAGAGAGGACGAGTCGGATAGTAGTTAAAATAAAAACAAAGGCGTGAATAAAGATTACCATGGGCAAAAACCATCAGCTTGCAGAATTGGGTCCAAAATAGATTGTGGTAGTGACGAGCTCCTAGGGTGAGGCGAATCAGACTTACCTTAATGCTCTGAACCACTTCCAGAGTCCCTACGAGTCGTGGCAGTCTGGAGGGCAGGAGGAGGCATCACCGAGGAGTCTTTCCCTTTTTCACTCGTTTGGGACTTCGACTTATCATCTCAAGGGGTTAAGTTAGCCGCCAAAGTCTTCCTTTTACGAGCTAAAAAGACAATAGACTCATCTTTTTCTTCGTCTTCATCGTCGACAACCACTGTTGGTCAAGCTGAGAGGGAGCTCTCTCCTGAACCGGACTGAGGCTTCGAGGAATGAGCATGAAGGTGTGTGATGAGGCTGGTCTTACAAGTCACCCCTCATTAATAGCAGCTGTCTTTTCTCGATGATTCTTACCGATCTCATCGATCTGCTCCTTCAGCTTCTTCTCAATAGTCCGTTGAGTGTTCTCCATGGCTTCTTATCATGGAAATTCATACCACTGGTGTTAATCGGGTCTTGTGAGGCCTGAAGAGCGTGAAGTCCTCTACCCCTCATGAGTTCTCCTGCTTTATGGATTCGGTCAAGGGTAAAGGAATTCCAAACAAGATCTCCTTCAGTAACCAATCTTTAGATATCAAGGAAGGGGACAACATGAACAAGAGAAGTCACGATGAAATACATATGATTATCAAACAAAGAATCAGAGATTCTACCAAGAGAATTTTCCCAATCATGTTGCAACATGTCAGCCAAACCATTGAAAAAAGCAGAGTTAATTTTAACAAAGAATCAGTGCTTCCACCAGTTTTCATCCTTCTCCGGCAGCCCAGTTATTAAGTTCCTGTCGCTGTTAGGATAAAGGGTGAAGTACCCCCGAACCCTTCTTCAAAATGCGAACGCTGAAGAGTTCAAGAAAGTCACTGTTTCTCAGCGAAAATCTGATCTCCAGGCAGCCATAAGCGTACACAGAATGGTGCGAAGCATGTTCGGAGCCATTTGCGGGACAGCCATTTTCATATGGTAAAGGTAAAGAAGAAGGACATCTCGAAATGGGAAAAATAAACAACAGCCCGTGAAGAAAATTTGTAGACATAGAAATAGCCAGGACGGAGTGCTTCTGGAGACTCGTTTGGTTCCGACAGTACAAATTCAATTTCCGATGGAACGCAGCAGACCTCTGTGAGATTCCTTAGGGATTTAGGCGTCAACAGCGTTATATAAAAGGGACCAAGGGGTTGAGTACATGTGACTGATGCCGAAGTCCGGGAACTTCCAGTAGCCAGCGGTGCTTTCCAGCTTTCCTTCCCAGCACTTTCGGCTGAGGATCTTTACGAAGGAGACGACATAATGGCAAAAACGAGGAGTAACAAGTCGATTGCGAAAGAAGAAATAAAAGGAGAACCTAGATGAAGGATCTAATCGGTGAAGGTTTAACAGAGGAAAACAGGTAACAAAAACATAGAAAGCACAGAGAAAGGAAAATAAAAAACAGGGGGGGGTAAAATTTTACCTATAAACCAAAGAAGGAAACCATCTCGAAAGTAGTGGGGGAGTGGAAGAGTTTTGCCACCCTTTAAATTAAAATTCCAAAAACTAAATATCAGCACGTGTCAATGCAATCAGAATAGCCGAAGTCCAAAATTCAAGGGATATGATGACAATACATAAAGCGAATTAAGGAATACGAATTAAAAGGATATTCCCGCATTAATTACTTAAGGCCCCCGAGCTGGACAACAGCTCGCAGGACTTGGGGGTAATTGTTGGTACCGGATCCTGAACCGAAGATCCATCATCTGGATAGTACAGACACATGTCCACCACATCACCATAATAAAGGAGAGACAGTTTGGACCGACGGATTCAAGTGGCGAACCGCCAAGGAGTCCGGAGAAATGAGGTGGGAGTTCAGGGAGAAGCGAGCACCAAGCGAACTAAAGAAATGAAAGCCCAAAGAAAGTCCAACTTGGTTCAAAATCGAAGACGTTATGACAATTAAGGCAGGATCAAAACTGACGCATTAAAAAAAAATCATAGAGTTAATTAGGAGCATTTAACTCCTTATTTTGTATAAATACAGACCCCAAATACCATGTAAAAGGGCTGTTTTCAACTATTGGAAAAGAGTAATACACACTTTTTACCAATTTTATCTAGATAATTTCCTTTGAAATTTCTTTTATAATCTTGTTACGAATACGTTGTATATTTCTATTGAGTGTCGGATCCAGTATCCACAGCGAGGATAGTCGCGAGAGAAGAAAAAAAAAGAGAAGAGGAGGAGAATAAAAAGTTAATTTTGAAATATAATTATTTCAAAATTAAATTCAAATGAAAATTTTGATAATATAAAATAAAATCGGTTTAAATGGTCTTTTTACAATCTTTTTAGTTATACCTTTCTAAAGAGAGTCATTCTAGTTATTTCACATAAAATATGGGTCATTTTAAGTACTCTCACGATAAATAAAATTTACATTTAAGAAACTAAATGGAGAAAGGGAAGGGGACAAGTCAACATAGGACGACAATTAAGAGATTTGGTAATAACTATACTATAAGATGTTTTTTTTCAATTTTAAAAATCATTTGGGTCAATCATTTGTGCATCAAAAACAAATCGAAACACCAACACAACCCTATTAGAATAATAATGATGATCATAGAATCTAATCACGTTCTCCACAAATACGTCTTCCCAATTGAATGTGTTGTGCATTAGAGTAACCATTTTTGGTGTGAATGGCACAAAGATTTGTATCTTCGAACAAACCCACCAAATATGCCTCAGCAGCTTCTTGAAGAGCTAACACTACATGTTTTTGAAAAATCAGATCCGTTTACAATTTCAATTTATGAAATTAGAGTCAAAGATCCTACACTTATTTATCAATTTTAAGAATCATGAATACATTATTTAGGATTCGAAGGATAAATTGAAGATGAAAATGCCTTAAAACCTCAGGCGATTTCACGAACAAGAGGTTGAAATGAAAATTTACGAATCAACAACCTAGTCCTCTTCTTATATTTACGAATCTCACTTTTTTATCAACACCATCGATTTCAAAAAGTTGAAGAAGAAATATTTCAAAAAACGATTATGAATTAAAAAGCGAGAAATTGTGAAATTACCAAAAAGTGACGATACTGAAACGGTAACAGCGAGGCTTCTTGATTGTTCCGGTAGTCGGCACAGATTTTTTTGCTGCCTATGTTACTAATTACACAATCAATAATTAATTCACACTCAAATATGAAACCCTAGATTCTCAATTTCTGCTACAAAATCATAAGCTAATAAACAAACCTTGGTGGCGGCTGCTTCCTTGGAGGTTTTTCACCGGTTAAATTCTGTAACATCCCAAAAATTTCCAAAACAACATTTAAAAATAGAAAGTAAAATCCATACCAAAATAAATATTTTAATACAAAACTGCGAGTTCAAAATAAATAAAGAAATAAATAAAACATATATAAGACCTTGATGTCTCGCTCTAAACCCAAATCCCAAAATCAGGAACAAACTTGATTCTCCAACTGCAAATTCGAACCTGTGCAAATTAGATGACATGAGGAAATGACTATCGCCCAGTGAGTAAAACTAAGATGATAAAACCTATATACCAGCACGGCCTAATTCCGCAGCAAAAAATGTTCACGTACTGGCACACCTACACTATTTTGATTTTCAAATAAATTAATTTTCATCACACATAATTCATTCAACTCATAAAGCCGCAATGCTCATTTGATATAATTAAGCAAAAAAAATATCCAATTATTTTGATTTTAATGGGATTTATTAGAATGAATTTCTTAGTTAGGGCTATACGGATTCAAACCGTAGACCTGCTAGGTATAAGAGTTCGAACTTATTATTATCTTAATGATTCGAACTCTTTCAAAGACCCAACATGCTTTTGTTTTTGGATTGGGCTCTTTCTTTAACTGATAGAAAGATCAGTTAGTCTACCATAATTTTTCTTAAAATATATATATAAGAAATGGTTCCAAGTACTCTGATTTATTATTTTTGAATTGTAATACAATACAGAATCACTACCGAAGTGTTTCAAAGAAGGGTTGGGTTCACTTGACGTAGGTTTGCTTTTGGTCTAGATCAACTTAAGTTAAATATAGTCTCAAACATCCTGATTAAAAAAATTAAACATGGAATTTGATACACCTTAAGGTTCATAGGACGAAAATATCATTTTTGAGTTCCTTAATTATACTCATTCTGCCTAGCATTAAGTATACTGGGTATTGACCCTATCAATATCTCAAATCAATTATGGGTTCTATTCATTCCCTACTTAATGGGGTACTTTAATTGAACCTAATGTCAGGCTATTGTTCTCCTCTTTTTTCCTAAAAAAAAAGTCATGGAGTAAGAAATCGATTTATTAATAAGATCAATCAATTAGTTTGATTGCGTGATGGACTCCCCTTAAAAACTTTGGCGCACGTGTAAACGAGGTGCTCTACCTAACTGAGCTATAGCCCTTGTGTTTGTAATACACATTTTATCTTATCATGTAGATAATTTCTTGTCAAGATTAATATTACATGATCGAACATTATATCTCTTTGATTTTGTTGTTTATTGGTATCGCTCAGAAATAATATTGGATTTATAATCCTATCGATGTGATAGTATCCTTTTTCCTTCTCTTTACGATGATAAAACACCAATTTGTCCACTATTAGTCGATAAAATGATTTCTTTTACTTATGAATCCCAAATAATTCGATTCGGAGTCAGTACACAAATATTTAAGGTCATTTCTTAAATTTACTCTCCATTTCTAAGTTTGTAGCCTTCGCAATAGCTTCATCGATGTTACCCACTAAGTAAAAGGCCTGTTCAGGAAGAGAATCAAATTCTCTGGAAATGATAAATTTAAACCCTCTAATTGTTTTTGCTAGACCAACATATTTTCCCGAAGAACCCGTAAATTTAGGATATTTCAGGTGTTCTGTGTATTTTGGTTATTTTGATAGAAAATAATTGATATTTTATGTTTATAAGTGTAGTTTAGGGTAATTGGGTTATATTAAGTCTAAATATAATTAATACTTTGGGTATATAATTGTATTTTGGATATTTCAATTATCCACTCGGTTTTTGGTTTGGTTCGGGTTTAGCTCAGGTTCTTCTAGTATAGGATTTTGTGACCATCGAATATTTTGTAGGTTTCAGATTCGGTTCGGTGCCTCTTTTTGGTTAGGTTCCAAATATTTTGTTCATGCCTAAATGGGACAATGATATCATATTATATATATTAATACATATACTTGCCAAAAAAAACTTGGATTTATATTAAAAAGAGAAAAAAAACATAAATAAAATTAGTTAGTTGTTATTCAAAAAAAATTTTAACTTTTAAAATTTTTTAAAATTTTATTTTAGCTATATATTTGTTAAATAAGTAAAGTATTTTAGTTATAGAAGCCTAACCGTTTTCTGCCCTAGGCCCCGAATAATATTGAGCGGGCCCTGACTAAATTACTTCAAAACGTGTAAAACATAACGTATAAAATATAAATAAATTAATTAGTTATAAATAACTATTAACCTTTAAACTAATTAATTTATAACATAAAAATCATGAATAGTTTAATTTATTTATATTTCATACATTATGTTTGACACGTGTCCAAGTTACTTAGTGTCAATCATTTGTGCATCAAAACCAAATTGAAACACTTACACGACCCTATTAAAATAATAATGATGATCATAGAATCTAAACGCATTCTCCACGAATATATCTTGCCAATTGGACGTCTGTCTCCATATAGGTCTGTGTGCATATAACCATTTTGGTCTGAATGGACAAATATTTATGTCTTCGAACAAACCCACCAAGTATGCCACAGCAGCTTCTTGAAGAGCTAACACTACGTGGTTTTGAAAACTCAGACATGTCTACAATTTTAGTCAATTAAATTATAGTCAAAAATCATACACTTATTTATCAATTTTAAGAATCATAAATACATTTTTAGGGTTCGAAGGATAAATTGAAGACAAAATTTCCATAAAACCTTTGGCGATTTCACGAACAAGAGGTTAAAATGAAAGTTTACAAATCAACAACCTAGTGTTCTTCTAGTTTTACAAATCTCACTTTTTTATCAACAACACCATCGATTTGTTTTAAAAATGATAAAGAAATATTTCAAACAAAGATTATTAATTAAAAAGGTAGAAATAGTGAAATTCCCAAAAAGCGACAATACTGAAACGGTAACAGTGAGGCTTCTTGATAATTTCGGTACTCAGCATAGATTTAAATATCATGTCTTATATATTTTGTTTAATCAATGGTGTTGTTGATGAAACAATGAGATTTTTTAAATACAAGAAGAGCACTAGGTTGTTGATTCCTATATTTTCATTTCAACTTCTTGTTTGTGATCGCCCAAGATTTGAAGGAAATTTTGTCTTCAATTTTTCCTTCGAACTCGATTCTCTAATTTTTAAAAAAATTTAAAAAACATTTAAGAGTATATTTTATAAATGTGTATTTTATTTATTACAACTTCACAACAACTGTTCATCTTTTTTTAGTTCGATCTTTGATTACACCTACCTTCACTTATAGCCAAGAAGAAGATTGGGTACACTTGTGTACGTTCAGTTTATCCCCACCATTACATGGAGACGTGTACCAATTTAGAGTGATTTAATATGTTAATATATATATATATATATATATATATATTATCTATATATATATAATAGTTAAAAAAAACTAAAACTTTTGGTTTTTAGAGAATATTCTACGTCTTATGAATGAAGTTTATTTTGATAGGAAGGTGAGTGCATGTGGGTTAATGGTTTTGAATGATTATTGGATCCCATGTGAAGTCTGGAGATAGGCTAATGCTAACGTTATTAGCAAACATAAGGGATCTTAGTGGAATTTAAGTCTCTTACGAGAATATAATAATACTAGGTATTACTCCTGTCGCTGGATATAAGAAGGAACCAGCCTTGTTCGCACTTTACTAAATCTAGAAAGTATATGGTCAAGTCAAGTTATTGGGTACACTAATGTGTTATATTTAAACAGAATGCCCATCTATAAGAACCTAACATAAAAGAAACCTTCAAGCTAAAGTCTCAATCTAAAATGAAATATTTCATGTGGCAAGCCATTTATGACTATTTACATCTTAATCACAAGGTTAATGCATGAGAGTATCATGTGATACTCATTGTCGACATTTTAGCTTAGAGAGAGGAATATTTATACTCCAAATTTTTTCCCTTTCATCAGTTCCATATCTCCTTTGGTGTACTCTAACTTTCATTATCTCACCAAACTACCATTACCTATTTCACACATAAAATTTTAACAGCATGACATTTCATAATGCAATAATTTCCACTAAGCACGAGATCATACCACTTGACCTTTCCCCAAATCTCTCCATTTTTGCGGCTTTCCTCCGCTATCTCCGCATATTAAATCTATGTTGTCTCAGTCAAAGCTAGTACTTTCTGCAAAAACATAGCTAAATTCCCACCGTAACTCTCGGTGTATGACCATGAACCATCCTCAAATAATCCCAACTCCACATCCTTCACTGCTCCCCAAATCTTCCTTAAGATCATATGCTCTTAAACAATTCTTACCAACATCAAAGTAGTACAAAAAACTGTGTAGAACACATGAATTCGACCATTCCTTAGAGTGCAAGATTTGGTCTATCTTACATTTACCATTCGCGCCTTTCCAAGGTAAATGTAAGACGGACCGGATCTTGCACTCTAGGGAATGGTCAAATTCATGTATTCTAGACAATGTTTTGTACTACTATGATGTTTGTAAGAATTGTTTAAGAGTGTATGATATTAATGAAGATTTGTGGAGTGGTAAAGGGTGTGGAGTTGGGACTATTTGAGGATAGTTCATGGCCATGCACCGAGAGTTACAGTGGGAATTTAGCTGTGTTTTTGCAGAAAGTAGTAGCCTTGACTGCGACAACGGAGATTTGGTGTGCTGAGATAACGGTGGAAATGCGCAAAGATTGAGAGATTTGGGGAAAGGTCGAGTGGTATGATCTCGTGCTTGGTTGAAATTCTTGCATTCTATTGGAATTTCTTGCTGTTAAAATTTGATGTGTGCACTATGTAATGGAAGTTTCAAGGCCATTATCTCAACAATAGAGAACATCATCCAACATCAGATATATGTATTCATTTTTGAGACGAACTAAATGAATCTGATCAAGATGGTGTCCATAGCTGTTGAGTGCCCATCATCTTCAATGATATTGCACTTTTCATCATCGCTAAATTTTTCTATCTAATTTTTTTAATTGATTGTGATTTAAATATTTCGTCCGAGTGTTTGGATCGAAGTGGTAAATCAAATGTAATTAAGTTATTTTATGTTTTCGTACATGTTTTCTGATCTAGTTCATCCAAAAAAAACCACTCAACCTAGGGTAATCTTATATAAAATCTATGTAACAACTGAGTTGATTTGAGAATGTTAATCTAGCGTCAATAATACAACAGAGTAAAGTGACAAAGTTTTTACCTTATATATGTAGAGTGGTACTCCGAAATCTGAAACTTTTATGCGTGTGATCCCTCAATTTATCTTTAAAATACCTAAATCTAAATATAATTGTTGTGAAAATATATTTGTGAATAATTGATATTTAAATGATCTATGATTTCAATCTAATATAGGACTTGCATAATGCTCATTGATCAGAAAATTGTAAACGAAAAAAAGAAGTGGAAATCATAAATGATATTATTGTTTTTAAAAGGTTTTTTTTTTACTTAATGCATAAATTTTGTAATTGTGCTATATGAGCTATGAAATGAAGAAATGATGCAAAAAATAAGTTAGAAAATCAAATCAGTTCCGAATAAAATTTGTTTTAGATTTATCCACCCAATATCACAGTCTAAAATTCAACATAATTATATATCAGTACACATATAAGAGATAACTACGTATCAGAATTTGCTCAGACCTTGCATCAAGCTTCGTCTTCTTTCTCTAAACTGATGGTCGACTCGAGAAAGAGAAGAAATGAGAAGAAGAAGAAGAAGAAAAATCATTTTAGTCATGGATTTTAACTAGTTGGGTTTTGAAAAGTATTGCATCTTACTTGTAGAGAACAGATACAAAACAAAAAAAAAGAGAATGAAATAAGTCAACAAAGAAAACAAAAAAATTTCTTCTTTTGGAAGTAAATACAGAAACGAATTCTCAATTAAATCAAATACAACTAAATTTAAATAAAAATAAGTTAGGAAATTTTTTCTGAAAGGAAATTAAGAATTAGTAAGAAAATTTGATAAGATTTTGTTAGTCCAACCAACCAATAATGTATAGTAAAAATATAGAAATATATTAAAAATAACCTAAAAATTATAATTCTTCAGTTTAATTTGTTTAATAAAAGCTTAAAAATCTACAGTCAACAAAACAGAAACTAGATTTATATTTCAAATGGATCTTTAAATGAAAGAAATTCCAAATTATATATTTCATATAAGTCAAACTAAAAAGTTTTGGGTACATTTGACAGATATACATGGAAGACTAGAAAATTTGGTAAAAACAGGATTATTTTTTATTGATTCACTCACCTTATGTAAAGATGAAATGGCCAGAGTAACCCTATAATATCAAGTTGTAGATGAGATAAGGAGAGAAATGTGTAAGAGTAACCCTATATCTTTCAAGCTTTCCTGCTGATGGGTAGCCTCCATACAATAATACTTGCTAACACATGTAGCTACTCTTGTGTAGATAACATTGCTATCACTATATGATATTAACATGGTATTGCTAACACATGCAAACCTCTCGCATTCAACACTTTTATAGTTCATATTGTCCCTATAAAATGATACTTGCTAACACATGTAACAATGTTATCCATATAATGTATGATGACAGTACCTAGTTAGTTAGTTTCATAGCATGCAACATTACGTGTTGTTCGGTATTTAAAAGGTACTCCAGGCCAAGGTCTTTTCTTACATGCAAAGAAAGATTTTCTGATCTCTGGATCGTGTGACTCGGATTGGTCCAGTTTTCCTCTTACTCGTAGATCCATAACCGGTTACATTATTCAACTTGGTGATTGACCAATTTCTTGGAAATCAAAGAAGCAGAAAACTATAAGTATGTCATCTGCAGAAGCCGAATATCGAGCAATGACATACATTACTAAAGAACTGAAGTAGTTAAAACGTGTTCTCCATGATCTTGGTATCAAACATGCTCAACCTATGCGACTCCTTTGTGACAGCAAATCAGGTATTTATATCGCCACAAATCCTGTTTTCCACGAGCGAACAAAACACATCAAAAATGATTTTCATTTTGTTCGTGACAAGATCCAATCAGGTAACATTGCTCCAGTTCATGTTAATACCAAGTCTCAGTTAGCCGACATTTTCACCAAACCTCTTGGTCGTCAACCGTTCGATACTTTTCGGGACAAACTGAGCATTCGAGATCTGCATGCTCCAGCTTGAGGGAGGGTAATAGCATTTCATATCAGATCACATATAATTAGGGAGTCTATTATTCAAATTCCTAGGCATAAATTTTCTCAATCTCTAACATTTAGTTCAGTGAGATACGTTTTGTAATATATATATATGTACATGTTCTCTTCTTCAGAAATAACACAGCAATATTCTCTTCTTCCTCTGTTTTCCCTTAGTATATGTTTGGATTGTGTTGTTGTGTTTCGGTGGGCAGAGAGGATCTCCCCACTGAGTAATTCTTTCAGATTAGTATATTTCTAGAAGTTGCGGTTTGAAGTTTTGGTCGTAATTTACAGCAAAACCCAATAGTAACAGTCTTTACCAAACAACCCCTATATAAACAGAACAAAACTTCAATATGGCAATAGTTATATTCTAAGCATTCGATAGAAAATAAAATTTTCAATTTTGAAAAAAAAAACTTTCTTTGCATCTTTGAAAATATCCATTAGATAAGGATTAATCCCAAACCTTAAGTGTATCAACGACATAAATCTTGGTGCTCATAGAGTTTGTGATCAAGCATATTCATCCTTGAAATGATTGATACTTACGAGAGAACAAACATAATAATCAATGTGGGAAGATATAAATGTAAGTCTTAATTTCTTTATCAAGAAGCACAAAATCCAAAAACTGGGATCCCATAATTGAAGTTCTAGTTTTACAGTAACTAGAGTATGCAAATCCTAACTGATGATTACCGTGGGACAGGGCCGGTCCGACATTTTCTGATGCCCTAAGCAACCAATTTTTTTATACTCTTTTTTATGCCATTCATACAAAAAAAAAATTATGCTCTTTATGTTTCTTATGAAAAATTACAAATAATATTAATATAAAAATGATATTAAAACTTGATAAACTTTTTTTAATTCCATAATGTTTTTTTAAAACATAAAAAAGTTTTCCAAAAAATATGCCCCTCTCATATCTTGCAAATATATTTATTTTCATATATATTATAAAACTGTTTAATTAATAATTTGATATAAAGTTTAAAATATAAATTTACAAAATAATATGAACTTTTATTTGATATAATCATTGTATACAATATTGTTCTTGTAAGAGAAAATATTCATCCTTAAAAAAATTAATTTCAAAAGATCTTCTAAACATAGAATAACATGAAGTAAATCCAATAATTAGAAATTTTAAATGAAAATTGTTGTCAATGAAATAAAAGAAATGTAACTTCTTAAAGAAAATTGATTTGTCTTAAGAAAAAATAAGTTTTTCAGTTTAAATGGATTATGTTAGAAAAAAATAAATAAATAGATGGGATAGAAGAAACATGGTAAAAATAAATGCAAAAAAAAAAAGAAAATCAAAATAGCTGTAAGTCAAAATAAACACGGAATAAAAACCAAAATAATTTCAAACATATATATGATAATCATATTTTATATGTACGTAATATAAAATATTTAATTTACTATCTAATATTTGTTTTTGATAAATCATAAAAAATAATTTGGATCGAATATTTGGGGATGCCCCAAAGCAAATGATGCCCCAGGCAACTGCCTTGGTTGCCTACCCTCAAGGCCGGGGCTGCCGTGGGATAATAACGATGATAATAACGATGATACCTGAAATGATCTTCAGGAAAATAATGATGTAATACCTACTATCATGCTCAAAAGAGAAGCTGGTACGTGAAAAGATTTAGTGGAAGTATGATGACAAGCAGAATCAATGCCCAAACACAACCTAAAAATAAAATAAAAACCTGCACAAATATATACCACCTTGTGTTAATGACCAATTTCAGATTTGTCTCTGCCCGCAGATTTTTATGTGATTTTTAATTTGTATTTGAGTATTGATGCTGGTAGGGAGTTTACTACTACCCAATCTTTTGATGTATCTGCTTACCTTCTAAATATGACTATAGGAATTACACCGTCATCTTCTCAAATATTATGTTGAACATGAGTTTAGAAATTACATCTTCATTTTCACAAAGATCCTCAACTTACCATATTGATTGTACTATGTTGAAGTGATTATATAATTGACAAAAATTGTTGAACTATGATACAAATGATAGAGATTTTACTAGTCACTCCAACAAAGTATATATGGTCTGGACTTTGCAACTATATTCTTCTACAGAGAGGGAAATACGTAAATATGTTTCAAACCATTCATGTTTCTCAACGTCAACTAAAATCAGAATTCAAGACACTTGTTTTTTTCTAGTAATTAAAACCAATATCACTGAACATGAAATGTACCTATTTTACCCTTGTAGTTAATTGTTAACCAGAGTTGAATTATGCATGTGGATCCCGGACCCCATATTCAAAATATTATATTGAATTTGTGAAAAGAAATGTATTGTTAATATGAAATGTGTAAGAAATCGTGTATTATTGCTCTGAATGATTGAAAAAGTAATCCTCTATTTACATGGTATTTTGGGATCTATATTTATACATAATTAGGACTTAAATACAGCTAATTAACTCTATGATTCTCTTTAAATATGTCGGTTTTGATTCTGCTTTAATTATCATAATGTCTTGATTTTGAATCTGACTGAGTTTTCCTTGGGCTCTTATCTCTCTAATTCTCTGAATATTGGCTGTCCTGCGAACTCTTACTTCGCTCCTCCAAACTCCTTGACGGTTTGCCAGATTTGATCTTTCGGTCTGAAACATTTCTTCTTTATCTTGGTGATGTGTTTGATATGTGTCTGCATATCCCAAATGATGGATCTTCGGTTCGGAATCCGGTATCAACAGCTGCCCCACAAGTCCTACGAGATGTTGATAAGCTCGGGGGACTGAAGTAGTTAATGTAAACGTCAATTTTTTATCTTAATCCCTTAATTTGCTTTATGTCTTGTCACCACATCCCTAAGATTTCAGTGTTATGTTGATATGATTACCTTGACACACGTCACTATTTATTTTAGAATTCTTTTTTAAAATACGTGTAAATTCTTTCACTTCTCCATTACTTCCAAGACGGTTTTCTCCTCGGTTTATAGGTAAATAATTTTTCTCTTCTTTCTTCTCTTTACTTTTCTTTTTATCAACGCTTTCCTTTGTTCTTTCATTTTTCATCTCTTCATATCAGAAAAATTCTTCACCTTCGTTCTCCTTTCCTGTTATTTTTGTTTTTTTTAAATCTCTTCCGTCGCTTCTAGCTTTTTACTCCCCCATTCTAGAATCATGTCTTCCCCTTCCGACACACCTGAAATTGAATCCTCCAAGAGTGGAAATCTCGATTCGACGTCGCCTCCGGGATCTTCCAAGATTCCGCTGTCCTCTCTTGTTGTATGCACACAACTTGGTGACAAATTCGGCCCTCACTACCAAACGTGGTCGACTCCCGAGTCCTTCCAAGCTGTTAAGGACCTCTGTCGAATCCCTTCTTCGGTCGAGATTGTCTTGCTGTCCCCAAATGAATCCCCAGAGTCAATCCACTCTAGTTATTTTTGTTTCTATGAAGTCTTCTTCTCAGGATGTAGTTTCTTCTTTCCGTTCCCCGAAGCGCTTTAGCTTTATCTTCACCACCTCGGACTGGCTTTCCCCCAAATTACACCTCACATGCTTCGCACTATTCTGTGCACGCTTACCGCCGCTGCTGAGGCCGGGTTCTCAGTGAGTGTCGGCGATTTCCTCGAACTCTTCAGTGTCCGTGACTCGAGGACACAAGGAACTGAACTAGAGATCACATGTTCTTTGAATGCTCGTTCTCTTGGAGTATCTGGAGTGATTTAGGAAGGCGCCTCAATATTCAGGTAATGAGGAATTGGAGTGCTACAATGGAACAATTGCATATTAATCGATATGACAAACCAAAGAAGAAACTGGTCCTACTTGGTTGGCAATGTGCGATCTACACAATTAGGATGGAGAGAAATAATAGAATGCACCAAAGTGCTTACAAATCGGTGCTGGAACTACTCAAATTGATTGACACCACTATTAGAAACAGAGAGCATCGAGCTTCGGGCAAAAAATCTGGATCTGGCTTCAACTATGGCTTTACACATCTTTTCGACGATGAGAACCACCGGATCTATCAGCTTCGTCGGTGATGGACCTCTTCGCTTCATCTACCGGTGAACTGCAACACCAACTGCAATTTTCAGCTTCTTCTCGACAGAGCTTTGCGTTTGGATTGTTCAGATCATTCACCTCCCTTCATTGGGCTTCACGTCACTTTTATCTTCTTCTTTATTAAATGGGCATTACTTAAGTTATTAGGTTCCAAAGATGTGTACTAGGCTTTTAAACTATGGGCTAAAAACACCCTAATTTGTTTTTCTCATGCATTTAAATAGAAAATCTTTTTCAAAACAAAAAAAAAACCCTAGCTTAAAAATTGTGGACCCAACAAGGAACAATCAAACCTGATGCTAAGTTCTTACACAAATTTGTACTTGATGCCTGAATTTTAATCATCAAATTAAAGAATTCCAAAACACCTAACTTTTAAGGTAAATCTGAAGTCAAGCGTTATGACTATAATTCTCTCAATATTCTTAAATGCAAATTGTGGCAATTGCATATATTCTCACTAAAGCATCCATTGAAACAAAATCACTACTAACAAATAGTCTGTAATAGTCTGTGAATATCAATCGTTCCTGGAAATGATTCTGACATTTCTGTTCACAAAACTCACAGAACCTCAACACATTAATTCACTCTGTAGTCTAGTACAACTCAAGAAGTGGTTGAAGGCAGTACTCAGCAGCAAGATCACAAGCTAAGTCTTTCATTTCACAAGAAAACTATGATATATGAGATTATTTACATGATGTTTAAAGGAAAAAAAAAAGTATTATGAGAGCTCACTCAAACATTAGTCATCATATGAAATGTGAGGGCTGGTGACACAACCTGGTGCATTAGGATCTTCTGCCCCGCAACAATCATAGAACTTGGCTGCATATGGTGGATCCTCTGGTTTCAATTCATAATACCTTCATTTATTGATAAAAAACAAGTATTAGTTAATTTAAATCTTCATTAAAAAAAAATGTAATCAAACAGACACATCTCTAGTCGATTTATCCAAGTAGAAGCCATGGTTTGGAATGAATACAATTTCAGTTTGGAACACCTTATAAATAAATATCTCAAGAACCAGCAAGACTATATCTATGCCAAAACCATGAACGATGAACAGTAGAAATTAGCTTGTTCGCTGCACATAACAGTCAGAGCTCATCAAAGGATATATAGTCTTTGCTGTATGGGTACTACAATGCGTGGAACAGAGAGAATGAAAAACGAGAACCACAAACAGAGGAAGTAAGTAATAATTAATAACGGAGCCAGGAGAACAGAATAGACTCATACATTCCTTTCTAGTCCAAACATTTTTTAGGGTCTGCGACAGCGACAGAGCAAAATAGTTTCAGCAAAGAGAAGAAAACACAGCGGTGAGAAGAGTATTGTTGCAGACGATAAAAATATAACACGGAACAGAGAATCAAACAATATTCTCTAAGATGTATTACACCCGCTCTTCATTTACGCCATTAACGTTTGACTAAACAATTTTTTCATTTAACAGAATATAATGTATGCCACAAGGAAGCTTCAAAACTTTTCGAGATTAAGTGTGCACCTAAATCCTTGTAAGTATTATAGGGATCACAGTGTATTTCAAAATCATTATGAACCTTCTTAATCATGCCTAGAGCTCAACTATATCATTTAAACTTGTAATTAGTATTAGAACAGATCAAGATTTTGTAAACAAACTTGCTGTAAAGAATTTCAAATGGATAAATACTATTACGACAATTGCTAATTATCTACAAAAGGGCTAAAATCTACAGTTTCAAATCAACAAAACATGACCTTTGAGTCTGACAATAAAACAAATGTCATTAAACAGAGATCACTGTACACAGCTAAATTAGCCATAGATCCAGAACTATGATGCAATACATGTCAATTTCATATGGTACAGCACAAAATTGGATTATTTTTAAAACC
This sequence comes from Cardamine occulta, assembly GCA_028015245.1. Lineage (NCBI taxonomy): Eukaryota > Viridiplantae > Streptophyta > Magnoliopsida > Brassicales > Brassicaceae > Cardamine > Cardamine occulta. The sequence goes on from CM051369.1 coordinate 10,346,979, forward strand.
CTCGATCTCAATTTGAATCGGAAATTAGGGAATTTGAGCTGTTTCAGGGTTTTATAGGGGATATAACCTTTTCTGGTCATCGTGGCGACGACAAACGAAACAGGAAGGATGAAAACGGCAAGAGGAAGTATCGTTTGAAGAATCTGTGTAGCTTCGTTTGCACCTTTGGCATAATTTCTCCATCTCTTTCGTCTTTCTCTCCATCTCCATTATCGGTGAACTTCTCAAATGGACTTGATTCCGGTTAAGTGGAAGTTTCTATTTGGCTTTTTCCGGTCTATTTGGTTTAAAGAAATTTATCGGAGATGGCCTTCAAAATTTACCGATGAACTATTCCCAGGATAGGACAAGAGCATTTGGAATGGTGCTATATTTTTTGGAGATATCTCTATTTCTAAAGACAAAATAAGCTCTAATTTGAAGAAACAATATTCATTTTTCTACTTTTATAGCTACCATTTTTTTATTTATAATATAATCTTTTAATTTATATATGTATTTGTTTTATACTCAAACAAAATCATGTGTTTATATTTGTATTTTTTTGTTAAAGGATAAAAGAGAAATAAAAATGCAACAATAACATATATTAATTACAAACACAAATGACATGAGAGATGATAAAATAAAATAAAATCACAACTAATACATGAAATTAAAAATAAAAATTGAAAATAAAGTTTCCGTTAAAAGAAAAGATATTTAATACAACATAAACTTATGATTTAATATTCTGGTATATCACTTTCCGATCCGCCAAGATTACTAAAATATTGCCCAAATGAAGTATATACAGCTAGAGCTTCTTGATCGACCTTTTTCTTTAAGATTTCTTGCTGTCGAGTTTGAAAATGTACACGAATGTTTGGATCTTCTATGGTATTTAAGTTTTTCAATAAAATTTTGTCTTCTTCCTTCATTTCTTTCAATGCATAATTCTTACTTTGAAGCTCCAAATAACATTGTCTCTCAGCACTTATTTTTTTTAATTGCTCTAAAAGTTGTTTATCTCTTTCCTCCAAAGTCTTGATAACAGCTGATGTTTGATCATCACATTTTCTTTTCAATTTGGATTTTTTACTCCAATTGGTCGTTGAGATGGAGATCCCCCCAATAAAATTGTTTTCATGATCCAAATATAGAGAAAATGGAGCCAAACCTGGAGATGCTTGTGTACCAACATAGGGGGTTGGATTTTCTGATTCTGAAGATGTATACCCGAAACCGCATGGATTTGGAACTTGTTTTGAAGGGGTGGCACCATCTTTAAATTTTTCAAAATTCTTGATAATGTTCCATACATGATCAAATCTCCAACCAGATTTGAACTTTGGATCTTCTATTAGAATTTCTTTTGCTTGATTAAACTATATATAGTTAAAAAAAACATGAATAAATTAATACATATTCGACAATAGTAAGTAAACTGGAAACTTATATATATTAATATTTTATAAAAACTCATATATTAATACTCACAGTATCATCATTTGAAGCACCATTAGGACGTCGACTTTCACATTGTTTGATGCATGCATTTATTTTCTTTCATGCTTTCTCAATAGTTTAAAATCAGCATTGGATTGATTTTTTTGAACGTTCACTCCAAGTTGCAATTTTTCCAAGTGAATGTTTATAAAAAGTTATAGAATAGTTTATTTGTTGTGAATGTAAATGAATAATCTATGGAGCTATTTAATAGATGTTAGAGTCTCTCATATTTCTCAATCTAAGAGATAATTTGATAACACAATGACAAAATGTTTGAAAGCTTTCACATTTTTCATTCCATTATGACAAGATTTTACTAAACAATAACAAAGTAATTTAATTTTTTTCACATCTTTTAACCTATCATGACCAGATTTTACTCCACCATGACAAATTCTAGGTTTAAAGCTTTTCAGATTTTTCAATGCATTATGACACGATTTTACTAAAAAATGAGAAGGTAATTTAAAGCTTTTCACATTTTTCAATCCATCATGACCATATTTTACTACACAATGACAAATTTCAGGTTTAGAGCTTTTCAGATTTTTCAATGCATTATGACATGATTTTAGTAAACAATCACAAAGTAATTTAAAACTTTTCACATTTTTCAATCCATCATGACCAGATTTTACTACCGAATGACAAATTCCAGGTTCAAAGCTTTTCAGATTTTTTAATGCATTATGACATGATTTTACTAAACAATGACAAAGTAATTTAAAGCTTATCACATTTTTCAATCCATCATGACCAGATTTTACTACAAAATGACAAATTCTAGGTTTAAAGCTTTTCAGATTTTTTAATGCATTATAACACGATTTTAATAAACAATGACAAAGTAATTTAAAGCTTTTCACATTTTTTAACCTATCATGATAAGATTTTACTACACTATGACAAATTAATTTAAATCTTTTCACATTTTTCAATCTATTATGACAAGAATTGACAATACAATGACTAATTAATTTAAAAAGTCTTCAATTTTTCTATAAATACCACTAGAACTCCACCATGTTAGTCATAAATTTTCTATACATTCTTATCACTTTTTTCACTTAAATTTTTCTCTCTCAAAATGAATTTAAATTTTAATATTCCATCATATTCTCATAATTCATCATCTTCTTCAGATGACGAGGATGATCATACGGAAATGATCAATATTCTTGACCAATAAGAACAAACAATACACATTGCTATCGCTAATAACACCACAATCATCCAATACCTTCACACTCAACAAAACAACAATAGCATCCACGGCGGCTCAGTTCAAGGACGCTCTTTCATACACCGTGACCAAGAAAATGCACATAATAGATTGTTTAATGATTATATATCGGAGTTTCCGGTTTATAATGATGCTATCTTTCGCAGAAGGTATCGTATATCTCGTTTCCTATTTCTTTGCATTATTAATACAGTTGAAAGTCATGATACCTACTTTACACAAAAAAAGGATAAAACTGGTAGACTTCAAAAAGGAACATCTATTTTTCGAATGGTAGTGTATGGTCTACCAGCAGATGCCACAGACGAGTATGTCAAGATTGGTGAATCAACAACAATCAAAAGCATGAAGAGATTTTGTCGAGCCATAGTGGAAATATTTTCGGAGTAATACTTACAATCACCAACAGCTAACGACTTGCTAGGCTTCTTTACATCGGTGAAAAGAGGTTTTCCAGGAATGTTAGGTAGCTTGGATTGCATGCACTTGAAGTGAAAAAATTATCCTACCACTTGGGCTGGACAATATGCAGGTCGTAGTAGATCACCAACTATAATCCTTGAAGCTTTGGTAGATTATGATCTTTAGATATGGCATGCGTATTTTGGAATGACAGGCACCAACAACGACATTAATGTGCTAGAGTCTTCTCACATTTTGTCTAATCCTGCGCAAGTTATTGCTCCTCCTGTTCATTATGTCATTCAAGGCAAAGAGTATAACATGGGTTATTATTTGGCTGAGGGTATATATCCAAAATGGTCCACCATAGTGCAAACTATTCACGAGCCAAGGGGCCCAAAAAAGAAATATTTTGCTACACAACAAGAAGCATGTAGAAAAGATGTAGAGCGTGCTTTCGGAGTTCTCCAATCGCGTTTCGCAATTGTGAAAGGACCAGCTCGTCTTTGAAAATAAAATGTGATACATGAAATAATGACTACATGTATAATTTTACATAACATGCTAATCGAAGATGAGCGTGATCTCGAAGTGAAAATTGAAGTTGGAAGAGAAGCTCCACCTCCGGAGGTCGAGATAGCGGATAATGAGACTACCCGATTCCAAAAATTTCTTACTCGTTAGAGACAAATTAAAGACAAAGAAGCTCATTTTTCACTCCGCAATGCATTAATTGATCATTTTTTGGGGAAATTATACCAATGGAGATGCTTAAAGTGTAATAGTTATCTTTTTTAATTTTATGTGATGTAATGCAATATTTTTTTTATAATAAAATATTTCAGTTTAATAAAATCAGAATTTTATTGAACTAATATTATAGAATCAAATGAGTAGGTCAAATTTATAAAATTGAAAAGTAAAGAGTTTTAGTATAAATTGGTTAATAAAATAAAAATATTATATATTTCAAATATTATTTTTTAAAATAAAAAATAGAGCCAACTATTGGAGATAGTCTAACGCATCATACGCAACTCAAACAAAAGTCTTGTTTTACATGTTTACTAGATAATAATTTCAAATATATTTTTCTCTGAATTAAAAATTACCAACTTATATATCTCGGACAGAAAGTTTGAAACCTAATAACCAACATACTTAGTTTTCAATTAGTTTACTGTTTTCAAATTATATTTTAACCACTAAAATTGATTATAAGCCTGATTACAACTAATAAGCCCAAATCTAATTTGATAGAATCCCTAAATCGAAAAAAAACCTTAGAAATTGATAATTACAATGCATTAATTTGTGATGAATTCCGGAAAACAAATGAACTGGAAAAAAGCAAAAATACGAGAGATATTTGATCGATAACTCTGAAATACATGTAGGTTTTTCTGTGCTTTCTTTGTGTTTGGGTATTTTTTATTCATCACTTTGAATCTCAATCATAATCCCACTTCCATTCGCCAAGACATGTTTCTAAAAGATAAAAATCATTCGTTTTTTCTTTTCTTTTCGCAAAGGATGATTCCACATCACAAAAAATCAAGATCACGTTCTACAAAGAGAATAATAAACTAGGACAAAACGAAGCATGAGTGGACACCCATCAAAATGAAAAAGAAAGAGAAAAAAGTCTAGCAACCCAATAAAAATCTCATTAATTATCTAGATCGAGAGACGCTGCAACACAATAAAGAGGATAGGGATTATTCTTCGCTTTTAGGAAGGAAATGCATCATCCCTCTGAAGAACTTCCCTTAACCAAGATGGACCATTACGCGAGTATGATTGATAATGGTGTTCCCTTGTAACACTCCTACCAATTTCAGAAGCAGGTTGATTACAATTTAGAATCATCATTATTCCCTTAGAGGTGAAGCAGAGTTGCCAATCTTCAATTTTCTCAAGATTCTTCGGATGTCAGCAATGAGGAGTCTAAACAGAGGGTAATTCTCTAGGAAATTAATGGCATCAATTAACTGTTGAGAACTAACTTCAAAGATGATATTCTTTTGCCCCATGTTGCTATGTAGAGTTATAGAGGACAACACAACATAGATTTAACTTGGAACGCTAACGCTTGTATACTTGTTTTATTAAACCTATTCAACACAATATTATTGATCCCGACTAAACTAAGTCCTTAGCCTAACACTTCTTTGATTCTACTCACCCGCTTGTGAATCCCAAAGACGGTTCAAGAACGCTCTCCTTCTAAGCCATTTTTTATGATGGCTTCGAAGAACAAACCCCACACACAAGTTTTTAGCCTTTTTTCTAGTTGAATCTCTCCATATTGGACAAGTACTAAATACTATAGAGTTAGAGTCACTCGCATCACTATCATTGGTTCTCTTAGATCCACTATTTCCAGAGAAAATATTTCCTCCTAAATCTTACCTTACTACCATAATGTGGTTGATCACGGAGAAGAAGCCATTTTTTCATTAAATTGAAATTTCTATTATTAGCACTTGAATATAGTTTTTGCGCTTTGTCTATACATCATGCTCCAACCAGCTGCTTTGTTGCATACGCGTAGCGTTATCGTAAACGCTAACCCATTTGCCCAATATTTTGATCGAGTAGTTGTAATATTTTTTGCATGAAACTCCATCACGTGGATGATCAAATAAACAATGCTCATCACAGTACTCATCAATTTTACCGAAATATGATTCATCTTTTTGGTTTTTTGCCAACAACATTGTTTGTTCCATATTTATTCCACCCATTCTGTAGCACCAAATTTTGCTCAGTAGTCATATGGTGCTTTTCCGGCGAGCATGAGTTGAATCTTCTGAATTTGGAGTGGCTTCATGAACAACAATCATACCACCAAAAACCATTTGTGTAAAAAATTTGGAAAATGTGATTGCTCCAACATTCAGAACATTTTTATTACCCATTCGAGTAGAAGAATAAGGGGGTGTTTGTGATGAATATGGCATCATCGATCCATAATATGGAAGACAATTTGGAATGGCTGACAGCATGAAACAATATGGTGGAACAAGGAATTACCCTCGGCAAAACAATATGAATGAAAAGAAAAACTGGAATCAGACGAGAATCCCTCGGCAAAAACCTTGCGAGGTACGAATTGCCGAGTAAGAAACAAGAATCATGACCAAATGTCTAAGGATGAAGGATCATCAAGGAAATCAAGTTCCAATAGCTATCTAAGGATTAAATATGGAGTTTTGATGAAAGAAGGTCGAGAGAATTGTAACGAGGTAGCTTTGAGTCAATAAAGACCAAGAATTGACGACCGATGAATGTGTCGGATAGCCAACACACGAGCGCCAGAATGACGATGACCTATCCGGTATGACAGAGACCAAACATCTACCTGACCGGAGTTGTCCTGACCAAGTATTGACCAGACTAGCGTTGACCTGTCTGGTGGTAACCGTTAACTGACCGATGACCTGACTGTAAGATTTTTCATCCACGCTGTTGGGAACACGTGTCACCACGGGCGGCCTTCCCTTCCCATCTGTTCTAGACACTTGTCACTACAGGCATTTCCCAAGTGACACTTGGCCACCAACATGCATCTATGCAAGCCCCTTCCCTCATTGCCTATAAATACAAGGTCTCAGTTCATTATGTTGAGGGAGAAAGTTAGAGAAAAGTGAGAGAAAGACTAAAAAATGTGCTGCCAAGCAGTCTGTCTCCAATAAAGGTAGTATGTCGCCAATAATCCTGTCTGAGTGCCGACGAGTTGTGTCTGTTGCCTAGAGATGCCGCCAGTTACCCGAGAAGCAGTCTGTACCGCTGAATTCCTGCCGAGTAGCATCAACAAATCCCAGATATTGCCTAGCCGTGCCAGATCTTGCCGATAGATTCTGGATTATGCCAAGAAGCTGCCGGGTAGCGATTGGAAGCCTCATCGGACTGATTCTCGCCAATGAACATATTTTCCTACCCGGTTAGTGCGTAAGACTCGGATTTTGTCCTAGAATCCGTTTCTTGAGATTACTAAGGTGTAAGAGCCTCATATCTGGTCGTGTATAACTAAGGGAAGTTGAATCAAGTAGAGATGGTTAACAAGAAGCCTCAAATCTACTCGTGGGTTATTGAGAAAAGTTGGAGACATGTCTAAGTTTTCGTTGAGTTCATTATTAAATGTATAATTTATATTAACTATGTCAGTTGAGGCATGACAATAAATAGAGACATGGAGCACGTTTAGTGGGTTAAAGCTTTAACATTCTTTTAAAGGTTATTTTACTTTCTAATGAGTATTAAGAAATTTTTTAATCGGCTATCGTCAACGCTTAACGCTTAAACCGATAACCGATAAAAGAATGTTAAAACTGTTAAATATTTTCTTAACAACCGATTCGATGGATGCAGATCAAATCGGTTATCGCCCACGTCTAAAGAACTCAATCTTTTGAGATTTTTTAAGAAATTTAATGGAAATTTTCTGGAGATTTTCAAATTTAAAAATACTTTTCACGTTTTTAATTAATTAATTTATTAATAATATAATAAATAACGTAGAAACTTTTACAGTAAACTACAAAATATTATTTTCCAAAAATCCTTAAATTGGCACATCTACTTCACTATATTTATCATGTCATTTCATTCAACGACACATCCATTTCTTTTCTTCAAGTTTTTTGTTTTTTTTTTTTTTTTTTTTTTTTTTGGTGTTAACCTTTAGTTCATGTTCTTTTTTATATTTATGTTGTCTGGTTGATTTTCTGAATAATCATTATAATATATTTTGGATATTTTATTGTTGATGAATATTAATATTAACTCACGTTTGTGTACAATTATATGGAATGGAGTGAATGTACGATGTTGGTGGTGGTGTATGGATGCTCTATCTATCTAGACATATGTGTAACATGTAAGCTATTTTTTGTCTTTTATTTTTAATAAATTTTATGAGGATCGATGAAATTTATAATAGTGCTGGTGACGTTAGGATGCTTTGCTCAAGAGTCAAGCCTAAGGTATGTGTAACATGTAACCGAAACTTTGCTCTTTGACCTACTTTTTTAGTTTATGATGAATCTATGATTTTTTTGTTCTTGATTATTAAATATGTTTTTAAAAAATTAAAATGAGTAGATTTTTGTATAAATAAAATATCTCGTTTTATCACCAAAACGTTTGTTGCTTTTAGTTTAAAATATATATTTTTGGTAAGATATTATTAAGTTTTCGTAAAAGTATTTTATGAAATAAATACTCGAAAATAATAGTTTTATATTTTTTTAAAGAGAGTATTTTTCAAATTTGTAAACATAAATAAGGTATTTTTCAAATTTAATCTTTATAAAAACCTTGAATTGTCACCCTTTTTTATTTATATAAAATCATCTCATCTTATAATGTTCGTTTTCCCAATCTTTATATATATATATATATATATTTATATTAATTTGAACTAATTTATTTTAAAGTAAGATAATTTAGACAACTTAGCGCGTGCGCGCACACACACACATATATATATATATATAACTTTGATTTCTTCGAGATAATATTACAAGTTATTATAAAAAAATCATTGATTAATTTAATAATTGCAGGTTAATTTAATAATCGCGGTTTAGTTAAAATATAGGATTTACCTTTTGATATATATATATATATATATATATATAATTTAAATATATTACTCAAGTAAAAATACTTACCCAAATTAAAATAAATTAAATACTAAAATATATAAAAATAAATTTTACACGTTGATTTTCTTATATTCAAGTTGATGATTAAATGAAATACAATACAAATTCAATTAATACTCAAGATATGCATTAAAACACACAATCTAATTCTTACGTAAACTTAATCTTATTTGAAAACTTAAGCCATTATTTTTCAAATGTGACATAACAATCAGATTAAATTGAAACAACACGGGTTTTGCTTTTAAAGCAAACTCTATATAATACTGTATAAATAATGAGTTATATAATGTTTTCTAGTGGAAACAACTTTATCATTGGTCAAAGGTGTAAAAGATTCCACACAAGATCTAACCCGAGAGATTGCAATTTTCTGTAAATTATGGATGTAAAACTTGTCGGAAAATCGACTTTTTCATATCTGCACAATATTACTATTTTAAATTTATTATTTGCATTTTAAAATAGGCAAAAAATATCCCAACTAACTATTAATTTAAATTTTAAACTTCCAATTTAAATTTTGTGAGAAATCAAACATATCGTTACTGTGCTGTTAAATTCTATCGCAATGATATGTTTAAGCATAACAGTTATATTAAAGTATAAAATTTATTGCAATGATGTGTTTTTTTTATTATCTCAATTTCGAAAACCCACGGGTTAATCTGCGAAAGTTATGATTATAATGCGAGATGGATTAGAGTTATTATTTTTGAACACGTAGGTCTTAGAAGGTCAACCCGTTAAAAACCGTAACTAAGTTCAATCCACCATGAGATGTGTTAAATGAGACGGATTAACCCGTTTTGACATCTCTACACATATACTATATATATTCTTTAAAAAAATTAACCCATTCCGTTCCGAACAGGTACGCTTCTACTTAAATATAATTTGTAAGAAATTCTCACATCCATTCTGTCACGACGATCATTTGAGGGAAATATTTTCTGATTTAAAACGATTTGTATTTTACGATAGGAGAAAGAAATCCGACAAAGAATAAAAATACAATGACTACATATATTATGAAAATTACAAATCAGCAAAAGCATGGAAGTTCTTGGAGTCAAGGACGATAAGCCTAAGAGCTGCAATGACGGCAGCAACAGACATTAAACTGAAGAAGACAACGTTAAGCCAATGCCATAGCTTTTGCAAAGGATTGAGCTTACTGTTCTTATCCGTATAGTACATGTGGTTGGCTAGTATGAATGTGAGAGGGAATGTACTCACTTCACCAGTGAGGCTCATGAAGTCCCCAAGGAACGGTAAGAGCGCTGAGAGAAGTGTGCTAACCGTGATGTACCCGCCTCTCGCCATGATTCTAAATTGTAAGTTATTTAATGCCAATGGGCTTCCTTTGATCCCAAACTTTGTGTCCATGTACTCATACGTTGGACTCGCAAAAATCTACAATAAGAATTGAGTAAGAACGTATTGACTGGCAAATAGTTTGAGACGGTTCTAACTAAGAAGCTCTTTTTTTCAAGAGAAACTTACATGCAAAGAGATAACGGATTGAAGAATAGCAGCTATGTTAGCAAGAGCTTTGACCCAGACTGGGCCATTAACATTGTTTAGCAGATAGCTAGAGGTTGAGGATCCGTAAGCCCAATATCCGGTGAACACAACCGCGTACATCGGTAAAACACCCACCGTGAATTGAAAGTATAGGGCCTTCATCATGTTTTTTACAACTGGTTGCCTCACCGTTGCCTATCATTGAAGAAAAGCAGTCTGAAAATAGGATCATATACTTTTATCAAAAAAAAAAAAAAAAGGCTCATATATGCGTTTGGATTTACGTATATATTTATCTTATCTTTTTCAAAAAATCACATTTTAGAAAAGATAAAACATTCTTTCGTTTGCGTTTGTCGCCAGAAAAGTTTCTTTAAAATGCGGTTTTATTTAAACAAAATGCACACTTAAACATATAGAAGCAAAACGGAAACAAAGAATTGACTTTGAATCCTTAGTAATCTCGAAAAATCCACCTGAATTTCGGGAAGCATTCCTGTGTTGAATACAAAAACAAGTGTCGCGGCTGCTCCTGTGATGGTAAATAGTTTGTTTAATGATGATCCTTGTATCCCATAATCTCTTGAAGGTGCTTTTACTCCTACAAAAACAGAAATAAAAGCGAAAAATCAGATTCATTGATAGCTATAAAATCTGTAAATATCACTGAAGCATGATCATCATTTTAAGTTTATACTATCTTTAACCGATAGCACGATTGCCACAACGATATAGATGAGGCTAAGGACGGTTGAAATTGCAAGCCAAATCCCAAGAGATGATAAATGAGGAATCCCAATCGCAAAAACGCACAAATCAGACCCGCAATAGCTATAAAATGAGGTAATTGCATGGCATGATCATCCCTGAAAAGCACATAAACAGCCTGCAGAAACAGAACACACCCCAAAATAAATAACTCTGGATCACAAAATCAATAATCAAGAGAGGAAAATGTTTAATAACCTTTAAGGCGGAACCAGCTAGTATAATGAATCCACAATTAATCATGAAAAGATTGATATATTGCAACACCCAAGTAAGACAATAAGCCTTTCTACCTGATAAAAAAGAGATAATTTTAATGAAAGTAATAGAGAAACATAAAGCAAATGAAGAGATCTGGTTTGGTCTTTCTTTTTTTGCCATAAATGAATCCAGCGAGGTCTCTATAGCGAATGTGTCTTTTGCCACCAAACTCATGAAGCTTAGCTATGAGAGTGTTTGCATAAAGACATATTAAAGAAGCAAGAATAAGACCAACCACACCACCAATCCAACCTAAAGGAACCATGATTGTTCCTGAATATCCCAACACATACGCGCTGTTTATACTCGTTGTCAGAACAAACGCCGTCTGAAGCCATGAATCTGTACATTCCACAAAACATATTAAGCTTTCCTCACTCTGTGATCTCAGATTATTCTAAGACCGTACTTATATAGTAGAAAGTAGAGTTTGGCAAAGCAAAACCTCCCAATCTTAGGGTACTAAAACGTTTTGAGGAGCAAAGAGAGAGAACTCAATCAAGATATTATTGCTCCATGATCAAATTATCACATTCCAGGATCAGTAAATGCAACATTTTTAGAAAAGGGTTATCGACGTCAGAATCATCAAAGTCAACATTCTAAAGAATATTAGAAAGAACGCATTTGAGCTCCTACACTAGAGGTGGGCAAATTTACCGAATCGAATGGTTTTTACTCAACGGAACTCAAATTCTTTCAAACCAAACAGAAAACCAATTAAAAAGTATATCAAATTTTCTGAATCTAAACCGAACCGAACAGTTTAACCGAAATCCACTAAAAATTCATATATTTAATTAAGTATATAGGAAAGATAAATATACTAAATATTATAATATTATAATATTAATTAAAATTATTTACTTTATGTTTATTATAATATTTTTTCCATACCCGAATGAAAAATACAATTACCAAATAGAACAAATCCAAATAGCCCAAAATCCAAGTAACGGGAACCAAACCAAATCTAATAACAGAATATTTGGTTAAACGGAATCGTTAAGGTCGTAAACGATTTTGCTTAATTTCTCAAAACTACAGAAGTAGCCAAAAAAAAAAGAAAGAAAGAAAGAAAAACTATAGAAATTTTGAAATTGGGCATCTATCTAACACTTAATAAATAAAGAAAAAATCACACATCCAAAGCATTAGTTTGTCAGTGAAACCAGGTTGAAAACAAAACACACACAAACAGTTAGATTAAGTAAAATTAAAATAAGTGAACAAAAACGGAGGAAAAAAGAAATTAGATACCACTGCTAATCTGATGAGCAGTATCAGGGATTTCGATATCAACATGTTCTCCAACATTGCTTATGCGATTCTTAGTGTTCATGATTTTTACGACAAACAATTCTCGTGTCTCTTCAGCTATAATAAACACAGATTGTTTCCTCCTAATACTCTTACGGAAGGTCGGTAACAACGGGAAAGACTATGGTGGGAAATCAAGTCCAATAAGAAGTGATAGAAAGATTTTTGAAAGTATATAGAAATGACTAGTTGTTGAACAGTTTCTTTCAATATTTATACGAACCAAAGAAGCACAATAAAAATGTGGTGGATAGAGATATTTCCTTTGGAATTGAGTGGTTCAGAGCTGGACACAAAATATGTGTTATCATTGACTGCAAAATTGGGATATATATATGAACAAATTCTACCGATAAAACAAAAATTAATGATGTATATGTGGCTATGAATTTGGAGAGACAAACAAATGATGTGTTGAAGATATGGGAAGTTAATAACCCATTAACAAGAACAAAAAAAGGATATGGGAAGTGAATGTATCTTGAAATTTAAAGATGTTTTGGACATTTCTGCCGCCTTGTTGTGAGGCAGAATAAGACTAGATACGAAAATAAAGTGTGTCTGTACTCGAAATTTATGAGTTTTGACTTTTGTATTGTTTGGTTATTAATAAAGTGGCTGAGACCTTTATCCACACATTTCATACCCAACTTGAGCCAATCTTGTTTGAAAACTTAAAGCCATTATTTTTCAAATGTGACATCACAATCAGATTAAATTGAAACAACACGTTTAAAAAAAAAAGCAAACTCTATAAAACACTGTATAATTAATGAGTTAGGTAAGATTTTCTAGTGAAAACAACTTTACCTACTGGTCAAAAGTTTAAAGGTTTTCACACCATATGCAATCCCAGAGATTGCAATTTCTTTCAAATTATGGATGTAAAACTTGTGAGAGGTTCCAAAGTATTGAAGATAAGACCTTCCATCGTGGTCTCATGTATTACGGAAAGAGTCTGTCCATCATCAGATGTTAATGCAGAACAATCTGTCATAGATCTGATTGTTGTAGAGATAGCTTGTCCTGTAGAACTGCGAAATTCTGGATTAAAAATTACGAAAAAATCCGATTAAAGAAAAACAAATACGCGGAGGCGAGATATGATCTCTTTCCTTAATTCAATAAACCTCTCGCTCTGTATATAATCTCATTCCTTAATCTATGTATATAACATAGACGCTCTGTATACATTGAATCGGCTCACTCCGACTTCGATTGCTAAAATGTTGATATGATGATATTATTTAAAAAAATCGGAAAGCATTCATTTATTACTAATTAAAATATTTCCAAATAAAATTTCCTAACAATCAATGTAATACTGTATCTGCTAAAATTTGAAGAATAAAAATTTGGGCCAAAAAAGATTTTAATATTTGCTGTTATCCCTAATTCCATCATTCCCTATAAATACAACAATAGAGAGTTTCATCTTCAATCTCCATAGCCTTCGGCATACATTTTTGTTTCATATATTTGTTTATTTTCGTAACATTTATAATGGAGTTTGTAGATTTATTATGATTCATCAATCTTTATAGACTTATTGCTATTGTGATTTGACCTCTGTGTTGTGGCTCTGCGTTTTTTAGGTGAAGAAGTATTGGTGGAGTTAGTCTTATTTGGTCAAAATAGTATTTTTGGTGAGCTATCTTTGTAAATCATTTATTAGTATTGTTTTAGGTAAAATAGTAGGCAATCTATTGCAGATGATGTCAGGGACCTATTCTTACTTTGGATGTTTACCGGCAGTTTCTAATTACTTTTGCTTTGTTCTTCTTGCAGAGATGGACAAGTTTATAGGATGAACTTTCAAATTTTTGTCTTGGGATATACTCAGAGGAGGTATGAAACATGTATGTTAGATGACTGATAGATTTGTTAAAAATAAATCGATGTTTCAATTGTTAGAAAGGGATTTTTAGTTACAATACATATAATATTGATATTAGAACATAGAACAAGACATCATCAACTGACGGAACAGAGTTCATTAAATGTATGGAAGCCAGATGATATGTGGCTATATTTTTTCACTGCATCAGTTTAGTTAGAAGACTTCCTCATGGTGTTTTCATGCAGGCCTTCATTCTGGTGCTCAGAAGCACTATGTTAACAATGAAATCCGAATGTTGGAGCGTTTTGGGTAAGTAACTAAGTATCATTCGACAATGAACCTTCCACATTTTAAACATAAAGATATGAAATTGCCTAAATGTTGGTTCATTTAGGGGGAAATACTTTATAATAAAGCATTAAGGTTTTCTCTAGAACGGAGATTCTGATTGCATCATACTTAAGCACCTTGAATATGACGTGTATCAGCTACAATTTTACGGCTATTGCATGTTCAAAGGTCTATCAAGTCTTCATAAGCAGGTAATGCAAATTTAAGACTAATAAATTGAAAACATAAATAATAGTATCTTATATATAACTATACTATCTATTATAAATATAAAATTAATAAAGTTAGGCATAAACATTAAATGGGGTGTATGGAACAAATAATTCGGATCGGTTCCAGAAATAGTTAGGATACCTAAACTCTATTGCGATAGCCTAGACCCAACAATATACACATCTTAATACAATCAAAATTTTATAACCAAAAACCATAATCATATTGTCATACATACATACATATTTAAGTTTATACAAAGTAAACAAAAATTGAAACCCAAAAGTTAATCATACTATTAGCCCAAAATGTATAAATTATGACAAAAAATCTTTCAAATTGTTAATTATAGAAAGTAAGTTTCAGTAATAATTTTCCCTCCACGATGCGCGGGTTTCTTACTTAGTGTATATATATATATATAGTAGATGATAAAATATTAGGATGGATAATTATCTTTATGTATTATAACATTCCTCCTTAATTATCCATCAATATTAGTGTATTATATACTGCTTCATGAAAAAATACTGTGAGATAAAAATAACTATGATATGGGAAGAAGAGTATAGTAACACAATCTCTCCCTAAAATGATGGATATAATTTCTTCTTCATAAGTCACATAGGTGACGCATTCCGATACTATGAACGTGTTTTCTGAATGTTGTAGTTGAAAGCACTTTCATGAACAGATCGACTGCATTGTCAGTTGAACGAATACATTGGATATCCACTTCTTGATTCTTCTCGAGTTCTTATGTGTAGGAGAAAAATCTTGGGGGAATATGCTTCGTTCTATCGCTCTTGATATAACCTTCTTTGAGTTGGACGACACATGCAACATTATCTTCGAACAATTTTGTTGGCTCCTTATTAGTGACTATTCCGCTTGCTCCTTGTATGTGTTGAGTCATAAATCTGAGCCACACACATTCTGTACATGCTTTGTGAAGTGCAATGATCTCTGTATGATTTGAGAAAGTAGCAACTAAAGTATGCTTTTGGATGCATTGTCAGTTGAACGAATACATTGGATATCCACTTCTTGGTTCTTCTCAAGTTCTCCTGTGTAGGAGAACAAATCTTGGAGGAGTATGCTTTATTCTATCGCTCTTGATATAACGTTCTTTGAGTTGGGCGACACATGCAACATTATCTTCAAACAATTTTGTTGGCTCCTTATTAGTGACTATTCCGCTTACTTCTTGGATGTGTTGAGTCATAGATCTGAGCCACACACATTTTCTTAATGCTTCGTTGAAGTACAATGGTCTCTGCATGATTTGAGAAAGTAGCAACTAAAGTCTGCTTTTGGAAACGCCTAGAGATCGCAGTACCTCCAACTGTGAAAACATATCCGGTTTGCAATCGGGCTTTTTGTGGATCTGATAAATATCCTGCATCTGCGAAACCAACTAGATTGAATTTGGAGTTTCTAGGGTAAAACAATCCCAAGCCAATGGTTCCCTGAAGATAATGAAAATATGTTTAATTTCATTTCAGTGTCTGCGCGTGTGAGATGAACTGGATCTTGGATGTAGATTTGTAGCAAATGCTATATCCGGTCGATACAATTTCCAAGATACATTAGTCCACCAATAGCGCTCATATAAGGTACTTCAGCGCCTAATACTTCTTTATTATCTTCGTAAGGTCGAAATAGATTTTTGCCAATATCAAGTGATCTATTGACTATTGAAGCACTCAAAGGAATTGGTTTATCCATATAAAAGTGTTTTAAGACTTTCTTGGTATAATTTGATTGATGTATAAAAATTTAATCTCGAAAGTGTTTGGTACGTAGTCCAAAAAAAAATTTTGTCTGTCCGAGATCTTTCATTCCGAACTCTCTTTTCATATGAGCTCTTGGATCATTAATACTTTTTGCATTCCAATTATGTTTAGGTCATCAACATATACAACAATGATCACAAATTCAGATAAAGATTTCTTAATAAATACATAAGGACCTATCGCATTGTTGGTATATCATTTTTCAAAAAATACTCACTTAAGTGATTATATCACATGCATCCGTATTGTTTAAATCCATAAAGTGGTCGCTCTAATTTGACCGCACAAATTTCTCTAGATTTTGAGCTTAATGCTTCAGGCATTTTTAATCCTTCTATGATTTTGATGTATATCATTATCAAGTGATCCATATAGATATGATGTCACCACATCAGTTATACAGATTTAGATTTTTAGATACCGCTAAGCACATCAAAAATCTGAATGTAACTGCGTTTATCACCGGAGAAATTTTTTTTCATAATCTATTTCCGGTGTTTGAGAAAATCCTTGTGCAACAAGATGAGATTTGTATTTTGTTACCTCATTTTTCTCATTTGTTTTCCCTACAAAAACCTATTTATACCCAACCGGTTTTATATCTGCAGATATGGTGACAAGATGTCTAAAAATATTTCTTTTATTGAGGGAGTTCAACTCAGTTTCCATAGTCATTTTCATTTCTTCCAATTAGATCTTTTTTTCGCTTTCGGACATGGACCTTGGAACTGAATTTTCAGTTTTATTATCTATTTCTATAGGGCTTTATTATTTCATATAAATAGTGTTGCACGAGTTTTCTGCAGTTACAACTTGTTCTTTATTGCTTTGCTTATTCTTTTCATAGCTAAGGGAGAAGAAATTGCATCTCTTCAAGAAATGTTTTCTGAACCCTTGTTAAACTGATATTATTATTTGGATTTATTATATGCAATCATTCTATTCATCTACTACGTATGAGTAATCCACCAGTTGGGTTTAGGGTTTGTTCAAGGGGATTTGATGATCGATTAAGTTTAGGTTATTTAGAGATTTATCAATTTCATTCTTCATCTTTTGTCCTCAATTCTTAAGTTAGCTTTATCACCTAGCTTATGATATTTAGGTTTAAACTATGCTCTAAAAGCGAATGTTAGGTCACCGGAATCAATATTTATTGAGCTTAGATGGGAATAGCCAACGAGAGTTGAAGTTATGTCATCTTTGTAATTTATCGGGTTTTTTTTTTAGATTATTGGCATGTTAATTTAAGAACTACATACTAGTACTACTAGAGAGTTCTAATTATTCATGTTTAGATAGCTAGCTATGCGAGAGTAAGTTAGTTTTCCAATAGTGTTTCGAGTTTGAGAAAGGTTCGAAACTAGATGAAGCCTACTACGATGAAAACATCGATACCTTAGAGATTACGGAATTAAAATGGAAACTATTTGATGCCTCCACGAGGAAGAAATTTTTTGGAGGCAGAAGATTCGAGCATTATGGCTAAAAGAAGGAGATAGGAATACCAGTTTTTTTCCATGTCACGACTAAGTAACAGAGAGAAAAATATATGATCCTTGGAATTTTGAACCAAGAGGGTGTTTGGGTGTAGAAAAAGGAAGAGATTGAACTAGCAGCGACTAATTATTTCTCAAATCTCTTCACAACTTCATGACCGAGCTCCTTGGATCAAGCTGTTCGGGATGTTCTCACGTTAATATCAGAGGATATGAATACCTAGCTGTTAAGTGAGATTACGGAAGCGGGAGTAAAGAAAGCGGTCTTCAACTTGAATTCATAGGAAACTCGGGTCTTGATGGGATGACGGCACTATACTATCAAAAATTCTGGGAAGTAACTGGGGGCAGACCTTGTGGCTTTGGTTTGACTGTTTTTTGAGACAGGGGAATTCGATCCGCGCCTCAATGCAACGAATATCTGCCTTATTCTAAAAAAGAATCATCCACCAGAGATGTCAGATTTTAGAACCATTAGCCTTTGCAATGTGGTCTTCAAGGTAATTTCTAAAGTCCTTAGCAAATAAACTCAAGCGTCTCTTACCTAAGACAATCTCCGAGACTAAATCTGCCTTTTTCTGGTCGTTTATCATGGAAAATATCTTAATAGCACAAGAAAAGTTTCATGCTTTGAGGACTTGAAACAACTGCACCCATAATTGAAACAACTGCACCTGTTTTTTTTGTTTAACAAGTAATTAATATTCTCATAAATATTCATTCTTCAAACAAATTAAATCAAATAATAAGTGAATAATAAATAAATAAACTCCAGATTTTTATTTTTAAATCAATTAAATCACCCAATAATTAAAACAATTATTTGGACTCGATTAAATTCCAGAAAAACCTTCAAAACTATTAAAATTCGAATTATCTCCAAAAATTAATTTAAAATCAATTTATATTTGAATTAAATTATTTCATTAGCTCCAAATTAACCGATAAAATATCAATTAATTTACCCAAAAATGCTCATAAAATTAATTTATCACTTAAAACATGATTCAATCATCGAATTCAACCACATAAATTCATCAATAAAATCGACCATAATTCTGAAATTATTAAAAATAATTTAACCATTTTCCTAACATGAGTTTAGACTCCACAAGTCATAAAACTAAATCGCATCGCATCAATGATTCACCAAAATACTCGAAATTAAAGCAATAATTTCAACAATCCCTAAAAAACCTCCAATGAGTCTTAGATCATCCTCCTCTCCTCGCTATGATTCCACGATCACACTTTATCTTTTCCTTCACCATAACGAAGAGATACATAAGTATTTCGATAAATACTTAGTGAGACAATCCTCCCATCTATGGGATATACACACACCATGATCCATAGAAATAATTAACATATCAACAAAAATACAAACAAACCAATGCGCAATCAATCAACCACAAGCTTAGCTTCACATCCATTGAATCTACACATGAAACATGTCAACAAATCTTAGGATCACACAGCTGATCCTGTGGTCAGCACTCACCTTAGCTTTAGTTAGATTTTCGGACAAGAAATTAACAACACACAGCCAGTGATTTCCTCCTCTTCTTTCTCCTTCTACTTCATGCCAAACCTCAACCCTTCTCTTTCACCCTCTTGTCTCGCTCAGTCTCTCTCTCTTTCCCTCTCTTCCTCGCCACACAACCCAGAAGACTCAGCTCTCTCTTTCTCTCTTTCTCTCATGCCACCACCAATCGAGAAACTCAGCTCTCTCTTCTTCTCTAGGTGAAGGTGACGAAAATTGAAGAAGGAATAGGGCTGGGGCATTTTAATTAGAGAAGGATTAGGGCTGCAGCAGTTTAGGGTTAACTAGAGAGGAATTAGGGTTTCGTTTCATTTAAAATGAACCCAGATTTTTTTCTGTTTTAATTTTTAAATAGAGATAATTTCTTAAATAGCACAGAAAAGTTTTGAAATGATTACCATAGGTTACATCCTTTGCAAATTACTTAAATATCACTTTCGGTTAAGGAAATGTCAGTTAAGCCAAATTTAAAACTATAATTTTGAATTATGCCATTTTGATTTATTTTAAATCATGTTTACGGTTACTTACGAAAATAAAATCAGTTATTTGGCTTAAAAACCGTTTAAACTAAAAGAAACCTTTCAGTTTCTCATTTTCAAACCAAAAAACAAAAAAATGGTCAAGTGCTCTGCGAAAATCGAAACCCTAACACCGCTGGTGTCTCATCTCATCTCTTACGGCCGCGCCTCCTCTCCTCCATCTCCCCACAGCCTCATTTCGTCACATTATCCCCGGAGAAGAACTTACAAAGGACTGTTCATCTTCTGCAATTGAAATTCCGCAAATTAAAAACCCAATCAGAAAATTTCTGCAAGTGAAACTCGATTTCAGCATTCGAAAACTATAAAAGTTTGTTTTTAAGTCACTTTGAAGTTATTATGTTAAGATTTGACAGCGATTCTTAAGAAAAACCATTTACGCACATTTTTTTTTGCAGGATTTTCATTGTTTGTTTGAAAAGTTGAAGATAACTTCCGTATGTAAACGATACTCAGAATATTTTCTGGCCATATTCCGGCCATTAATTTCAAATGCAATGATTTGAAAAAACTCTTCTTCTCTAGGTGAAGGTGACGAAAATTGAAGAAGAAATAGGGCTGGGGCATTTTAATTAGAAAAGGATTAGGGCTACAGCGGTTTAGGGTTAATTAGAGAGGAATTAGGGTTTCGGTTCATTTAAAATGAACCCAGATTTTTCTCTGTTTTAATTTTTAAATAAGGCTAGATAAAAATCTGATTTCTGCTCCACAAAATCTCAGCTCAATATTTCCCGGAGAATATTCTCCATGGGTTCTCTGCGAAATTCCCACTAGGAATCAGTTTAGGATTTAATTCTGGCTCATTTAAATTAATCCAGGATTTAAAACTAAACCGAAGACTAATTAAAACACCTTATTTAATTAAATAAATAAAAAATCAGCTTATTAAACCAAAACTGGAATTAAACCGACCTAACTCCAATCCTGACATAACTCTAAATTTCCATTTCTTGATCACGGGTGTTACAATTCTCCCCCATTAACATAGATTCGTCCTCGAATATAACACCTCCGTCCACCCGCATTAAATGAACCACAATTGTCGCAACAACTCGTTCAATTCTTGACCAATCCAATCAACCCAACCCGATCAAGAGATCAACACCATCGACCCCCGAGGTCTACATTCAGTCACTATGCTTAAGACTCACACCATGTAACTGATTGCTCCCAATTCATAATCATGCCACTCCACTCTCAGGCACGAAGTCCTTACGAGTTCTGGGCATCCTATACCACTTCACTTTCAGGCCACAATGTCCTTTCGAGCCCTCGGTATCACGCTCATACCACTCCACTCTCAAGTCGCACAACCTTACAATTTATTGGTATTATACTCATACCACTCCACTCTCAGGTCGCACAACCTTATGAGTTCTGTGATGCGATCCTCCCAAGGATTCGTCACTGTAGAGTTGGCAAGACAGATAGATAAGCCTTAGAACTAAAAAGAGAAGATCTTCAAAGGAAAAGGTGGTGGTGGATTGAAAGGTCACACAGAAGTTGCGGAACGACTTTTCATTTACCCCAACTTGAATCCTTTAGATATGACACACTAAGACAAATTCAAGGTTGATTGAATGGATATGACGCACCAAACAATCGACAAGATCCCTTGGATATGACGCACCAAGACGGACCAAGTTTTGATCAATTGATATTACACACCAAGGATCGAAATGCTCAAGAAGAACAAAAGAGAATTCCTCTCGAAAAGGTTTGATAAAAAGATGGATGATTCTTCTCAAATGAGATTACATGAATATAAAGAAAAGGAAACTTGAAAACAAAGCCAAGTAATAAATTGTCTTGGAAATAAAAAGAAATAAGAGAGTTGAATGAGAATTGAACTCTTGAACTTCCAATGGATCTCTTGACTTCAATTTTCGTCACTCCTCTTGGGCCACAAAATAAGAATTTTATTTTTGGACTTTATTGGACTTATATCAGATTCTAAATGGGCTGAATAGCATTGGAATCCAATTTTGCCTCATTAAAACCTTTCCTGGACAACCCATTGGGATCAAACAAAGGATACGGAAAAAGAGTACAAAATGGTCTCAAGCCCATTTAGTAATACGCTCTTGCTTGTATCACAACTATTGTGGTGTGAAGCTTGTCTCCTTGAGTGGATATTTGGTTTAGTAATCCTCTAATTCCCTCCTTGAGTTTCTTAGCTCTTGCCCTTGTCATAGATCCAATTGGTACAACTAAGTCTTCCTCAGCTTCAAGTTCTGGTTCATGCTCGGCTACAAGCTCTGTCTCCTTAGTGCTTTCCATGATCGCATCATCCCCCTCCTCTTGAAATGGATTTGACCTCCAATCTGAATCATCTGCAACAAAAGGAATCAAGTCAGAAACGTTAAAGCTTGAACTAACGTTGTACTTACCTTGAAGATCAAGATGGTAAGCATTATCACTAATCCGCTTGACTATCTTGAATGGACCATCAACTTTGCTTAAGTGTAACACCTGTTTCTTACTTCCACAACAAGACATAATCGGAATAACTTTTAACGCAAGAAATTTAATTAATTAACCGCCATAAAATAAATACTCTAATAATCCAATCCAACGTCTCTCGTTAACGTAAGTACAGAAACAATAAATACTCCGGTAAATCCAATAATGAAATAAATTATGGGAAGCCACTCTATCTTCCCACTCTATCTCCTAATCCATAACTAATTGCCCAACTTGGGCTACTCATCTTGATTACCTGCAATGAAAAGAGAGGGGTGAGGAATTGGGAATTACTTAGTGGGGCAAGCCTTAGGGCTCACGATTTCTCCATACAATAATATATCTAGAGTATCACGAAGTCTAAACCTAAGACGAGCAGGCAATCACGTGTCCACGACACACACCCAACAAACAATTCCATGCGAACACGACTTATAACCACCTATATGCGGCCCGAATACCCGGTGTCAAGACACGCTATCCCGCGTGCATACCGGATCCCTAGTGCCTAAGCATGTCTTCCTTGCACATCTTTCTCTCGTTCATACCGGATCCCTAGTGCCTCTGTACGTCTTCCTTGCACTCCTCACTGGCTCGTCAGCCAATCTTGGCTTACCCGCAAACCCGCACCCATAAGCCAACACACAACCACAAGGATCTCTCCTCGCAGATAACTCTGTGGCTCACCCGCATTTCCATTTCGCACACAATTATTTTACCAAAAAAATATTCCATTTCACAAACCACATGTCACACATTAAAACTCCCATATTAATTTCAAGTCCTAAAATTCTAGTTCTTTTTTTTTAAAATAAATTTATAACATTCATAAATATTATTACATTCATCAAACAAATACAGTTACTCATAATATAGGAATACTTGCCTTAACTTTAAACAAAATAATTATCTAAATATATTTATATTGGAAGGAAACACAGTCTCATCCTCACCTTAGGAATTCGGGTTGATTTATCGGTCTAAGACTAGCAACGTAGAGGTCCGACTCCACAACAAACTTGGTCTGCCACAGTTTAGATTAACCAGTCAAAGATTAAATCCATAATTAATATCCAAAATTAATCCATGATTTAATCTCCTAAACCTAACCAATCCATGGTCTTGATTTAATTTAATTTTTAATGTTTTCTCAATTAAATTAACTAGACTCGGTTTAATGATTAACCAAACTAAATCTAATAATTTAATAGCAATACTATGCCTAATCTCTTCACCCTCGCCATAATTCAACTCACGTACTCCATCTCAATTCGACAATCAATTCACGTGAACTCGTAATTGAGTTTGGATTAGTAGAATTTAACTACACATGACCTCTGGTTAAATAGCTAAACCAGCTCAATCTAATAATTTAGTTATGAGACAATTCTCGCCAACTACACACTATAATTCACGCTAATTGACTTTGGCTATAGAATCAATTACGTGTTGGGATCCATGATTTCACTTGGTTTACACTGGTTTAGTTTGGTATAATACGCACAACATTACAACAACACAGCACAACCATTAAAGAAGAAGCAGAGTTTCGCCGATTACCTTTCTCGGTGGTGACTTCTTTCGATGGCGTGGCTCAGCGGTTTGAATGGCGACTCCACAAGACAGGTCTACGAAACCACAGCTCACATGATTAAGCTTCGAGGTTATCAATCAAAAATCACACCTAGTCTTAACTCTAAGATAAGCTCACGGGTTTACCTCTCCAGTGAGGATGGTTCACGTGACGACACCCTCTGAGCACAATGGGGGTCTCCGGTAGCTTCGTTGATGGGTGGTTGATGGCTCGAGGGTTTCACGTTGGGTCTAGGGGTTTGCGTCCTTCTTTTATACACCCGGGGATAAAAATAGGGTTTCCTTTGGTTTGGTTCAACTTCGGACTCGGTTTGGGCCTTACCTTTTCTTATTAAAACCGGTCTGTTACAATTCTCCCCTACTATAGAAAAATTCGTCCCCGAATTTGCCCAATCGCCATAGTCCTTAAAAAGTTCAGGATAGTCCTTAAGAATCCATTTTTCTAGCTCCTATGTCTCTTTTCTAATTTCATCTCTTTACTCAACATACTTTGACGGACCTTACCATCTCTCCTTGGATCTCTCTTTCCTGACACTCCAAAATCTCTACTGGGTTACTCAATGCAATGAGATTCCGGTTTAAATCTGCAGACGGGATTTGTAGAATTAATTCCGGTTCTCTGATAACTTTTCGCAAATTAGACACGTGAAAACCATCGTGAAAGCTAGATAACTCATGCGGTAATGCCAAATGGTTAGCTACCACACCAATTTTCTCTGTAATGACATATGGTCCCATAAACCTTGGCCTAAGCTTTTTCAATTTCTGATTTTTATCTACTCCTCTGAATGTCCTCATTTTTAAGTACACTGCATCACCAACTGTAAATTCTAGATCCTTTAGATGTTTGTCAGCATAGCTCTATTGTCTGTCATGGGCTTCCTTAAGCCTATCTCGAAGCAACTCCACCTGCTGTATAGTGTCCTTGACCATTTCTGGCTCCATGTCTTTGCGCTCCCCTACTTCAATCCAACAGAGCGGGGTACGACATGGCGTACCATATAGTGCCTCGTACGATGGCATCGGTATACTGGAATGGTAGCTATTATTATACGCAAATTCCACCAGTGGTAAGTACTTGAGCCAACTACCTTCCCAAGCCAGTATACATGCCCTCAACATGTCCTCTAGTGTCTGAATTGTCCTCTCAGACTGCACATCAGTCTGGGGATGATACGCTGTGCTGAGATGTACTTTTGTACCCAAAGCCTTTTGAAAAGCCTGCCAGAAAATATACGTGAACTTTGCATCTCGTCCGACACAATACTTACCGGCATCCCATGCTTGGTAACAATCTCACTCAAATACTGCTGCGCTAAGACATCTGCACTATCCGTTTTCTTGATGGGTAAGAAATGCGCAGTTTTCGTAAGTCGGTCCACATTTACCCAAATGGCATTTTTACCGCCCATGGTCGTTGGCAGCCCGGTGACAAAATTCATGGTAATCATATCCCATTTCCACTAAGGTAAAGGCAAATTCTAAAGTAATCCACTTGAAACTCGATGCTCAGCTTTCACTTGCTGATACGTTTGTTTCATCTTGCCTCAATTGTAATACCGTTCAAATCATGATACATCTTAGTGGTTCCCGGGTGAACTGAAAATCTCGAGCTATGGGCTTGTGCTAAGATCTCGTCCTTCGGGCCTTTATCATCTGACACTCTAACTTGTCCCTTATACATGTACATACTATTATTTGCGGTGTGGAATCCCTCCACATTGTTGTCGATCATTTTCCTCAAGTCAGCATCGTGCTTTTGTGCTTTGCAGATTCTCCATAACAAGTCAGCCTTATTCATAGCTTCCAAGCCAACAAAATACTCTCCAACTGAGGTGGCACAGATACTCAGCATACACAAGATGTCCTCTAGCTCCCGCACATCTTTTTCCCTCGAGACATCATAGTCTGGTACATCTTATGTATGCTGAGTATATGCGCCACCTCGGCGATCTTAAAGTCATAGTCTGGTAACAATTCCACCTATCAACTCTGTCTAAGATTGAGATCCGACTGAGTGAATATGTACTTCAAACTCTTATGATCTGTATACAGCTGAACCTTTTCCCCATACAAGTAGGCCCGCCAGATCTTCAAAGCAAACACAACTGCTGCTAGCTCCAGATCATGTATAGGGTAGTTAACCTCGTGGGTTCTTAATTGTCTAGAGGCATAGGGAATAATAACCTTCTCATCCTCCATTAACATGCATCCTAGTCCAGTCCCTGATGCGTCTATATATACAACATATGGTACTCTGGTCCTTGTTAGTACCAACACTAGGGTTTCGGTCAAATGTCTTTTCAAGGTTTGGAGACTAACTTCACATTCTTCTGTCCACTCAAAATTAACATTCTTCCTTGTAAGTCGCGTCATTGGCTTAGCTATACTAGCAAATCCTTCCTCAAACTTCCGATAATAACCCGCTAATCCAAGAAAACACAACTGTTGCTAGCTCCAGATCATGTATAGGGTAAGTTAACCTCGTGGGTTCTTAATTATGTAGAGGCATAGGGAATAACAACCTTCTTGTCCTGCATCAACATGCATCCTAGTCCAGTCCCTGATGCGTCTGTAGATACAACATATGGTACTCCGGTCCTTGGTAGTACCAACACTAGAGTTTCAGTCAAATGTCTTTTCAAGGTTTGGAGACTAACTTCACATTCTTTTGTCCAATCAAAATGAACATTCTTCCCTGTAAGTGCGTCATCGGCTTAGCTATACTAGCAAATCCTTCCACAAACTTCTGATAGTAACCCGCTAATCCAAGAAAACTACGGACCTCAGTAGCGCTCTTTGGTGTTGGCCATCCGTTTATCGATGCTCTATTTTGCATACAAATCTCCCTCTGCCAGAATCTGCACTTACTCATCTTTGCATACAACTGTTGTTTCCGCAATTTATCCAATACCACCTGTAGATGTTTCTCGTATATCAGAATGTCATCGATGAATACTATCTCATACATTTATCCAAGTACTCCCGAAAAATATTATTCATCTTCATAAATGCAGCCGGTGCATTAGTCAATCCGAATGGCATTACTACGAACTCGTAATGTCCATACCTTGTTTGAAATGTTGTTTTCCTTACATCTTCCTCTACTATCGAGGTCTGATGATACCCTGAGGTTAAGTCAATCTTTGAAAACCATGAAGCTCCTTGCAGCTGGTCCAATAACTTGTCAATCCTTGGCAGCAGATACTTATTCTTGATAGTTACCTTTAAACCCCCTATAGTCAATACACAGTCTGAGGCTCCCATCTTTCTTCTTCACAAAAAGCACTGGTGCTCCCCACGGTGAACGATTCGGCTGAATAAACCCTTTATCTATAAGGTCCTCTAACTGAATCCTCAGTTCTGCCATTTCCGGGAGAGCCAAGCTGTAAGGTGCTCGTGACACACGTGATGTTCTGGGCTCCACATGAAGGCGTCTCCTCTACTTGGTGGTGGACATTTTAAAGACTCAAACGTCGATATACTCTGCCACGATTGGAATGTACTCAACTTCCAATTCCATGTCCTCTCTTGAATAGAAATCGTGGTGAGGAAATCATCATTCCCTTTCTCTATCAGTTCTTCTGCTTGCATCATGGATATGATGGAAAAACCTTCTCCACCTTTTACCTTGGAATACCAACTTCTCTTCTGGCCTTGTGAAATCAACATGAGCTTGGGGACAATCCAATAATGCATGGTGCTTCTTTAACCAATTCATCCCAAGAACCACGTCATAATGGTTCATCTCCATCTTTGTAAGGTTTCCCAACAGTGCTTCTCCATTTATCATAATAGACACATCTAAATGAACTCCAATGGAATCTATTTGTTCTTTTTCCAACAGTTCCAATCCTCCTAGTCTTTGGAACAAATTTCTCCATCAAAAGACCATCTCTTAGTCACTCCCGACTTTACACAACTAAGTGTAGCACCGGTATCAAACAGCGTATAAGCTGGCCATCCTCCCACTAAAACTGATCCTACACAGTTACAATATTTCCAAGAAAAAATCACACAACCTCAAAAGACAACCATTTTTAACAGTTAAATATTCACGTACCAGTGATTGGCTTGTTTCCCTCCTGTTCTCCACCCATCATCACTCGAAGTCCCACATTTTGACGCTTTTGGGGTGGTGGTGGTAGGTACTCTCCAGGGCGATCCTTGGCATGCTGACTTCCAGTCAACTGAGTGCAAAACTTTGCAATGTGCCCATATCGTCCACAATTGTAACAACTGCCATTGCTCACATTCCGAGGGCAATCCTTCTGAAGATGTCCTGTTTGGTTGCACCTGAAACATGTTGGCGGAGTCCTCACATTGGATGCATCCCAAGTCCTTTTGTGAGAGCTTGTCCCTTTTACAGCTTTTGCCTGTGCAGCCCTGGATTGGCTGAACTCCTTCTCTAGCCCGATCTCCAAGTTGGTAGATTTTTCCACAGACCCAATCATGCTGTGGTAAACGTACATCTCGCAACGGTTCATTAGCTCCATCCTCAGACCCCTCAAAAACATGTGGGTGAGCTTATTCTCACTTATGACTCTACCTGCAAACTGGCTGAGTCTATCAAACTCCTCCTGATACTCTCTCGTAGTCATGTTTCCCAGACGAAGTTTGATAACTCGTTCTCCATCCGCTTCATAGCCTCCCTGGGAAAATACTTCCTGGTGAACTCAGTTTTAAAATCCTCCCAAGTAAGCTCGTATCGTCCTTGTGCCTGATCCACTACCTTTTCCCACTACACCAATGCTTCATCCTTCAAGTATTGTGCTCTAAATCCTTGCGATACTCATGCGGACATGAAACACCCCATCCTGGAAATCACTAAACCAAAACCGGTTAAAACAACAACAAACCATGGAAAACGAGCATTTTAAAAATTTTCTAACAACTTAACTGAATAAATAAAATCCACTTTATTTATTCCAAAACACCAATCAAACCAGACTAACAACCTAGCGGAAGCGAATACTAAATAATCCATCCAATAAAAATAATTAAATAATCAATAACACCAACAAGGACCCTGGTCATGTCAACCACTCCACAGCCGTGGTCCCACGAGTTCCAGAAAGACTCAGTCCTTATCTGCATCACATAACGAGATGCCTCAGTATAAAAGATACTGAATGAGGCAACAACTACACAAAAGCTAACATTAACCAATGCCAGCAATCAATAAACACAATTATATCAACAAGCAACACATGTTATAAATAACAACAATAAAATCCATTACTCCTAATGGACCAACAACAAGAACCACATAAACGAGAACCCCTCCAAGTCCTCAGACTAACCACAGTCTAACACATAAACACTCACCTTTGCTCACAACGATTTCCTTGATGGTACTTTTCTTTTTAAGAAACTTTTCTTTTCAGGAAACTTTCCTTTTTAGGAAACCTTCCTTTCCAGGAATTTCTAAGGTTTCTTAAATGTCATAGCAACACAACCAAAACCTCCCTTCCTCACCCTACAGCCAACCACAACAACAAAACAATCTTCAACCTAAACTGGAAAAATATCAGAAACAATCAGCCTCAAAGATGGGATCACAAATCAAAATCTAACCGTCCACATTCCAATCCACCATCAAAAATCAACCTCTAGATGTCCTGAAACTACCCCCAAAGTTTCGTGATGATCCGACTATAGATGAACTCGCGATGTCTCTTTGAATCCACATTGGTCTAGATCGCGTCTGAAACAGGGTACCTCACAAAAATGCGAATAACTTCCAGAATATTAATCCAAATCAACATCCGCAAAACGGTACCTCTAGATATAAGGGTTAACTACAATTCCACAAAATATCTTTACCATTGAAAGCGATTTTTTAGGTCGAACCTTCGTTCTACCACGACATGTCGGATATATCTGCATCTCCTTCATGTGCAAGCTTTCCTTCTTCTCTTTCAGCCACACTCAGCCTCTCTCTTTCTCTCCTTGAAGGTGGCCACGAAAATTATGAGGAATAACTAGGGTTTGTGCAAATTTTAGGGTTTAAATAGGCTTAGGGTTTTATTCTCCAAAATTTTCCTTAAGTCCCTCCATTTTTTAAATTTTCCAATTCAGCCCCACAACTCTTCAAACTAACAATTAAACCCGCCGACCACAATTGATTTAATCAATCTAGTCTCCAAACTTCTAATTCTCTAATTAAAACCCCTAATTTATGGGTTACGGATGTCACAATTCTCCCCTACTTACATAGATTCGTCCCCGAATCTAACACACCACCAACCCGTGGACCACCCCGCTAGCCTACTCCACCCGCCACTGTATCGCAGCTCCACGAGATAGTATCGTAGTTCCTTTCACCTTTTTTGGTTTGGCCACCCACTTCCGCACCCGGAAGTACACCAACTTCACGACCCACCACCATGGATCGATCCGTCCAACACATAGAGAGCCAGACAATGGCACCTCTCTAGTGACCTGACCGGCTAGGTACACTCGGCACTGACTCCCCCGAGCACTCCGATGCCACCCCACGGAAACACCATTCCGTCCGCCAAACTCATCCGGAACTACCAGCCCTACACGGCTACTGTACACCCATCATCTTCCCCTAGCTAACCGACCGCTATCCGATAGCCCACCTACCTGTCTACTAATTCTCCTAGTAAACCCACCACACGACCATTCAATGTTAATACCTCTTTTACTGAATAATCTAAAATCCAACGTATATCGATTATATTGTCACACCATAAAATAACGAGTACAATATCGCAAAAGCAAAATCCAGTAACTTCAACACCATGGATGCATGCTATGAAAAACCCGGCTAACTCTCCGGTTTACCGAGCCATTCGGAAAACTTCCCAAGTCACCTCCTCGGTTCCATTGCAGTCCAACAGAACCTGCATCTCCGGAACCTTCTTCTTCCTGATCACTCTCACCCGGCGATCTAAGACTCACAGAGGCCTCGCCTCTACCACCATACTCGGTGTCAAACTGGTGACACCTCTGTCACCACTGGCTAACTCCGCTAGCACCTACTCAAGGCTAACCACTCACTTGCCCACTCCAGGCTAAATGCACTAGAGAGCTCTAAACTCTAAGGAGTAAACACCTCAACACACCGGTTAAGCCTCCCAACTTGCCAAACCACTTGGGGAAACTTGCATTTCCTCATAACTTAAAGCTCTCAAGCTCCTCCGCTACTCCATCGCAATCCCTCAAGACCATCATCTCTAGGACCCACTCCATGCGATGATACTGAGTTATTAATCAACTGGTAACTCCGCATAGTCTGCACAGCTAACCATAACCGACCCTCCACACTCAAGAAACATAATGTTCACCAGTCATCTCCTCGATCCCACTCTAACACCCACCTGGTGTTATACACAGTGAAATGCTTCGGGGCCAAGCAACCAACTACAACCAACAGCACCAAATATCTGCCCCACCTACGCTTACGGTAATCACGACGGAATATGCTAAGACTTTCGAATAGAAACACCACACCATAATGAAATCTTAACCCTTCCAAAACAAACAAGTACAAAAGAGAAAGGTCCCACCCAACGATGGTCTGCATTCGTTCATCATGCTTGTCTCGTCACTTTCTCATGTGGCCCCTAAATGCCGTGACAACTCAGTTCCAAGACAGTGCATCAACTCCTGCTACTGGCTGTACAATTTCAGAACTCAACTAAACTCCAATATGACTGCACAACTTGCAGTGTAACTAAACTGTAGCTCCACGATTATCATCATAATGTAATGATATACGTACTTAGCTAACAAACTCTCCATGTGGTAACCCCACCGGTAACCACCAAGAAAAATGAAGATCCTCCACCCGGAATCCCCATCGACAACTTTGGGCCAAGCCCAACATCCACCCAAAATCCTAGAACCCATCTCCTGGATCCAATAACAGAGCCGGCCACGCATCGACCCCTTAGCCTCCTAAAGACAGTTTATAACTCATCCACAAGTACCACATCTCATAAGACGCGTACTTAGCTCAACTACAACTCGCTCACAGCGATGACATTCTAACACTAGAACATCAATGACTCAAAGCTCTCCTGCTTTTATAACAGCATCGATACTACTTACAAGGCTTCAACCATGAGAACTCCTCCCCAATAACACTTGATTCTGCGCCCCAGAATCTCCACACTACACAAGGAACACCCTGCAAAAAGCCCATCTTATGTCCAACCCTCCGGACAATGAACACTATGCCAACTGCTCCAATAATCTATTGGGTCTCCTATTCCACAGACTCTACTTAGTCTCATAAATAGACCGCCTCGGCATCACTGCATGGAAATCGTACGATAGAGCAAAACTCATCAACATCTCTATCTCCTACTGAGCTCCTAACACCGCAACAATTTAAGCCTCAGACCCCTTCCATAGTCTCAGCACCACAACCACACTAAGAATGCTCCTCTCCCCCACTTGAGTACAGCATATGGTGCCAACTGTGACCAATGGTCATCCCTATTTAATACACGACATGTGAACCATTGCAATCACTTGTCTTGATAATCACTACCACACGAGTGTGACCAAAAGCAATCACAACAACGACATGTGATCCAATGCAATCACATTATATCGCCAAACTAGCGACACACCGTGCACTCTCTGTATCGTCCAACTAGCGACACATAGTACACTCACTGTATTGCCCAACGGCAAAACCCACTACTACGAACTATGCACGACAATGCCATCTATGGCTATGCACTCATTCCACTCGACAACTTGGAGTACTTCACTTGACTCAGCTAGTCACCACTCATTACAGATGGATCATCCCAATCTGTAACTTGCATCTCCATCCATCGATGGCCAGAAATAAACCCTTCGCGCAATTCTATTAGCAATTCCTTCTTAGTTGATCGACTACTCTGACAGCTTAGAGTTCATAGCTTCTCGGTCAACACTACAACACTATCAGCTCGTACGCATAAAGAGCTAATTACCTCTCTAGTGGTCTACCAGACCCTCTCGGAAAGCACAATGCAACCCAACCGGCGAATCCTACACTATCCGGAATCTAACTAAAATCCAATAGGTAGAATCCACTCAATAGTATCTATATGTAGAACACCTTGATGCATATACATGAGACACCTCCCAACACTTCCTATACGATTCGGAATGCTCTAAGCCTCACGGTTAACCCCATCTGGGAAGACCTACCGCACTAACAACATACTCATGTCGAGCACCGTACACGTTTTGGACTATGGCCCGTTAATACACTAGCAGCCATCTCCCCTACACTGACTACCACACTAATGGGTATATCATGCACCGCCTATCCCACCGAATAGCTTACCGCGAGTCACCGTGCCGCCTATCTTAGTGAATAACTCACAACGCACCAATGTCTATCAGTCCCTCACGGATAACACTCAGCGCCGACTATCAACACATGATAACCCTACGATGTAACAATGTCTACCTACACCCAGTAGACATTTTAACACACCATCTATCATCCTCTGATAGTAACTCAAAACTGTCCTACCGTGGTATTGTTTACCCACCACTGAGTAATCAATGTCACTCACCCCGTCTATTACCACCAATAGACATACAAGATAAAGCTCCAACCGCCACGGAGTGCCACTTCTGAAATGCCTACTAAGCTCCAACTTGGAAAACTTGAATGACTGCTCATTCCACACTTGAGCAACTGCTATCTGCTTAACCAACGCACTAGACTACCACTATAGCTCCTAACTGACACCTCGACGATTGGATTACGCTTCTTGAACCTAGCGTGTTTCTCCTACACATCCATCTAGATCATCTCATGATTTTTTTTCTTTTTAGGCAACCTACCATTTTTGAAAACTTTCTATTCCTGGCAGTTTTTCATTTCTATAAACTTACTATTTCGGGAAAATTTCCTCTTTAGGAAACTTCCTTTTCAGGAAACTTTCCTTTTCTAGAGACTCCCCGAACACTCTTGAAGCTTCTCCAAAATTTTTTCAGATCCCTACAACATCTTAACGACTTTACCGGCCTCACCGGTTCACACCTTTTGCATGTCATGGCCCCTCGTCTAAACCACCCTATCGGCCTTCTTCTAGCTACAACCCACACGGTCGAGTCAAAAACTACAGCTCCTTAGTCCAAGTCATACGTTAATGTCGAACTCACCAGCACAGCTCGGTCCTTGATCGCCTCAACGATAAAGATTCCTCATGCTGCCCTGAATCAACCACAAATGATGTATACCACAAGATCAACACCTAACCACTGAGAAGATCCCCACCTAGATCTACTGTACTTATACAACATGATCCACCTTAAGGATTTACCACGCTATACTGCTAGATTCCACAACAAGGGTTCATACAACTCTCCACCATACCTTCCGGCACCCTGGAACAACACCTCCCCACAAAGCAGATAACTCATGTGACGCCACTGGTGCCAGAAACTGATGTGATCCTGGGTAGGATCAAGTCCTAGGATGATCTCCAACAGGTTGCATGAAGTTCAAATGGTGATTCAAGGTGCGAAAATGTGGATTTGACGGGTAGACGAGGGGTTACGCACAGGGTGACTCGAGACGGGATGTGGATTGGCAACGTGGATCGGAACGTAGGAACGAGGGTTGACTACGTGGGTTGGCAACGTGGATCAGGACGTAGCAACGAGGATCGGCTACGTGGGTGACGACGTGGATTGGCTACGCGGAACGAAGGAGCGACTACGTGGATCGGGACGAGGATGAGTGGTGCGATTACGTGGATTAGGACGAGGATCAGCTGTGCGGTTACATGGATTGATGCGATACTTCCAAAGGTGATGAATGACCTTTAGACTATCAAACTTATTCAGGAGAGGAATGTAGACCCAATACTTCGAACAAGGGGTGGAAATGTGATTGATACTTCCTAAGGATGATGAAGAATCCCTAAGACTATCGAGACTTGCTAGGCGTGAAGGAATAAAGACCCGAACACTTTAAGCAAGCGAGTTTGATCAAACAAGTTATGAGAAATGATTTTATTAAAATGTTTGATAGATTGAAAGAGAGAAAGGGGCGGATACATATAGGGGTTTTGGTGCATGAAACTATAAATTACAACTCTTGGAATTCTACAATCATTAAACCATAATTTGAAATATCTTGACTGAACCCTTGAATGCATTGCCGCGGATGGAGAAGGAGGGAAATGGGCCTGGTTTATCAAGAGGCTTGGGTACGAGTGATGAGGCCTTGTCTCATTAAAAACCTTGTTTGGAAAAACCCATTGGGACAAAACCAAACGAAGAAAAAAAGAGTACAAGCTCCTCACCTCTTTTGATAAACATTTTAGGAGGCTTGTATCACAACCAATGTGGTTGGATTAGCATCTCCTAAATGGTCCGGTATTGTGTTAAGGAGGTGTTGTAAAGTGGTCTTGAGCTTGGCTTGCTTGGACCGAGTAATAGGGCCAAGGGAAAGGTCCAAATCTTCATCTTCATGTCCTGTTCTGGTTCATGCTCCATCCCTTGATCCTCATTGTTTTCCCTGTCTATTTGGGAATCCGGTTCAAGCTCCTTGCTGCTCATGCTCACATCAGAAATCCCCCACTTGAAAAGGATTTGTCCTCGAATCGGTTTCATCTTCAAAATAAGGCACAAGATCAGTAATATTAAAACTCGAATTCACTTGGTACTTACCTTGGAGGTCTAGTTGGTAGGCATTGTCGTTGAGCTTCTAGGTGATTTGGAATGGTCCATCAATCCTAGGCATAAGCTTAGATTTTTGTTCTTTAGGGAACCTTTCCTTCCTAAGATGAATCCACACCAAGTCTCCTTCTTGAAAAACCATCTCCTTGTGGCCTTTGTTTGCATACTCGGTGTAAAGCTTGGTCTTATGTTCAATATTGCTCCGTGCCTTTTCATAGATCTGCTTAACAAACTCTGCCTTTTTTTTTCCATCAAGACTTATCCTCTCATTCAAAGGTAAAGGTATTAGATCCAAAGGTGAAAGGGGATTGAACCCATAAACAATCTCAAATGGAGTATACTTAGATGCGGAATGCCTAGCATGATTATAAGCAAACTCTACATGTGGCAAACAATCTTTCCAAGTCTTAAGGTTCCTTTTAATGATGGCACGCAATAATGTAGACAAAGTCCTATTGACTACTTCAGTTTGACCATCAGATTGCGGGTGACAAGTTGTAGAGAAACAAAGCCTAGTTCCTCGTTTAGACCAAAGTGTTTTCCAAAAATGACTAAGGAACTTAATATCTCTATCTGAAACAATTGTCCTAGGCATGCCATAAAGCTTAACTATTTCTTTAAAGAATAAACTAGCTACATGAATGGCATCATCAGTTTTATGACAAGGGATGAAATGAGCCATTTTAGAAAATCTGTCAACAACCACAAAAATTGAATCCTTACCGGTTTTTGTTTTAGGTAATCCGATCACAAAGTCCATGGAAATGTCATGCCAAGGATGCAAAGGGATGGGTAAAGGAATATACAAACCGTGGTTTTGGGTAGTAGACTTTGATTGCTTACAAGTGACACATCTTTGACAAGTTTTTTCTACATCGCTTCTCATATGCGGCCAAAAGAAATGGTCTTGAAGTATGGCCAAGGTCTTTGCCACGCCAAAATGTCCCATGAGATCACCTGCATGAGCTTCCTTGACAAACAAATCTCGCAAAGAAGAGTTAGGCACGCATAATCTATTTTCATAGAATAAAAATCTATCGGTTTGGTAGTACTTTCCTACACCAAATTTTTCACAAGATGCATAGATTTCCTTGAAGTCAAAATCAGCAACATATTGTTCTTTTATCTGCTCAAAACCAAGTTATTTGACTTTCAAAGAGTTAAGAGAACGTACCTCCGAGAAAGAGCATCGGCGACTACATTCTTCTTACCTTTCTTGTACTTGATCACGTATGGGAAAGTTTCAATAAACTCAACCCACTTGGCATGTCGTTTGTTGAGCTTATATTGTCCCTTGAGATGCTTAAGAGACTCATGATCCGTGTGGATAACAAATTCCTTGGGCCATAAGTAATGTTGCCATGTTTGTAATGCCCTAATAAGCGCATAGAGCTCCTTATCATAAGTGGGGTAGTTGAGTATGGCGCCTCCAAGTTTTTCACTGAAATAAGCTATGGGCCTTTGATCCTGTATAAGAATAGCACCAATACCAATTCCTGAAGCATCACATTCAAATGTGTAAGCTTGTCTTTCAAGGTTTGAAACGCGGTTTCTTGAGCTTGCTCCCACTTAAATCCAACATTTTTCTTGATGACCTCAGTAAGTGGAGCGGCTATAGTGCTAAAATCCTTGACAAACCTCCTATAGAACCCGGCAAGGCCATGGAAGCTTCTTACTTCACCCACATTCTTTGGACTTGGCCATTACTTAATCGCTTGGATCTTCTCCTCATCCACCTTAATGCCATCTGCACTTAACACTAAACCTAGAAACACAAGGTTATCCATTCCAAAGGTACATTTCTTAAGGTTGGCATACAAAGTTTCCTTTCTAAGCACTTCTTAAACTTTCCTAAGGTGATCCACGTGGTCATCTAGGTTGCAGCTATAAACTAGGATATCATCAAAATAAACAACCACAAAACAACCTATGAATGCTCTAAGGACGTGATTCATTAACCTCATGAAAGTGCTAGGTGTGTTTGTTAACCCAAAAGGCATGACTAACCATTCATATAATCAATGTTTAGTTTTGAATGCCGTTTTCCATTCATCCACTTCTTTCATCCTAATTTGATGATATCCGCTTTTAAGATCTATCTTTGAAAAGATACTAGAACCATGCAATTCATCAAGCATATCATCTAGTCTAGGTATAGGATGGCGATACTTTACAGTGATATTTTTGATTGACCAGCAATCGACACACATCCTCTAATTCCCATCTTTCTTAGGGACAAGTAGAACGGGTACGGCACATGGACTCATGCTCTCACGGATATGTCCTTTTTCCATTAGCTCATCGACTTGTTGTTGAAGCTCCTTGGTCTCTACAGGGTTGGTCCTATAGGCAGGTTTGTTTGGAAGAGAAGCTCCGGGCAAAAAGTCGATATGGTGCTCTATTCCTCGGATGGGTGGTAATCCACATGGATTCTCCTCCGGGAATACGTCTCGGAACTCCTGCAAAAGAAACTGAATTTTGCTAGGTAGATCCTGCATGGTTTGGTTAGTTTTAAGGCACTCTTTAAACACAAAAAGTAGGGCTGGCGAGTAACTCCCTGTTTGAGGTTTGACCATAAGATTGGTCGGCTGCTTGGGCTTGGATTCGGTTGTGGTTTTGCTTTTCTTCAAGGCGATTTCATCCAAGTGAACTTCTTGTGGAGTCAATGGTACTAGGATATTTTTCTTGCCCTTAAACTCAAATGAGTACCGGTTGGTGAAGCCATCGTGCATTACTCTTCGATCAGATTGCCATGGTCGTCCAAGTAGTATGTGTCCAGCATCCATGGGTAGGATATCACACAACACTTCATCTTCGTATTTCCCTATGGACAATGGCACTAGAACTTGGTTTTGCACTTCCAATTCTCCTTCATCATTAAGCCATTGTAGCTTATATGGTTTAGTTCTTTTGATGACTTCTAATCCAAGTTTCTCTACCATGGATTCACTTGCCACATTGGTATAACTTCCTCCATCGATCACTAGGCTGCAAACCTTCTCGTTCACAAGGCAACGGGTGTGGAATAAATTTTCCCTTTGTTCGTTTTTCTCGGACTTAGAATGTAGATTCAAAGTTTGCCTTGTGACCAATAATTGACCAATCATGGGCATCGCGAAATGTTCTTCCATAGACTCAGCCTCAGACAGTTCTTCTTCCGATTCTAGCTCCCCATTGGCTCGGATGACTATGGTTCGCTTGTTGGAGCAGGCGTTTGAATAGTGTCCAAAACCCTTACACTTGAAGCATTGTATTTCCCTGGTCTTGGTACTTGATCCTTTATCAATGCCCTTAAGATGCAGATCTTCTGGTTTAGCCTTAGAGAATGGCTTGTAATCCTTGATTGGTTTGTCATCTCGGGGTTGGTTGAACCTGGGTGGATTATATCCGAGTCTTGGATTCCTTCGCTTCAGTTGTTTCTCAAACATGACAGCCTTGTGTAGAAGCTCTTCCATTTCTACATAATGATGAACTCAAGTCGTTCTATAATCTCCCGGTTAAGGCCGCCCA
Source organism: Cardamine occulta (assembly GCA_028015245.1). NCBI lineage: Eukaryota > Viridiplantae > Streptophyta > Magnoliopsida > Brassicales > Brassicaceae > Cardamine > Cardamine occulta. The sequence continues at coordinate 10,386,686 of CM051369.1, forward strand.
TAAATCTAGCCATAGTGGCTTCATTGTCTTCATGAATATTGGCCCTAGTCAGCAAGGTTTCCATCTCCTTATAGTATTCTTCTACGGACTTCTTTCCTTGAGATAGATTCCTCAGCTTTAGGTGTAGCTCTCTATGGTAATGGCTTGGTACAAATCGCTTCCTCATAATGATCTTCATTTGGTTCCAAGTTTCTATCGGTAGGTCCCCAGCCCTTCTTCTAGAAGTAACCAACTGATCCCACCAGTTAGGCCATAGTCTTTGAATTCGGTTGGGGCTATGCGAACTTTATGGTCTTGTGTGAACTCCCTACAGTCAAAGACTATCTCCACTTTCTTTTCCCATTCAAGGTATTCTTCCGGATCATTGGTTCCATGGAAAGGTGGAACTTCGAGTTTAAGACCGGCTAGAGGGTCTCGAGGATTGACTTGATGATTTCGAAAGGTTGATCCTCTCTTGGTCATCTTTTCCTTGAATGATGAGATCTAGAGGATTGACTATAGTATTGCTCAGCATCAGAAGGCGGTGGTTGCCTCCTCATTCGGTCATTTATGGATCGTTCAAGATCAGCTCTCATGGTGGCGATGCTTTCATCCATCATGGCTTTTAAGGAATCAAGGAGTTGCCTGTTGGATTTTTTCGGATTCTCCCTCCTGACTGGTTCTCACCATGGTACCTGTTTAAATGTAACAAATAACGAGTAAAACTGCCCAAGATGTAACAATCGCAATGACTTGAAACGTTTGCGTGAAGTCCAAGCGACAGTTGAGTTTGTTCGTAATGAGAAAATTATCAAAACACGTTTGAAATTTTTGGAAACAATTTTCTCAAATACTAGACTCTTTTTAACAACAGATCCAACCAAACTTATGATTTTTGCGTTTAAAAACCAATTTATAAAAATCCAAACACTAAAAATCACAGAAAACCGTTTTCGTGAAAACACGTGAAGTTGATCGGTCAGTTTAAAATATCAAATCGAGTCCAAACATTTTGAAATAAATTTTGCTAAAAACTAGACTCGTAAAAGGTCTTTTCAAACCTGGATTCACGATTTTATCAAACACCAAAGATTTATGAAAATTTGAACAGTCACAGACAAATTCGATCGGAAGGTAAAGAGGTTTTTTGAATATGTAAGACACAACCTGAGGTGGAGTTTGCTCTGATACCACTTGATGTGATCCTGGGTAGGATCAAGTCCTAGGATGATCTCCAACAGGTTGCATGAAGTTGAAATGGTGATTCAAGGTGCAGAAATGTGGATTTGACGGGTAGACGAGGGGTTACGCGCAGGGTGACTCAAGACGGGACGTGGATTGGCAACGTGGATCGGAACGTAGGGATGAGGGTTGACTACGTGGGTTGGCGACGTGGATCAGGACGTAGCGACGAGGATCTGCTACGCGACTGACGATGTGGATTGGCTACGCGGAATGAAGGAGCGACTACGTGGATTGGGACGAGGATCAGCGGTGCGGTTACGTGGATTGATGCGATACTTCCAAAGGTGATGAATGACCTTTAGACTATCAAACTTGTTCAGGAGAGGAATGAAGACCCAATACTTCGAACAAGGGGTGGAAAGGTGATTGATACTTCCTAAGGATGATGAAGAATCCCTAAGACTATCGAGACTTGCTAGGCGTGAAGGAATAAAGACCCGAACACTTTAAGTAAGCGAGTTTGATCAAACAAGTTATGAGAAATGATTTTATTAAAATGTTTGATAGATTTAAAGAGAAAAAGGGGCGGATACATATAGGGTTTTTGGTGCATGAAACTTACAAATTACAACTCTTGGAATTCTACAATCATTAAACCATAATTTGAAATATCTTGACTGAACCCTTGAATGCATTGCCGCGGATGGAGAAGGAGGGAAATGGGCCTGGTTTATCAAGAGGCTCGGGTACGAGTGATGAGGCCTTGTCTCATTAAAAACCTTGTTTGGAAAACCCATTGGGACAAAACCAAACGAAGAGAAAAAGAGTACATGCTCATCACCTCTCTTGATAAACATTTTAGGAGGCTTGTATCACAACCAATGTGGTTGGATTAGCATCTCCTAAATGGTCCGGTATTGTGTTAAGGAGGTGTGGCAAAGTGGTCTTGAGCTTGTCTTGCTTGGACCGAGTAATAGGGTTAAGGGAAAGGTCCAAATCTTCATCTTCATGTCCTTGTTCCGGTTCATGCTGCGTCCCTTGATCCTCATTGTTTTCCTTGTCTATTTGGGAATCCGGTTCAAGCTCCTTGCTGCTCATGCTCACATCAGAAACAGTACCACAACTGGTATCCACTCCCAAATATTGGGCTAACTATCCCCAACACAACTCCCTACGAGATCTGGTTCACCCTGCCTGAGCCTCACCTTGCGCCGGCATAACATCATGTCTGACCACATGCTCTGGTTGACCGTCACCCTCTGGAAGCTCAGCCCATGCACGCTCAGTGCAACGTTCTGCCCCACAATCTCAGCGGCTCCACCGCCCTTGCCTGCTCCGCCACCTCGGCCAACTTTGCCACCACAACCTCTGAGACTTCTCTCAGCTCTGCCTACTCTACTAGCAAACCCGTTCGGTTGTCTAACTACAAACTTACCATGGTTAGAAGCCTACAACACAATTTTATACTAATTTACCTCAAAAATTAGCATAACAACAAAAAGAGTCTTACAGTGGAACCCATTACCGGCTGAGAGATGACATGACCCTGTAACTCAAACATAACTACAACTAGCTAACAGTCCTAACGAGCCAAAGTGTCCTAGAAACAACTCCGCTCTGATACCAAATTGAAACACCTCGTCCTAGAAACCACTAAACCGGAACCGGTTAAAACAACAACAAACCATGGAAAACGAGCATTTTAAAAAATTTCTAACAATTTAACTGAATAAATAAAATCTACTTTATTTATTCCAAAACACCAGTCAAACCAGACTAACAACCTAGCGGAATAATTAAATAAAAATAATCCATCCAATAAAAATAATTAAATAATCAATAACACCAACAAGGACTCTGGTCATGTCATCCACTCCACAGCCTTGGTCCCACGAGCTCCAGCAAGACTCAGTCCTTACCTGCATCACATAACGAGATGCCTTAATATAAAAGATACTGAATGAGGCAACAACTACACAAAAGCTAACATTAACCAATGCCAGCAATCAATAAACACAATCATATCAACAAGCAACACATGTTATAAATAACAACAATAAACATCCATTACTCCTAATGGACGAACAACAAGAACCACAGAAACGAGAACCACTCCAAGTCCTCAGACTAACCACAGTCTAACATACAAGCACTCACCTTTGCTCACAACGATTTCCTTGATGGTACTTTTCTTTTTAAGAAACTTTTCTTTTCAGGAAACTTTCTTTTTTAGGAAACCTTCCTTTCCAGGAATTTCTAAGGTTTCTTAAATGTCATAGCAACACAACCAAAACCTCCCTTCCTCACCCTACAGCCAACCACAACAACAAAACAACCTTCAACCTAAACTGGAAAAACATCAGAAACAATTAGCCTCAAAGATGGGATCACAAATCAAAATCGAACCGTCCACATTCCAATCGCACCATTGAAAATCAACCTCTAGATGTCCTGAAACTACCCCCAAAGTTCCGTGATGATCCGACTATAGATGAACTCACGATGTCCCTTTGAATCCACATTGGTCCAGATCGCGTCTGAAACAGGGTACCTCACAATAATGCAAATAACTTCCAAAATATTAATCCAAATCAACATCCGCAAAATGGTACCTCTAGATATAAAGGTTAACTACAACTCCAAAAACTTTCCTTACCATTGAAAGCGATTTTCTAGGTCGAACCTTCGTACTACCACGACATGCCGGATATATCTGCATCTCCTTCATGTGCAAGCTTTACTTCTTCTCTTTCAGCCACACTCAGCCTCTCTCTTTCTCTCCTTGAAGGTGGCCACGAAAATTATGAGGAATAACTAGCGTTTCTGCAAATTTTAGAGTTTAAATAGGCTTAGGGTTTTATTCTCTAAAATTTCTCTTAAGTCCCTCAACTTTTTAATCTTTCCAATTCAGCCCCACAACTCTTCAAACTAACAATTAAACCCGTCGACCACAATTGATTTAATCATCTAGTCTCCAAACTTCTAATTCTCTAATTAAAACCCCTAATTAATGGGTTACGGATGTCACAGGACACATGGCATTATCCAAGTTCCTTTCCAATCTTTTCCTCCAATTATCAGCGGCAGTAGGATTGAAACGGCCACCAAAGGACTCCATGCCCATGTCCTTCAAATTCCTCGTCGCCTCCCAATATGTTGTCCCCTGCACGTGGACCTGTAACAAATACAAGGTGAGCATATTGACTTTCTGATTATGCCAAAATATTCTTTAATTGTAACCCATGAAACAACATTGCAATAATCTCTCTCTGTTATCTAACCTGCGCAGGTGGTGGTGATGGCGGAGGTGGGGGCGGATGCTGAGGCTGGCCTGCCCAAACTGGCACATCCCGCTGTGGTGCAATCACCTCTGGCGCTCCTCCCATAACTGCTGCCCTCCTCAAATATTCCCGGAACTGACGGAACTCCTCAAACAATGCCATATCAGCTGCAGGGCCACTTACTTGTGCAGCTCTTGTCTGAGCCCCATTAGCCCCCGCTGCAACCAGGCTCAGCATGTACACTCTCAGTAGAGGCTACTAGGCTCTCAGCCCTCACTCTGGGCTGCTCTGCAGCTTCGCTCGTAGACTAGCAACATAGAGGTCCGGCTCAACAACAAACTTGGTCTGCCACGGTTTAGATTAACCAGTCAAAGATTAAAGCCATAATTAATATCCAAAATTAATCCATGATTTAATCTTCTAAACCCAACCGATCCATGGTCTTGATTTAATTTAATTTTTAATGTTTTCTCAATTAAATTAACTAGACTCGGTTTAATGATTAACCAAACTAAATCTAATAATTTAATAATAATACTATGCCTAATCTCTTCACCCTCGTCATAATTCAACTCATGTACTCCATCCCATTTCCAAAATCAATACACGTGAACTCGTAATTGAGTTTGGTTTAGTAGAATTTAACTACACATGACCTCTGGTTAAATAGCTAAACCAGCTGAATCCAATAATTTAGTTATGAGACAATTCTCGCCAACTACACACTATAATTCACGCTAATTGACTTTGGTTATAGAATCAATTACATGTTGGGATACATGATTTCACTTGGTTTACACTGGTTTAGTTTGGTGTAATACTCACAACATTACAACGACACAGCACAACCATTAACGAAGAAGCAGAGTTTCGTCGATTACCTTTCTCGGTGGTGACTTCTCTCGATGGCGTGGCTCAACGGTTTGAATGGCGACTCCACAAGACAGGTCTATGAAACCACAGCTCACATGATTAAGCTTCGAGGTTATCAATCAAAAACCACACCAAGTCTTAACTCTAAGATAAGCTCATGCGTTTACCTCTCCGGTGAGGATGGTTCACGCGACGACACCCTATGGGCACAATGGGGGGTCTCCAGTAGCTTCATTGATGGGAGGTTGACGGCTCGAGGGTTTCATGTTGGGGCTAGGGGTTTGTGTCCTCCTTTTATACACTCGGGGATAAAAATAGGGTTTCTTTTGGTTTGGTTGAATTTTGGACTCGGTTTGGGCCTTAATTTTTTGCTATTAAAATTGGTCCATTACATTAAGTTTCGACTTTCTTTGTTTTGGAAATATTTCTTTTCTGAAGTGAATCCAAATGAGATCTCCAACATCAAAAACTAGCTTGTGTCTGCCTTTGTTTGCTTTTCTTTCATACTGCTTAGTCTTTTCTTCGATGTTCTTCCTTGCTTTCTCATGGATCTGTTTCACAAGGTCAGCTTTCTTTTACCCATCGATGCTAGTTCTTTCACTCGATAGCAATGGGATTAGATCCAAAAGAGATAATGGATTAAAACCATAAACAATTTGGAAAGGAGAAAACTTAGTAGCAGAGTGAATCGAGTGATTATATGCAAACTCTACATGCAGCAAACATGTTTCCCAAGTTCTCAAATTCTTTTTGACTATTGCACGCAACAGAGTTGAAAAAGTTCTATTAACTACTTCAGTTTGTCCATCAGTCTGAGCATGACAAGTAGTTGAAAACAACAACCTAGTTCCAAGTTTAGACCAAAGTGTTTTCCAAAACTAACTTAGAAACTTTGCTTCTCTATCGAAAACAATAGTTCTAGGCATACCGTGCAAACGAACGATCTCTTTGAAGAACAAATCAGCTATATGCGATGCATCGTCATTGTTGTGACAAGCAATGAAGTGTGCCATTTTCGAGAATCTATCAACAACAACAAAGATAGAATCACTTCCAGTTCTAGTCCTAGGAAAGCCAAGCACAAAATCCATAGAGATATCATCCAACTGCTGACTAGGAATGGGTAAAGGAATATACAAACCATTGGGTTGTATTTTTGACATAGCATGTTTGCATGTGACACACCTACTAAAACTCCTTTCCACATCTTGCTTCATGTGTAGCCACTGAAAATGATCGTTCATTACTTGAAATGTTATAGTAACTCCAAAGTGCCCCATTAATCCTCCTCCAAGGGTTTCCCTGACTAATAAATCTCAAATGGAACAATTAGGCACACACAAGCGATAATCATAAAATAAAAATCCTTCATGCCTATAGTACTTTCCAAAAGCGGACTTTTCACTAGCTTTTTACACCTCTTTGAACTCAGAATCTGTCTCAAATAAATCCTTAAGTTGTTCAAAACCAAACAACTTAGCATCAAGAGTACAGAGTAATGCATACCTTCGTGACAATGGGTCAGCCACAACATTTTCTTTACCTTGCTCGTACTTGATAACATAAGGAAATGTTTCAATAAATTCAACCCACCGAGCATGCCTCCTGTTGAGCTTTTGCTGTCCTTTCAAGTGCTTGAGTGATTTGTGATTAGTGTGAATCATAAACTCTTTAGGCCATAAGTAGTGTTGCCATGTTTGTAAAGCTTGGACCAAGGCATAGAGCTCTTTGTCGTATGTTGGATAGTTCAGAGTTGCTCCTCTCAACTCCTCACTGAAATAAGCAATGGGTTTCTTCTCTTGCATTAAAACAGCCCAAATACCTACACCAGAAGCATCACACTCAATTTTAAAGGTCTTAAGGAAATCAGTAAAGACAAAAGAGGTGTGTTAGTAAGCTTCCCTTTTAAGAGCTGAAATGCCTCTTCCTCTGCTTTTTCCCATTTGAAACCAACATTTTTCTTGATCACTTCAGTAAGTGATGCAGCTATGGTGCTAAAGTCTTTAACAAAACGCATGTAGAAACCTGCTAGTCCATGGAAGCTCCTCACTTCTCCAACCGTTTTTGGACTTGGCCATTCTTTAATAGCTTTAACCTTCTCCCTATCAACCTTAATACCATCTGTACTTACAACAAAATGTAAAAAGACAAGGTTATCCGTACAAAAAGTGTATTTCTTAAGATTGGCAAACAGCTGCTCCTTTCTAAGGACTTTTAGAACCTCTTCTAGATGCTCAACATACTCGTCTAGACTCTTGCTATAGACTAAGATATCATCAAAGTAAATTACAACAAAGATTCTGATGAATGATCTCAAGACATGGTTCATTAACCTCATGAAAGTACTAGGCGCGTTAGTTAACCCGAAAGGCATAACTAACCATTCATACAATTCATGCTTAGTTTTAAATGCAGTTTTCCATTCATCACCCTCTTTCATGCGAATTTGGTGATATCCACTTTTAAGATCAATTTTAGAAAACACACTAGAACCATACAATTCATCTAGCATATCATCTAAAAGAGGGATAGGATGGCGGTACTTAACTGTTATGTTGTTGATAGCACGGCAATCAACACACATTCTCTAACTTCCATCCTTCTTTGGGACAAGTATCACTGGTACCGCACATAGGCTCATGCTCTCTCGAATGTATCCTTTCTCCATCAATTCACTCACTTGTTTTTGTAACTCCTTGGTTTCCACTGGATTGGTTCTGTAGGCGGGTCGGTTAGGTAGTGAAGCTCCAGGCACAAAATATATTTGATTGTGAATCCCACTGATCGGAGGTAAACCACTAGGGTTATCTTCAGGAAAGACATCTCCAAAATCCTGCAAAAGATAAGTAATTTCACTCGGTAGAACCGGTTCAAGGTCAGTTAAGCTCATGAGGGCTTCTTTGTAAACAAATAAAATCACAGGTTGTTTATAAAAAAGAGTTCTCTTAATCTCACAAGACACAAAGAAATTAGAATTCCTCACGGGTTTTCTCTCACGGGCCTTTATCTTGGTTTTTCTCAAATTCTCACTCGTGTTTTTGGGTGAAGTGTTTAGACGGTCGCTCAAAATGTTTGTTTCTTCTTTTTTGCTCAAGTGTTTCTGATCTTCATATATCTCCAATGGTTTCATAGGTATGAGAGTAAGTTTTTTACCGTTGAGCTCAAATGAGTGCCGATTGGTGTAGCCATCATGTGCTACTTTGCAATCAAACTGCCACGGCCTTCCTAAAAGAATATGACCGGTTTCCATGGATAACACATCACATAGTACTTCGTCCACATATCTGCCTATGGTTATGGGAACCAATACTTGGCTGCTCACTTTCCTTTCTCACTATCATTGAGCCATTGAAGCTTGTATAGTTTCGGATGCTTCATTACCTTTAAACCAAGCTTCTTGACCATGGTTTCACTCGCCACATTGGTACAACTCCTTCCATCAATAATGACGCTGCATCCTGTTTCTTGAACATGGCACCTTGTGTGAAACAAGTTCTTCCTCTGCTCTTTTTCTTTTGGTTTTATTTGCACACTTAACGATCTCCTTTCTACTAACAGATCTCCTGTAGCCGGAATGACTTCATGCTCTTATTCCGATGATAAAGAATCAGAAACCACTTCCTTCTCTTCTGATTATATATCCCCATTCTCCATAAGGATCATGACTTTCTTGTTTGAGCATTCGTTGGCATAGTGCCCTACTACATGGCACCTGAAGCATTTCATGTCACGAGTTCTAGTAGTAGAAACCTCAATTTTTCCTTTAGTGACTTGACTTGCAATGTTAAGCTCAGGGCCAGCTTTTGGGATGACTTTAGATTTTTTGATATAAGCATGAACAAGGATAAGGAACTAGAACCAGAAGCTGGACTAGGTCACCAGACCGAGTGGTGCAAGTCGAGTGGACCAATGACGCGTGCTAGGACCCGGAAGCTTGAGGAGACTATCCATTCTCTACTTACACACTCGGAGAATCATTTTGGAGAAAGAGATGCTTATCAAACCTCCCTGGTTTTGATTCAAGCTGCATGATTTCAAGAAATGGGTAAGGTGAGCAATTATACTCTTTTTCCCTTGACAAGTTTTTTCCCACTGGGTTTTCTTGTCAAGGTTTTTAATGAGGTAGTTGTTAATCTCGCTAACCCCATTTGTTGGACCACGACCGGCCGGAACCTTCTACACCTTTTGCTGCCTGTTTTTATCTTATCTTTTATTCTTATGTCATTTCAGTTTCGGCCTATCTGTTTGGGCCTTAAAAAAATGTGTTAATATTTTCCTTTCTAAGTTCCCTATTTAAACTCATGTAAACTTCAGTTTTATCTATCTAGCTTTCTTTTCTCAAACTCTCTGAATCTAGATCCAAAACAGGTAAATCAAAGGAGTTTCGTTCCCTTTGTGTGACCCATCGATCCATAGGTAAATCTAAAGAATTTCCGCAGCCTTAGTGTGACCACTACACTCCACTGTTACTTGAATCCACCCGATCTATCTCATCATTCTGTCGAGTTCCTCTATGCTAGCTTCTGAAGTGACGATTTTGGAGTAGAATCATATTAAGTGGTATCAGAGCCACTTTGGAAGCTAAGTAGTCTTAGATCTGTTGGTTTTAATCTTGTTTATCATTTTGTTTCGTGTGGATCTAGTTATTCTGCGATTTTTGTTTTTCATCTTGTGACTTTTGAAATTCTAGATCTGCAGGAAAATCGATTTCGAACTGTTTTCGCGAATCATTTTTGTTTCGTTTGTTCAAACTGAATAAAACTACCTAGATCGTGTTATTTAGTGTCTCAACTATAAGATCGACATTTGAATCGTATTTTTCTGAAAAGTTTTCTCTGAGTTATAGTTGTTTCAATTTTGGATCTGCAGGAAAATCGATTTCGAACTGTTTTCGCGAATCGTTTTTGTTTCGTTTGTTCAAACTGAATAAAACTACCCAGATCGTGTTATTTAGTGTCTCAACTATAAGATCGACATTTGAATCGTATTTTTCTGAAAAGTTTTCTCTGAGTTATAGTTGTTTCAATTTTGGATCTGCAGAAAAAATGATTTTAGAACTGATTTTGCGAAATTGTGTGTTCATCTTCTCAATCGAGTTTGATCTGTTCTAAAGTATCCCAAAGGATGTCTTACTGTGTGTATTGTTAATTGTTACAGATCCGATGGTGCACTCAGAAGAGGAAGAAGAGTCTAGTAACTCCAGACGCGATAAACTATTCCTTACAGCTATAACAGCAAGAATGCAAAAGATGATGGATGAAAGATTTGCTGCTTATGAGGAAAGGAACAGAACCAGAACTGATACTAGACAGACTCAAGAACAAGATGGAAGGGTTCGTGAAGCTGCTACAGATCAATACTATCAGAGGAGAAGTGATGCCTCACAAGGTAGCCAGAGGAGAAGCAGACATAGCAGAACTCAAGATGAACTTCTGAGGGACAATCTCAAGGGTTTGAAGATCAGTATCCCTCCCTTTCATGGCAAAACCGATCCTGATGCTTATCTAGAATGGGAAAAGAAGATTGAGTTGGTCTTCAATGTTCAGCAGTACACAGAGCTTAATAGAGTCAAGATCACCGCAACAGAATTTCATGACTATGCTCTGAGCTGGTGGGATCAGCTAGTCACGAACAGAAGAAGAAATCAAGAGTTACCGGTTTGTACCTAGTCACTATCACAGGGAATTGCATCAGAAACTGAGACAACACGTTCAAGGATCTCGAACAGTTGAAGAATATTATCAGGAGCTGGAAGTGTTGATGCTGCGAGCTAATATAGCAGAGGATCAAGAAGCTACAATGTCACGGTTTATGGGGGGTTTGAACCAGGACATTCAAGATCGATTAGAAACTGAGCGTTACATGGAACTTGAGGAGATGTTGCACAAGGCTATTCTGTTTGAACAACAGATTAAAAGAAAAAGAGCCTCACGTTCAAGCTACGGTCATACTTCATCATACACAAGGCCAAGTTATTCAAAAGAAGACAGAAGCTCCTTTACTAAAGACTTCAAACCGACAGTGTACTCTCAACCTCTTCAAGCGACGAAAGTTACTACTTCAGCACCTGCAGACTACAAAGGAAAAGCAAAAGAAGGTGTTACTTGATCTAGAGATATCAGTTGCTTCAAATGCCATGGAAAAGGACATTATGCAAGTGAGTGTTCTAACAAGCGTGTGATGATACTTTTGGAATGTGGTGAGGTGGAATCTGCTGATGAGTATCCAGAGACTTCTAGTGAGGATGAGCAGGAGATCTTACCTGTTAAAGGAGACTTGTTAGTAGCAAGGAGATCTCTAAGTGTGCAGAACAAGACTCAAGAGCAAGAACAAAGAGAAAATCTGTTCCACACAAGATGCAACGTTCAGGGCAAGGTCTGTAGTTTGATCATCGATGGAGGTAGCTGTACAAATGTAGCTAGTGAGACCATGGTGAAGAAGCTGGGATTAAAGACTACAAAGCATCCTCAGCCGTTTAAATTTCAGTTGCTTAATGATAGTGGCGAGATGAGCGTCTGCAAGCAAGTTTTGGTTCCTATCTCTATTGGTAAGTATGAGGACGGAATTCTTTGTAATGTTCTGCCTATGGAAGCTAGTCATATACTGTTAGGACGTCCTTGGCAATCAGACAAAAAGGTTATACATGATGGCTTCTCCAATCGCCATACTTTTTAGTATAAAGGGAAGAAGACTACACTAGTTCCTATGACTCCACATGAGGTTTATCTTGATCAGAAGAAGGAGTCTCCTCAGCCTAAGCACCCAAATTTCTTTGCAAAGTCTAGTGAAGTTAAGAAAGCTTACTACTCTAATCCTTCTATGCTCCTATTTGTTTATAAAGAGTCATTGCTTAATCTGTCTAACCTTACACCGGTGCTACCGAGTGAAATGACTAATCTTTTGCAGGAGTACAGTGATGTCTTTCCTGAAGAAACTCCACAAAGCTTACCACCAATCAGAGGAATTGAGCATCAGATTGACTTTATACCTGGATCTTCTCTCCCAAACAGACCAGCGTATAGGACTAATCCGGTGGAAACTAAGGAGCTTCAGAAACAGATCAGTGAACTGATGGAAAAAGGCCATATTCGCGAGAGTATGAGTCCTTGTGCAGTGCCAGTCTTGCTTGTACCTAAGAAAGACGGAAGCTGGCGAATGTGTGTTGATTGTCGAGCAATCAACAATATTACGGTGAAGTATCGACACCATATTCCTAGATTAGATGATATGCTTGATGAATTGCATGGTTCTAGCATATTTTCTAAAATCGATCTTGAGAGTGGTTATCACCAGATTAGGATGAAAGAAGGTGATGAATGGAAAACTGCATATAAGACTAAGCATGGTTTATATGAGTGGTTAGTTATGCCTTTTGGATTGACTAATGCTCCTAGTACTTTTATGCGTTTGATGAATCATGTGTTTAGAGCTTTTATAGGCCAGTTTGTTGTTGTCTTATATACAGCAGAAGTCTTGATGAGCATATTGAACATGTTAAGATGGTGCTAGACACGCTTAGAAAAGAAACATTGTTTGCGAATTTTAAGAAATGTACTTTTTGCACAGATAATGTGGTTTTTCTAGGCTTCATTGTGAGTGCAGATGGAATCAAAGTAGATGAAGCAAAGGTGAAAGCAATCAAGGAATGGCCAAGTCGTAAGACAGTAGGAGAAGTCCAAAGCTTTCATGGCCTAGCTGGTTTCTACAGACGCTTTGTGAGAGATTTCAGCACTATAGCAGCTCCCTTAACCGAAGTCATCAAGAAAGATGTGGGATTCAAATGGGAGGAAGCTCAGGAAACAGCGTTTCAATGCCTAAAAGAGAAGCTTATTCATGCTCCTATTTTATCATTACCTGACTTTGTAAAAACTTTTGAGATTGAATGTGATGCTTCTGGTGTAGGAATTGGAGCGGTCCTAATGCAAGACAAGAAGCCAATAGCGTTCTTCAGACATATGACAAGGAACTGTACGCCTTGGTTAGAGCTCTCCAGACGTGGCAGCATTATCTCTGGCCAAAGGAATTCGTCATTCACACAGATCATGAGTCTCTAAAACACTTGAAAGGTCAACAAAAACTCAACAAGAGACATGCTCAGTGGGTTGAGTTCATAGAAACATTCCCATACATCATCAAATATAAGAAAGGTAAGGATAATTTGTAGCTGACGCATTATCTAGGAGGTACACTCTTCTCTCTACTCTTGACGCTAGACTTTTAGGTTTCGAACAGATTAAAGAACTCTATCTTACTGATCTTGATTTTCAGGAAATCTATAGATCTTGTGAAAAATTTGCTTCTGATCATTATTTCAGACAAGATGGATTTCTTTTCTATAAAACTAGATTGTGTGTTCCTAATTGTTCCCTTCGAGAATTGTTTACTAGGGAAGCACATGGAGGAGCGTTAATGGGACACTTTGGCATTGCTAAGACTCTAGAAGTGATGAAAGCTCATTTCCATTGGCCACACATGAAACGTGATGTTGAAAGGATCTGTAACAGGTGTACTGTTTGCAAACATGCCAAATCTAAGGTTCAGCCTAACGGTTTGTATACACCTCTCCCTTGGAATGATATTTCTATGGATTTCGTGATGGGTTTGCCTAGGACTAGGACAGGGAAAGATTCTATATTTGTTGTGGTTGATAGGTTCTCAAAAATGGCTCACTTTATTGCTTGCAATAAGACTGATGACGCATTGCATGTTTCTAACTTGTTCTTTAAAGAGATTGTGTGTTTGCATGGCATGCTTAAGTCTATTATATCTGATAGAGATACCAAGTTTCTTACCTATTTTTGGAAAACGTTGTGGTCTAAACTAGGAACTAAACTTATGTTTTCTACTACTTGTCATCCGCAAACTGATGGTCAGACTGAAGTAGTTAATAGGACTCTTGGTACTCTCTTGCGTGCTTTGATTAAGAAAAATCTTAAGAGTTGGGAAGATTGTTTGCCTCACATTGAGTTTGCATATAATCATGCTATTCATTCTGCATTTAAGTACTCTCCTTTCCAGATTGTTTATGGCTTTAACCCTTTGTCTCCTTTGGGTCTAATGCCTTTACCCTTGAGTGAAAGATCTAGTGAAGATGGACAGAAAAAGGCAGAAATGGTTAAGCAGATTCACAAGAAGGCTAGGCGGAATTTGGAAGAAAAGACTAAGCTCTATCAAAAGCAGGCAAACAAAGGCAGGCGTAAGATGATCTTTGAAGTTGGCGACCAAGTGTGGGTACATCTACGAAAAGAACGGTTTCCAGAAGAGAGAAAATTCAAACTGATGCCTCGTATTGATGGTCCCTTTACGATCACAAGAAGAATCAATGACAATGCTTATCAAGTGGATCTCCAAGGTAAGTATACTGTGAGTTCTAGCTTTAATGTTTCTGATTTGTCTCCTTTTACTGCAGATGAATCAGATTTGAGGACAAATCCTTTTCAAGAGGGAGGGGATGATATGAGCATGAACAAGGATAAGGAACTAGAACCAGAAGCTGGACTCGGTCACCAAACCGAGTGGTGCAAGCCGAGTGGACCAATGATGCGTGCTAGGACCAAGAAGCTTGAGGAGACTATCCATTCTCTACTTACACACTCGGAGAATCATTTTGGAGAAAGAGATGCTTATCAAACCTCCCTGGTTTTGATTCAAGCTGCATGATTTCAACAAATGGGTAAGATGAGCAATTATACTCTTTTTCCCTTGACAAGTTTTGTCCCTACTGGGTTTTCTTGTCAAGGTTTTTAATGAGGTACTTGTTCATCTTGCTAACCCCATTTGTTGGACCACGACCGGCCGGAAGCTTCTACACCTTTCGCTGCCTGTTTTTATCTTATCTTTTATTCTTATGTCATTTCAGTTTGGGCCTATCTGTTTGGGCCTTAAAAAACGTGTTAGGATTTTCCTTTCTAAGTTCTCTATTTAAACTCATGTAAACTTCAGTTTTATCTATCTAACTTTCTTTTCTCAAACTCTCTGAATCTAGATCCAAAACCGGTAAATCAAAGGAATTTCATTCCCTTTGTGTGACCCATCGATCCATAGGTAAATCTAAGGAATTCCGCAGCCTTAGTGTGACCACTACACTCCACTGTTACTCGAATCCACCTGATCTATCTCATCATTCTGTCGAGTTCCTCTATGCTAGCTTCTGAAGTGAAGATTTTGGAGTAGAATCATATTATTTTTCTTCTCTTTGGTAACTTGGTCTAGCATTGGATGCTCTAGCTCCATAAGTTGGTCAAGAAGGACCCTTCCTTTTGAGTTGTTGTTCCACCAGAATTGCCTTGTGTAGTATTTCTTCTATCTCCACATAATGCTGCATTTCAAGTTTGTCTTGTATATCTCGGTTAAAACCACTCAAAAATCTAGCCATTGTAGCCTCTCTATCTTCAGAAACATCAGCCCTTATCATGAGAGTTTCCATCTCTTGATAGTAATATTCCACATCAGCCCTTAGTTTCTGATGAAGCTCACGATGATAATGACTAGGAACAAATATCTTCCTCAAAATAGCTTTCATATCAGCCCACGTCTCTACTAGACGTTCTCCATTTCGTCTCCTTGAGGTAACCAACTGATTCCACCAGCTAAGTGCATAATCATAGAACTCCGTAGTCGCCACTCTAACCTGTTGTACTCCGAGTAGTTTTGACAATCAAACACGAGCTCTATCTTATTTTCCCATTCCATATACGTTTCTAGATCATTTCTTCCATGAAATGGTGGAATTTGAAGCTTCATACCTTGAAGAGTATCATTACGTCGACCTCTACCTTCCCTCTCACGTCTAGGTCTCCTTCGGCTTCCTTGAGACGAGTCATCTTCACGACTGTAGTAGTCATCTTCATCATTACTCCTTGCTTGTCTACGGTGATCACTATCTCTTATATTAGGCAAATTTTGGGGTTGCCTTTGTCGTACCTCTGCTCTCACTTCCTCCAGACTTTCATAGATCATCTCAGCTCTCATCAATCATTGCATCTCTCCCATCAAGGCTTGAACTTGGAGATTTGGAATCCCCAGTTCTTCTTCTACTTGGCTATTGTTTCCTCAATTTTTTGACATGATTATTTCCTAAAAAATTTAGCAAACAGATTAGAAGTAAAAAGTGTTTCTCTCAAAGGTGTTTCACTCAAGTGTTTCAGTCAATTTGATATCCCTCAGTGACTCCCAAGAGTTCTAATAGAGCAAATCAATACAACTCAATATGTAGTCCCCAAGTAACCAAAATAATAACCCAAATGAAATTAGAGAAAAGATGAGCCAAGAACTTGATGAAGAACAGAAAACTTTCCAATAGCAATAGATGAATAAGTTCTAGAGAAATGAAGATGAAGATGAAAAAAAAAACAGAATTTTAGAAGAATAGAAGAAGTCTAAAATAAAGTTTAGTGAAGTCTAGTGAAGTTTTCTGCCAGTCTGGTGAAGTCCGGTGAAGTCTAGTGAAGTCCAGTGAAGTTTTCTGCCAGTTTTGTGAAGTCGAGTGAAGTTTCTTTTTTTTCTTTCTTTTTTTTCTTAGAAGAATAGAATAAAGAAGATGAAAATATAGAAAAGAAGGTGAAGAGATAAAAGAGAATATGAAGAGATGAAAATGATGATCGATGAGAAGGTGAAGAGATGAGAAGATGGTGCATAAATACCAAACTCAAGAGTGAGCTCTGATACCACTTGATGCAAAAAAAAAAATAGGAGCCTTATGGATTAAATATAATAAATAATATAATATTTAGCATCACTTCATGTAATGCAAATTTTAATACTTCAGCATCAATTATGCCACAGAATAAAAGAAGAAAATGTCAAGACACAAATTTCAGTTTAAGTCTCTTAAAAAACGTAGATACCAACATACTGAGAATGAAACTTCATGCACCTGTAGGGAGCCTTATGGGTTAAGTATGCGTTCATATGATTTTTGACCTTGAGGAGATGATAATGGCAGAGACGAGAGATAATGATGGACCTTGAGGACCTTGAGGCCTTCTGATGTTGAGAAGGTGCTCAATTCTGTTTTGTAGGGTTTACGAGAAGGAACCTCTAATTCTAAAGAACTACCCAAAAATCTTGATCAAGATGGGGTGTCTTTGGGTTATAGAGCATCGAACTGCCGGAGACAGTTGAACTTGCATATAAATGTTATATCTTTGCAACTTGCAACCTGAAACGATTAATCACTTGTTCTAGCACTACAACTTCAACTCGGCAGTATGGTTAATGTTTGATCAACTCAATCGACTTGTAATATGGCCAGATTACTCCCTCAGAAGGAAAAATGTCTCAAATAAATATAAATCAATGTTAATTATATATTACTTACTAGTTCGTACAAGAGACTATGAAGTTTTGAACTGATCAGCTTAATCTTTCTCAGATCCTCAAAAAACTAAAGTCAACGGTAAGCTATGTATTAAGCAAGTGTTTTATGCAACCATTACAAATAGTAAATTGATTTTAAGTTTGGTGTAAAGCCAAATAATAGGACTCTCTCAGGCTATCAGAATTCAAATAGGAAGCTTACTCAATTGCGTGCTTATCAGACTGACGAGACGTGTAATGAGCAGAAAGCAAAAGGAGAGAAAGAAAAGCGCTTGCGACAAAAATCGCATCAAACCATCGATGATAGAAATCAAACTGAATATCTCCCCCCAATACATCCGTAATGATTCCCCTGCAAAATGAAACCGCTCAAGGCTTCAGATTCTAGTCACAGATCTTTCAAGCACAGCAAAATTGTGGACCAAGAGCAGACTATTAGACTTGGAGCATAGACGCAATGAAACTTAAACTCTTAACCAAGACAAGTTAGTAACTACTTTGATTAAGGATGTAAGGTATTACTATCTTCCTCAGGATTAGATTCTGCGTACCTGTACTCATTTCTCAAGCTTTTTCTGATAAGTAGAATGGAAGACAAAAAGTACATTCCCATGATTTCAGATAGGAATAGCACAACATTGCTTGAAGACCCACTTCCCACTCTCGAGACTGCGAAGAAAAACTGCACCATCCACAAACTCCAACTCATTAACCAAAAGAACAGCATTCAAAATCAGGAGAACAACTCAACGTGTCTTTGGTTATGTTTCCACTACAGTTATGATACTTTTTCTAATTTAACTGCATTGATCTTTATTAAAAACAGTCACTCGTTTTATCAGGTTGGATGTGAAATGAGAAGATATTTCACAAAGCTACTTCAACAACAATAAATATGATGCTAAATCACTCTACATCTATTATTTGTGTTCTGCTCAAACTAATTCGTGACTAGTACCCGGAAACAATTATCGTCAGCTTAGAAAAGTGAAAAGATTCAACTATTTAAACATGATTGCCTCTAAGAAGTTTCTTGATTAAATAGTGGGGATACTAGATTGAAAACTATATGTATGAGCAATCAATTATTTGAATGTGTTTTCCCACAAATTTGAAGGATCCAAAAGAGCCTAGATGGAAGTATAAAGACACACCGATGAAAAAAATCGAGAAACTAGAATCATAGCTCACCTTCATCAGGTTCGTCAAGAATCCCCTCACAGAAATCATAATCAACATCCCAATAAACAACAGGGAAATATACTGTGAACAAGAAAGATAGAAACAGTTAGAGAAATGTTACACAATCAGCATATATTTTACATTTTTATGATAAATAGTCAGGCATTACTCTTTATTCTTTAACCATCTAACTTTGCATCCCGTCAAAGGACCAGAGAAAGTGAGTTATTAATGAGAGAGAAATGCTTTAGACTGTTCAATTCGGGTAAGTAAAACATTGTAAAGAAGAAGAAATTTCCAATTATATTTCTTTAGCTTAATTATTCCATTATCAGATATAGCAATGCAAACGCAAACCTGTGAGAGCAATGCAGCATCTACTCCTATATCAAACAACCGCAAGAATATGCTGATCATCGTCGTGACAGGGTCTTTAGTACCGGCCTGTAACCAAGCTGATTACTAGCAATTCCAAGTAGTAAGAGATGCACATAATGATTCACCAAAGAACGGTAATGATCCATAATTGAGCAAAAAACAAATGAGAGCATGTGGGTACCTCCTTGAAGACAACACTTTGTAGAGACTGCAAAAACAGAATATAAAAAACATAAAGAATCTAGAGTTACTTGTTCAAAATTACAATAAGGAGAAGACTTTTAATAAGGGACATAGAAAACAATTTATCTTGTAAGGCATAGGTGTTCTGAGAGTAACTATGTCTATACCGCACAACATTAAGGTTTTCTAAGAGGGAAAGCTAGATGAACAATCAGGAAAGAAGTATTCAAATTTAATCATCAACTGATCTCCCACAACCTAAAGCTTTGATTGTTACCAAAGAGAGGAAAAGTAATAAGAGGAACATTCAAAAGGTTGGATGAAAGATTTTGGTCGTATAAATATAATATGAATTTTGGAATAATCTTAAATTTTGAAGAGGGGTGTTTTGCTTACAAAAACAAATTGATAACTATAAAAGAAAAAATTATTCGATTCAAAGAATTATTCCAACCGATATGAAACTTTTTGGAGTATCATTGAGTAATGATTCAGTCATCTATTTTTCAATCCTCTAAAAATGTTACCATTCAAACCTAAAAGTTACCCTTATGGACACTGAAATTTTTTTTTAAGAAGAGTAAAGAAATCAAAGAAAAATAAGGCAAGTTCTTAAAGAAACCAGAATTGACCACAAAAGCTGTTTTCTTATGCATGCGAAACAGTATAAAATTCTCTTGCAATTGATTCAAGGATAGGGTAGAGTTAAAATATTAAAAGCTAGAACCTCGTTAGAAAGATAAAGAAACTTACCTTCAACATTTTATACACACAATAGATGGAACAAGCATAACCAAGTAAGTTCTGCACATGACCCCTCCAAGTTCTAGAAAAAGCAGCAGCATCCTGCAGACGGGATGAAGTCAGAGCCAATGCTTTAAATATATTACAACCAAAGAAGAGCATCAGAAGCACAAATTTCAAGAATAGACAATCCAACCAAAGTATAATGTCACCACCAAGTCCATGAGTAACATTCTGTAGTGAATTAAAAATCAAAGAAGCTGAAAGCAAACCTTTGCTTGACGGAGCTCATATATTTCCAAAAATAACTGCTTAGACAGCTCCTCTAAGGCTTCCACCTCCGCCTCCAATATTTTTATGTCTTCTCAATGAAACATTATCAGTAAATTGAGGGGGGCTCACCAGACAATCTATTCATATACTAGAGTAATATAACTGATTCACCCTATGCTAACAGTTCAATCTCCCAAAAAGCCAAGGTGTTAACTACTCAACAAAAACACTATTTCTAATTAAAAAGGAAAAAAATTGATCTCAGGTTGCTCTACGTGAATACATTTCTTCTGTACTAGATTCATGGTCAACTCATTATTTGTATCAACAAAAACAGACGTAAGCCTCCCCCTTTAGTAAGCCTCAACATTACTTTTTGGTTTTAGACTATTTTGAAGAAAAAATGACATTAGGTTTCCCTTTTGTTTTTTTAGTTGATCTAATTAATAACAGTACCATCAAAGCACAATATACATTCCAAAATAAAGTAACATAAAAAATCCTAGTTCAACTAAGATAATTACTCTGAGTAGGCTCGTACTACTCGAGCTAAAGCGGCTTATTATTCATGGTAAACAGTTTGGACGCTAATAATTGTCACAAATTAAAGCACCCAGAGTATACTCATTTTAGTTTCTACACACAAAAAAAAACGTGGACCACAACTAGAAATAAATAGCAAAACACATAAACTGACCTTGCTCCTTTTGGTCATCTTTAACCGACCGCACAACAGTCCCAAGAATTCTTCTGAAGAAAGAGCTACCTTTCTGATTCTGGGAGATAAAAGCATCAGGTGATTAGCTCCCAAACTCACCAGGTTAAAATAAAGGCATATCGGTTAAGGAAAAAAATAGATAGCAGCGCATGAATCATGTCAATCTAACCACCATAAAGATAACAGTAATGAAACTAACAAACAAATAATTCAGCTACCCACTCAGAAAAAGGACGTGCAGCTGAGCAAGGAACCAAGACCATGGATTGCTTAAAATCTCTCCTGTAATCTTATCAGTCTACTGTAATACAAAATAATCTTTTCTCTTGTTGCTTGCAGACTAATGCCAAGAAAAGTGTCAGGATACAATAATTTCAGAGAACACTGAGCAGCTTGACACTTAAGTATGAAATAGTCTTCGTTCATATGATTTTATAAGAACTATGACACAAGGAAAAAACGCTAAAGAAAATGAAATTAAACAATATCATCATATAAAACCGGGTAGAAGGTAATACGAAAACAAACCTCTTCTGATCCAAGACTTCGTTCCACTTCCAGTTGACACAAAATAATTTTCTTCTTCTTTGCTATGCACGTCTCAGTTGACTGCATCAGTTGCCTTTCCAGAGATATTATATCTGCTTCTTCAATCTCCCTATATGTATATGCGAGAGAGAGAGAGAAGAACAAAAGTGCGGTTAGAAAGCAATGTCTTCTATACAATCCAGCCAATTCAGCGGATTCGCTATCAGTGTAGACCCACATACATCACAGATATGACAAGCGTCTGGGGATAGCTCTAAAATGATCCTATCTAAACAGATACATCACCATTTGTTTCATTCATGATCAAATTGTGGTATAAGTTCCCATGTTGCAGAGTTTTTAGCATATTTGTCCACATCAACTCTGCATTTTCTATTTCCTTGTTTTTCCTTTATTCTTTAATTCCCGATTATTTTGTTCTCTTGGAACGACATACAGGTGGCAGTATCGCAGTGCTAATTATGTATGTTTTATCACTTAGCCCATTGAATCATGCCGCTATAGGAAAACATTTTATTGGTGGTACAAAATAAACTAGAAAAAAAAAACGAGGCCAGTATATAGCAGCTTTCGAAAATAGAGTTCAAATATTAGTACCTAATGAAGAGAGATATATAGCTGTAAGGCAAATTTACAGCTCCAAATCCTGATAAGACAGCCATTAAGGTCACACCAATGACCCCAATTCTACTGACCAACTGAGGCATCGTAAAAAAACCTTCAAAGGAATATGAACTTTATGTCATTAAGTTCAGCAGACGACAAAAACATCTTAAGTATCCAGAACACATAAATGTGAATGTTTGAATACAGAAGCTAGTAAAGATCAGAAATAAACAAGAAAGAATAAAGAATTGTTCGTTCTGAGCATTCTTTTCTGAAGGCATTTCACAGTCAGGTAAAGTTAGACACTTTTTTCTAGCTCTCACTATTGTTTCATGGCAGACAACATACCCTCTAATCTAGTTATTGAGAAGTTCATTTTATCTATAACATTGGTGCATATCACAAAGGATCAATATGCCACATAATTGCTGCTTGCATCGACTCCGATATCACAAATGGTCAGCCATCTAAATCGGCTTGATGTCAACTAATTGATATTACTGTGTATAAATTTCTGTCATAAGAATATTTTAAACACTATCACAATAGTATATATCACCCGTAACGATTATCCCATGGCCACCAAGACTGGCAGTTGAAAAACTAATAATGGCATGGTCATTCTATAATGCTATATTCATCTATACACAAATTACAGATCTAACACTAGTACCCAGCTTAGTTCTAAAAGTTTATTATAATCACTATGTAAGCATTCAGAAGTTCATTGCAAAAAATAAATGGAGCAGAGCTTAGTACAGCAAAATGAGTATCAGCTAGAAACATAACAATGCAGTACCGTAACCAAAAAATACCTTTATCTGCTGAAGGCATAGGAAAATGAACTCCCATACGCCAGAAAGCGTACAGGAATGCTGACAAGAATAAGAAAGCCCCAGCTGAGGCACGCTCCCTTCTTACACCTGACATGAAATTTTGAGTTGACAAATTACAAAGAGTCCACACTAGATTCTGTAGCATGTGGCAGAAAACTGGTAGTCAAGGAATTAATCAGGAAAAGAACAAGGAATAGAACAGTTGTTAAGGCAATAAAGTGATGCTTTCTCATTTTCATTTATCTCCATCTAAATGAACTCGCAACTGTTTATAAAAGATACAACAAAGCCAAAGAAAAGGATCAAAATTACTCTAGCAATAAGATAAAAATAATGGAGCCACAGACTGTTTATATAGATGCACAGAAGTCTCCTCTAAAGAAAACCCAGTTGAGTAGCATTTCTATAATAAAAAACGCTTTCAGGATCTCCTAAGAAACTTGCAACGACACATTAACCAACTTCTAAAAAAAATTTATGAGCTAAAGAGGACAAGCAAAGAAAACCCACAAAATGAAATAAGGCTTACCACTATTACGAAGCATCAAATAGCAATGGTAATACGGCAACATGAAAACCAGAAGTAGTATCAAACAAAAGAGATCCACCTTCCAGTTTACCATCCTTGCCCTGCAAAATAAGGGAAAGATTAGTCCAAAGCTTAAACTAATTCTCCAACTGAAGGATTGCTACAAGTGCCATCCTCTCCAATATAGTACAATGAGAAAAGCCTCAAAAGCTCAACTAATCTTTTTATACTGCTTTAGCAACTCACAAACTGTCAACAATATTTTCCATCTGTCGAGTAAAGTATGCGCACACATACTATCAAGTTTCCACACGATTCGAGGATGAAACAAGAGGAGCAGCCATACAGTTCGTATAGAACATTACACTACACATACATCGAGAAACTCTTTCAACCAATTGTAGTTGATTGATCAGCATTTTAATTAGTTTCTTGGTGTATGTGTAGTGTAATGAACTATAGGAACTGTATGGCTGCTCCTCTTGCTCCTTCCTCTATATCATGTGGAAACTTGATACAAATACGTTGACGATACGAGTTGCTTTATCCATGATTAGGCACAAAGTTTCCATACAGTTCCTATAGTAGATTACATTACACATACACCAAGAAACTCTCTAGCAAACAATTTCTTAACAAAGTCAATTGAAACCGACCAATCTAGAATTGAATAAACTAGCTAATTTCAAAAGTTCACAGTAGATTCGTTAAAAAGAGAAACTTACTCTCTAGAGAGAACAGGTATGATCTCAAACAAAACAAGCTGCAATAGATTACAAGAGAAAGCGAAGACGACGCTGAAAATGATCTGAACCAAAGCTCTTTTCTCTTCATATTCTTTATATAGTCTCCGATTGAGAAACCATAAACCTGCCCAGCCTAAGAGACACAGTGATGATATCACCACTGTGCCTTCGTATATCGCCCATCCGTAACTCATCGCCAAATCCAGATCTTTGTCTCTCTTCCCAGATCTCTCTTCAATGTCTCTCTAAATCTGTGAAAACCCCATGGCGATTTAATTCGACTGTGTTAGATTCGTTGGCGAAGCTCATCTCTAAAGAATCGTTTTTTGGGGGAAAAAAAAAGGTATTTAATAATACCTTATTTGGTTAATAGTATCATCAACGTCTACTTCATCATCATCTTCATCACACCACCACCACCACCATCATTGTGTATGGCTGTACTCGAACCCGCAGGCCGCAGAGGGAAAGCGTTAGTAACGCAAACCAACCACTGTGCTACAGAGTACTGCCAACAAACGGCTCAATAATACTTTTATCAAAGGTAAATTTATTTTTCATTTTTCCTTTTTTGTTTTTTTATTTTTAGGTTTCACACTTCGAATGTGATTGGTAAACATGAGATAAGTGAAAGTAATTAAGAAGAGATGAAGTGAAAGTAACAAAAACTTAATTATTAGAGTAAACGAAAAATAATAATGATTTGTAGTTAATTAGAGTAATTGGGAGTTATTAATGGTAACTTTAAGTACTTTAAAAAAATAAAGGAATTTAATATTAAAAGTACTTTTAAATACACTAAATAATAAAATATTACATTAACTAATTAATATTTTAAAAAATTACATTAATAAATTAATTAAAAATTACATGTTGGTTTACTGACCATAGTTGCTCTGCAATCTAATCACGTACTATACGCATATATATTCTTGCTTTAGATTCTTCTTCAACTCTTAAACCATCATCATCTTTTTCATTATTCTCAATATTTTATACTTGTACATCATCATTGTCAATGTTATCAATATCAAAGTCTCTAATATTATGTTGATGAATAAAATTATGCAAGCCCATTGTAGTGAATATAACTTCTTTCTGTGTGGCGATGTCATATCTAAGAAATTCATTTAAGGACCTTCCATTTTTTTTCATACGCCAAATGTTCGTTTGATCACAGAACGCAAGGATGCATGTGATCTATTATACATTTATTTACTGTTTCGAGGAGGTCCACTATGTAAAAATTCTTGGAGATGATATCTTGTGTCACCCTTATGTTCCTTTTGATATAGAGTTAAATATCCACACCTATTAGCATATCTAGAATCTACAAGATAATACTTACTTTCTGGAGGTATGGAAAACATCGGAGCATCTCGTATAGAGGGTGCCAATACTCGTGCGTCATGAGCAGATCCTGCCATCCCGACAAAACAATATGTGAAAAGCATGTCAAAATCGCATATAGCCAAAACATTGATGCTTGCAATTCCTTTTCTATTTATAAATTGAAGGCCTTCTTGACCTGGTGTCACCATAACAGGCACATGCGTTCCATCAAGTGCACCAACAAATCCATTAAAATAAGGCCAATATCTTAAATCTCCTTGCAAATGGTTGGAAATACCAATAAGCTCTTGGGCAGTTCGTGGGCGTATATACTCTACAACCATTAGTTTCATTACTTTAAGGACCTTATGAAACTTTTTCCAAATAGTCTCTTGTGAATGGCCAAACCATAGTGCAATATCACGTTGTATATCATTTTGGGCACAACTGATTAGGAATATTGCGACATTCTCATCAAGGCTTATGTGTCGCAACATTTCTAAGCCATATTTCTCATGTAGTATTCCACATAACCGTGTGAATGCCTTGGGACTCATTTGAAATAAGTGTTCGACATGAGATTTCGTTACCTTAAAATTGATCCCTTATAATAAGCCATCTTTTTCCCCGATCTGAAATGATAGATTCTTTGTTAAAATATCTCATATAATGTTGCAACATAGGAGATATGCATGCTTCCATAGTCTCTTCTTCTTCTAGTATCATCAACTTTGCAATCTCTTCTCACCAAGATTTTTGATTCCGCATGAACGTAACTCAACAATTCGAAGTTCCTGATATTTGATATAAACTTTAATTAGAAATTTGTAAATCATATATTAATTCACCAATATATAAACAAAAACAAATAACCTTAATTTTTATTTAAAAGTTTTAAAACAGAAAACTATTACTACTTATGTGCATCATCATCATTACTTCTGTTAAAAAAGTTAATCATATCTGGTATATTTCCAGAAGTTGATCCTACAGATCTAGGAGTGTCTAATCCAAGCAAAGAAGATAAGCTAGTCTCTTATGACCCTGAACCAAAGAACTCTGCCCCTGAACTAAATCGTGTCGATGAACGAGAAGGCAAAACATCATCATCTTCATAACAGTTTAAATTTCTTGTGCCTAAGCCAAACCCTTGACCACCAACAAATCCTCCACCAGACCCTCCACCAACGGACCCTCCACCAACAAACCCTCCACCAACAGATTCATCACCACAGAATTCACCACCATGAGACCCACCACCACCGTAAGCAGAATCATCAGATCTTACATAACCGCTTCCACTAGTGCTACTCGTCACACATAGATTGACAAGATCACAAGGATTGCCATATCTATCAACACCGGCTAACCTCTCCAAATGCCGAATTTTATTCTCTTCACTTTGTAACTTCATAAACCCATCACGAATATCTTCATCATACATTAATAACTTGTTAGCCTCCCACCAAAATCTATTCATTGGCTCTATATGTAACGATTCTAGTACGACAAGTGTATCCCCATATGTTGGTTTTGAGTTTTGACGTGAACGCATCACATTCAGTAACTCTCCTTGAGATTCTTTCATACGTTAGAGCCTTCCATCAATTTGTGTCTAGAAATTAATTCTTCTCATATGAGTATGCCGTGTAGATGTATTCCGAGCACCTGAAGATGACCTCCTATCAGCATATGGAGAATCTCTTCTTGTATCTCTAGTAGAACAAACAGGTGACCGAGAAAGACTTGGAAGACCATCTTTAGATGCATTTAGATTAAGATCCACTCGAGGAAATGAGGTTTGATTATATTCTTCTGTTTCATCCGCATCGACATCATCATCGTTTTTTTCTTCATTTTCTGTCTGATCGAGATGAACACCAAGCATGTGTGGTGAATAACTGTCATCTTGATCCATGTCGTGTTTGGAATATATTTGATCAAGCAACTCCTTAAATGGACGAGGAGTATTTTGCAAGTAGGTTATGTATTTCTGATTTTTTGGGTCGACTTCCTGGAAAAAAAAATATAATGTTATTAGGTGCATACGGTATAATTTAAAATTTATCAATATTAACTTAATCAGGTAAACATGGTTATCAATAAAAATAAATGATAAAATAAATTACCGCGCATCGATCTTCCCACCATGTTGGTAACATCTCAATTTGCCCTGTTTGATTAACATACACACCGGTACGGACATTTAATGTTTTGTTGTAGTATCACAACCTTCTCAAATAATCTAATTTGCCTTTGATCTCCGGCCTCCACTTAACCTGCACTCCGGTTAATTCAAAAAAAAAATTATATTCTTTGTCTACCATGACCTAGTGGTAGTCTAACTGCATAGTATTTCTCTTCTAATTCTTCAATTATAAGTTAAAGCATAATACGAGCAGTTCTACGCGTCCATTTATGCTAAAACAACAATTTTAATTTAAAAAGAATATAAATTGTAATTGAAAATTAAACGAATATAGACATGGAATTAAAACTAATAAGTTCTTTTAATAATCATACATTGCATGATGGACCATTGTCGCTAGTACCGGCAGCATGACTTAATGTTCCTGCACCATCATCTCTCCTACGGCCACCACGACTCGAAGATCTTCCACGACCAGCTCGCCGACCACCTCTATTATTCATCGGTAACATAATAAAATTATAAAATTAATAAAATCAATTTAATAACAATCTATTTATAACTAATAAAATAAATACAAATGATGCTAATATAATAGTAGTTAGAATATTCTCTAATTCAAATTCATTTGGCTTCTTTATTAAATATTTTTAGCAACATTAAATTAGTATCGATTTATAAACTGACAATAATTCTACCATTTTTTAAAACTGATGCTAAGATTTAAAAAAATGATGTTAAACTCATATTCTTTGTAGTATATAATATTAAAAATTTATAAAACACATTAGAAAAAATTATTTGATATATTATTCTTTTTATATATAATTATTTAACATGGTAATTATATATACTTACAATCTTTTATAGGGCAATTCTCTTAAATATCACTAAATGATGTTTTTGGTCACATTTAGCACCCAATTTCATTTAGTCCAAATTTAGCATTCATTAAAAAAATAAAAGATAATTGAACCCAATAGTATTCACCTTAAAAAAAAATTCTCTACATAGCAGAAAATTAAGTTTTTGGACCATATTTAGCAAATAAAAAGGAATAAAATTAAATAATTTTTAATGGAAAATTGTAGAATAAACTTTTTGGCGGGAAAATTATGGATCCGTTTTTGGCGGAGTAATTGTAGATTTCTTATTTTGATAAAAAAATTACATAATCAAGATTTAGGCGGGAAAATTCCAGAGTAAATATTTTGGCAGAAAAATTACGGATCCGTTTTTGGCGGGAAATTGCAGATTTCTTATTTTGATGGAAAATGACATAATCAAGATTTTGGTGAGAAAATTACGGAAGAAAAATTTTGACAGGAAAATTACGGATCTGTTTTGGCGAGAAAATTGCGGATTTGTTATTTTGATGGAATATTGCAGAATCAAGATTTTGGCGGAAAAATTACGGAATACAAGTTTTTACGGAAAATTACGGATCCGTTTTTGGTAGGAAAATTGTGGATTTCTTATTTTGATGGAAAATTACAGACTCAAGATTTTGGCAAAAAAAATATGGAATAAAGTTTTGGCGAAAAAATTACGGATCTGTTTATGGTGAAAAAATTGCGGATTTCTTATTTTGATGGAAAATCACATAATCAGAACTTTGGCGGAAAAATTATGGAATATATTGTTTGGTGGGAAAAATTTAGGAAAGTCTTCCTAACTTTAGAAAGACTTCCTAAATATATAGAAAGTAACATACAATTTAGAATTGCATTCCTAAAATTTTTAGGATTGTTCCTAAACATTCAAAAAAGATTAAAAAAAGTCTTCCTAAAAATTTAGAAAGACTTTCCAAATTTATAAAAATTAACATACAATTTAGGATGGCATTCCTAAAAAAGTATACCAAGAATGGTAAGTAATGTGGAATTAGTTCAAAAACTCATGTAAGCTTTTCTTCTTGCTCCTTTACTTCGTTTATTTCCGTAGTCAGCAACTGATGAGGAAATTTTGCATTGTATTCATCAAGTGATGAGATCAAACTCTCCATTGAAGCAACAAGAAATTATTAGCACCTTGTCAAAGATCGGGTACTCAGCCTTGAATCGAGTACAAGCAAACTGAAGAATCTTTTCATTGGTACCAGGTTCTTGATTTCCAAACTGGTTACATGGGAATGCAAGAATCTCAAATCCTGAAACCAAAATTGTAACCATTAACAAACACAATTATAACTTACGATTACAAAACAAACAACTAGTAACTAAATATTATACCATGGTCTTTGTACTTCTGATACAGCTGTGAAAGCTCAGTATAATTTGAATTGGTCAAGCCACTACACACACAAAACAAACAAAAAACAAACAAATTAGTAACTAATCAATGAAACTATGATTACAAATTCTATGTGTGTTTACAAAACTGAAAATTTACCATTGAGAAGCAACGTTCACAATTAAGAGAACCTTTCCATTGTAGATGCTTAGATCAACATCATTACCCTTAGCATCCTGAAAAATATCAAAAATTGAAAACATTTTTTTTCAATTGGATCATAACATCATCAAACAAAAAAATTTCATTACGCTCAAGGAAATTCGAAAATTATAATACAAAATTGAACTCAGAGAATCAAACCTAATCAATTACTACAACATTCAATTCCATAGATCGAAGAAATTAACTACAGATTGAGTAAAAGAAATCAAACCTTGACGGTGAAATCGTGAACAGATTTGGATTCGGAAGTAGCAGCCATCGAACGTTTCGACCTAGATATTTTAGCTCCCATTGTGAAGATTGGAAGATAAGTAATCCGATGAGAATTAAAAAGCTGTTTCGCAGAGTCGAATTAAGTGAACGATGACGATGATGATGATGATGATGATGATGATGATGATGATGATGACGACGACGACGATAGGGTATATCTGACTTTTAATATCATTGAAATGATATTTAAGGAACAAATGAAATTGAGTGCTATTCCAGAGAATTTCTCTATTTTATATATGTATATATATAAAGTTTCTACATATAAAAATATAATGTTGAAAAAGTTATAATCAGTTTTTATATATAAAGTTTCTATGAATCTAAAAATATAATGTTGATAAAATTATATCAATTTATATATATATATATAATGATGATAAAATTATAATCATTTTATTTTATTACTTAAATAATTACTGAGCATATTATATGTACGTTTGTTACATATGTTTACGTAAATCAGTTAAAAATAAGAAATTTATTTTTTATAAGAACATATTAACAGAAATAAAAATGTCAAAAGTATGTTTTAATAGGATTATTAAAATATTAATTTATTTAATAACTATATTTTAAATAGATATATATATATATATACATACAATTTTAGCAAGATAAGAAGTATTACGTAATAAAAATGGTACTGTAATTGTGAAATAAGGAAAATAGAATTTTGTAAAAAAAAAAAATTCTTCTGCTCGTTGATAGAAAGGATTTGAACAAGTGTTTGTAACTTTGGATGGAATGAATATGAGAAATTCAGAATTAAGAAGTCTTATTTATAGAAAAATAAAAGAAAAAAAAAACTAATGGAAAGAAAAGCTAAGTTGTTTTCAACCACAATCTTTCACTATATTGTGGCAGACAAAAGTACTCCACTACGAGCGTAACTTGGGGAACAAAGACAATACTATTCATTTTTCTTTTTTTCACCTGATTCGACATATTTTAGCTCATGTTGAAGTAAAATGTTTTTTTACCTATTACCATTTATGCCAACTCAACCTTCCAATCACACTCTTCAAATTCTTTACTAAAGGCATCTCCATCAAACCCTTAAAATTTTATTTTTGAGGTTTTGAATAGTGAAACCTTAAAAACCGCAAAATCTTTTTTATATTTTCATTCTATTCCTTATATTTTGTATATCTTCTAAATAATCCTAATAACTTTAAGAGAAAGACTACCGGAACGGATCAATGGCTCATATGCCCTTCAAGTCAAAAACATTTTCTTTATGTCCCTCTTCAATCCTTATATTCCCTCTCCTTTATAATATTTGTGAAAACCCAAAAATACCCTTCACTTAATTTGAGAACTAAAATTTGAATATAGTGTTACCAAGTATTGTCTAGTTGTACCAATGCAAAGATAAGACTCAAACCCTCAACCTCTTTACAAGAATCGTTACCATGTGAGCTGTCATGTTTTTCTTAGTATCATTTACAATTACAAATATATATACTTAAATTTCTCAAATAATTGTTCAAAATTGTACCTATTTGTACCACACACTAGGGTACAACTAGGGGTAGTAGTACCAAATAAAATACCAGTTGTACTCATTTGTGCCACACACTAGGGTACAACTAGTACAACTAGGGTATAACTAGGGGTAGTAGTACCAAATAAAATACCAGTTGTACTGGTTGTACCACAAATAGCATATTCGAACCCTGGGGGCTTGGGCGCGCGCCGTAAGTTAAAACCATCTGAGCTACTGTGTTTTTCTTGGTATCTCTTACAATTACAAATATATAACCCGATTTGGTCAATAATCAGATTTCATTAAGGGTAAAATCGTAATTTATTACTTTTTATTAAAAAAAAAAAGAGGGACATATGAGAAAAATTCTTTGACTTCAGGGGCATATGAGCCATTGATCCCGGAATGGAACAGTGGAAACATAAAAGAAAACGAAAAAAAAAACTTTCTTTACTTGGTAAAGATGGGTGAGATCTATTTTTCTAAAAATCTTTGCAATAAATTTAGTAAATTCGAAAATCGTTATCTAGAGAGAATCTGAAGAGATAATAATGATTTCTTTCATATAATCTCGTTATTAGTATATTCTATTGAGGTATTCTGTATAGATCGAGTCATATCTTTTGTATAGATCTTAGATACTAGTCAATATATATTCGTGTATATTGTAAACATGATTCATCAATCTAGAACATACTTCTCTATATGCTAGCAGATCCATCTTTTCCAAAGGATCTCCTCTCTCACTATATTTTTTTCTACTCTCTCAATGTCGATAGAAACATCCGAAGTGGTCAATTCCTGTCCATCGTCGACACAGCTTGTCTCGGTTAATATGATTAACGTGACTAAGCTTTCCTCCACCAACTACATCACTTAGAGTGCCCAAGTTTGATCTCTCCATCGCGGGTATGACCTCTTCCGCTTCATTGAAACCATTGATGATATTCTGCCACCGAAGGTCAAGAACAGCTTCAGTTCAAAGAACCAAACCCAACTTTATCCCCTGGCAGCGGCAAGACAACTTTTTGTTCAGATATCTCATGGGATCAGTTGAACTCACTCATCAACCTCTCATCGCATCTGCAACAACATCTCTTGATGCATGGAATACGCTTGCTCAAATCTACGAAAAACCGTCGAGAGGTCACATTAAACAGCTGAAAAATCAGCTAAAGAACTGTGTCCAAGGTACTTATATGATTGACGCATATATGCAGCTTATCAAGTCCAAATCTGATGCTTTATCTCTTTTTGGAAGTCCTTTACATCACAAAGACTTGACTAATATTATTCTCAAGGGTCTTCTTGATGATTATAAGTCACTAATTGAGTCATTCAAAGCCGTGACTCACCGATTTCATTCTCAGAGCTGCATGAAAAACTGATCAATCATGAACTTGCACTCACCACCACATCTGTGACTCCACATAACTTCCCAATCACAGCCAACCATGCTCAACAAAGGACTCAAAACTCGCTCTTAAACAACAACAAATCCAACTCTGGCAACAATTCCTCACATCGTAAAAAAGGTAACCAATCTCGTCATTACCTTGGAAGATGTCAGGCTTGTGGCACAACAAAACTCTTTTCAACCCTTTGCTCTTTCTACTTCAATAAAATGTCCTAGCTATTTTGGTTTTAAAATATTTTATTTCTCCTTTGTTGCAAACTGATTCTAAACAATCCTCTTATTTTCATTGCTCTGATTGTTCTATCAATAAAATACACAAGATGCCTTTTTCTATTTCATCGTCTTTAACTTTGTCTAAACCTCTTGACTTCGTTTATTCTGACATGTTGAATTCCCCAATAATTTCTATAGATGGGTACAAATATTATATCATCTTTGTTGACGGTTTTACTCAATATATTTGGCTTTACCCACTACGTCGAAAATCAGAGGTTCGTGATACTTTCTTACGATGGAAGGCACTTGTCGAGAAAAGATTTCAACACAAGTTGATCTCCTTTTATTCAGACAATGGAGGGAAGTATGTAGCAATAAAGGAATTCCTAGCTACAAATGGAGTGTTTCATCTCAGCAGTGCACCGCACACACCCGAACACAATGGGTTGGGGGAAAGAAGGCTTTCTCTCTCATGCAGCTATGTCGGTTACGTACTAGACATATGCTTTCTCTGTGGCTCTATATCTCATAAATCGATTACCTACTCAAACTATGTCTTTATCGTATGTCTTTATCGTCTATTTTTACAAAATTATTTGGCACACCTGCCAACTACACAAAGTTAAGAGTTTTTGGTTGTCCCTATTTTCTTTGGCTTAAACCTTACACTAAACACAAACTTGACTCAAACTCAAAACCGTGCATCTTCTTCGGTTATTCACCCAGTCAAAGTGCATTCCTCGGTCTTTAACCATCATCTTCCTGCATCTTTGTAAGTCGACATGTTAATTTTTTCGAACCAGAATTTCCCTTCAAATTTACATTCCCTTCCGCCAGCCAAAACATATTCCATCATTCATTCTTGGTGCATCCTAGTCACCACGGTCTTGGTGTCGCCACTTCAACCTTTGTCGTTAGTACAACCCCTAGGTTTGGATCCTTTATCTTTTGATACAATTGTCACTAACATTTCTTCTAGTAGAGTTTCTCGTGACATGCATTCTCAGGATTCATCAAGGGCTGAGAACTCTTCTCAACCTCTTCATACATTTACGGATCAAGCGACAGAGACCCCTGCTGCACCAGCACCAAAGGGTAACACACATCCAATGCAGACCTGATCGAAAAATAATATCACAAAGCCGCAGAAGAAAATGTTGTTGGTTGCTGCAGTCCAACCACTTTCTGACAATGAACCCGCCAATGTTACTCAAGCCATGAAAGACCACCACTGTAGGAACTCAATGTCAAGTGAATTCACCTCTCAACTTGATAACACAATTGGGATTTAGCGCCTCCATCACCAACGTTCAACCTCATTGGCAACAAATGGATTTTTTGGGTCAAGTGGATCCCGGACGGCACAGTGGAGCTCTTCAATTCTTGACTTGTTGCCAAAGGTTTTCATAAACGCCCGAGTATTGACTTCCATGATACATTCAATCAAGTTGGGAAACAATCTATGGTTCTCATTGTTTTTGGTATCATTGTGTCTCGAGACTGGAATTTGCGACAATTGGATATTAATAATGCATTTTTGCAAGGCCATTTAACAGAAGATCTGTACATGGAACAACCAGTTGGATTTGTTATCACAAACCGAATTATGCTGCAAATTATTGAAAGCCTTTTATGGTATGAAACAGGCTCCGCGAGCATGATATTTTAAACTTCAAACCTTTCTCATTCAATCTGGCTTTGTAAACTCTCTTGCATATACTTCTCTCTTCGTTTTTTCACTCGGGCATGACACTCATATACACGCTGGTGTATGTGGATGCGTGTATGTGGATGACATTATGAAAAGGCACCGTTAAAATTGTTCAGGTTAAAATTGACCATTTTTCTGAGGAATATATGGATGTTTAAGAAAGGAATATAATTATATTCTTAAAATAAAGTTAAAAAAAAAAAAAAGCAAAAACAGAAGCAGCAGCAGCACACAGCGTGGAGGTGAGACGCAAGCACATGGTAAGGAAGAGAGGCAACGAATAAAACTCACGCCGACGTCAAGTCAACACGCAAGTCAAACTCGATCCCTCTCTCATTAAAAATCTTTATATTTAGTTAACTCCTAATTCAGAAACATCACTCTCCTCTTTTATCGCTGCAATTTCTCTTACTTTTCCACAATTTAGTCAAAATATAAAGAAAAATCAAAATCTCCATTCGTGTCGGTGTTCCAAGCATTTCCTCAAGATCCAGGTCTCACCATTTCCAGGTTCGCTTATTTTCTCTCTCGATTCCTGTAAACTTCATTCTCGATTCCTCTCTTCTTACTTGAACCCATGCTTCGTTTTCTCTTTGATTGATTTTTGGAAGAATGCTTCATCACGGTTCTGTGATTTTTCGAAAATGAGATAGAGATCTTTACTTTCCAATGAAATTAATGCAGATCCGAGTACTGATGTTTTTCGAAATGCTCGATATCCTCTGTTTTACTTGAATCCATGGCTCTTTCATTCATCTGAAGATCTCTCAATTTTAGTTTCTAGCGAAGTAGATTTCTACTTATTCCCGTTTTGATTCTTCACGATTCTGCGAGTTTCTCGAGATTGCTTACCATAATGAGATAAAGAGATCTGTTACTTTCTCATTTCCTTGAATTCATGGCTGCTTCATTCATCTAAAGATCCTTCAATTTCACTTTGATTCGCATTTTTTATGATTTTGCTTCATCTTGAATCTGTGATTTTTCGATTTTTTTTTAAAATGCTTAGCATAATGAGATTATAGAGATCTTTACCTGAATCCACGGCTAAGATTTTTATGGTTTTGCTTCATCACGATTCAATAATGTTTAACTTAATGGAATGATAAGAGATCTTAACTTTTGCAATGCAATTAATGGCAGATCCGAGTTTTCAACAATGACAATGAGCAACGGCGATACCAATGGCTCTTTAGAGAAGAAACCATTCAGGATCTTCGTAGGTTACGATCCACGAGAAGATCTAGCTTACCAAGTTTGTTGTCATTCAATAACCAAAAGATCATCAATCCCTGTTGAAATCACACCAATTGTTCAATCAGATCTTCGAAAGAAAGGTCTGTATTGGAGAGAAAGAGGTCAACTAGAGAGCACTGAGTTCTCTTTCTCACGTTTCTTGACTCCTCACTTATCAAATTACCAAGGTTGGGCTATGTTCGTCGATTGCGATTTCCTCTACCTTGCTGATATCAAAGAACTCACTGATTTGATCGATGATAAATACGCTATCATGTGTGTTCAACATGATTATACTCCTAAAGAGACTACTAAGATGGATGGTGCGGTTCAAACCGTGTATCCGAGGAAGAACTGGTCTTCTATGGTGCTTTACAATTGTGGACATCCTAAGAACAAGACTTTGAACCCTGAGATTGTTAATACGCAGACTGGTGCGTTTCTCCATAGGTTTCAGTGGCTTGGGGATGAAGAGATTGGGTCTATTCCGTTTGTGTGGAACTTTCTTGAAGGGCATAACAAGGTTGTTGAGAATGATCCAACTACGGAGCCTAAGGCGGTGCATTATACTCGAGGAGGGCCTTGGTTTGATGCTTGGAAAGAGTGCGAGTTTGCGGATCTTTGGCTTAATGAGATGGAAGAGTACAACAAAGAGAACAAGAAAGAAGCGGCCGTGGCGAAATAGAAAGAATGATGAGAAGAAAAAGAAGAAGAAGAGGTATGTTATGCTTACATGGATTATATTTAGTTTTTGGCTTTGTAGAGCCAGGGATCATTAGTCTTGTCGAGGGCTTTTGAGTTTTTATTTCATTGAATTCGTTAAATCATTTGCAACACTAATACCAATATTAAAGTCATATGGTATGTAACCTATTCGTTTGTTTATTGTGTGGTTGTACCTTTAATGGTCATTTTATTTGTAATTGCTCTCTAATTAAGCAACTTATTTGATATGTGACTTTATGTAGAACCTTTTTGTAGTTGACTAATAATGAGCATTAGCTCAACATAAAATGATGACTAATAATCATTACCAGAGGGTTCAAAAACCAAAACAGTTCCAATTTTAGAGAAAGTACTTAAAATTATACAATTATTACAATATTAGTAAGTTTATTGGAGATATAATTATAAAAGAAAAATATTAGTAAACTTTAATAATACATTTGGGGAGATCAGGTACTCCAAAAATGTTAATAGCGAGAAGAATAGCTTTTGCATTGTGATCTTTACCGAAATTATGTTTCACAATGAACGAGAATATTAAGTAGATGAAAAATTTGAAGTTCTAGTGAGTAATATAGTAACATGGCTCCACACGAATTTAATTTACCCACAACATTTAATATATGCGTGCATCCATTTTGAAATTTTCATATTTTGGAAACCAATGTCATTATAACCACTTCGTTAAAAACATTTTTAGGAAAACACTGTTAAGAAATATTATTATAAGATAAAAGGAGTATTAACCACACAAACTTTCCTCGAATGATTAGGATAATATTTTACGGGATTCGTCAATGATGCATTTCAATGTTGTGAACATATTTTATGAATATTGTGGTAAGTAGTGTTGTATAGTATGAAAAGATTTGCAGCATTATCAGAAGATTAGACATAACTGAGTTGAATGTCTTTATTCTTCTCAAGTTTTAGGTTTATGAAAAGAACTTTTAGTATATGAAAAGAATTTGTAAGGATAAGTTTGGTCCCGCCAACGCATTTCATGTTGTCTTCTTATAAGATAATTGGTTGTGTTTCGTTTACATGAACCATATTGGTTAATTAAATGTGGTTTTAGTGATATTAACCATACATATGTTCAACCATTTTGACTTTTTGAATATTTAGAAAAAGTCATCTCATGGTCCGTTGATAGATTATTCCCTTTAGATGCAAGTAACCTATGCTCCAGTACCACATGTGTAGTTCTCGTCTACTTTTTTATACTTGATATCACGTAATTTTGTACTGAAGTCTTCAATTCCTTTTCATTTGTTCTTTCTTTTTATTGTACATGTTATATCTGTTGCACCAAAAAAACAAAGTACATGTTATATCTTTTTTCTCTGTCAAGTTTATTTTTCCATCTTTTTACTATGTGTATTTTTAATATCTTCCCATAACAATTTTTCAACCAGTAAGTTATATTTTTTATTTCAAATGAAAAACATATAAATATTTTTAATCGATCACTACTGTAATTAAAAAAACTCACATTTTTCTTTTAAAAACTCATATTTATAGTTATGCATGAAAATAGTAAAATTAGGAGCTATAAATATTTAAAAATATCTATAAACAAATATTTTCATACAAATATTTCTGTATGAAAATAGTAAAATTATGAGCTATAAATATTTAGAAAATATCTTTGAACATATATTTCCCAAATATCTTTGAAATTTTCTTCAAAATTTGTAAATATAAATAGGATATTTTCCAAAATTTCGTCCATATTTATTTGATTTGCTTTATGTAATATATATACTAGGAATTGTAATGTAAATTGGTGTAACGCCCCAACCGCCATCTACCGTGGACTCCACCCTCGTCAGACGGCTGGTGCGTTATTTCTGAAGGCTC
Source organism: Cardamine occulta (assembly GCA_028015245.1). Classification (NCBI taxonomy): domain Eukaryota; kingdom Viridiplantae; phylum Streptophyta; class Magnoliopsida; order Brassicales; family Brassicaceae; genus Cardamine; species Cardamine occulta. The sequence goes on from CM051369.1 coordinate 10,425,935, forward strand.
GAAAGACTTGTTACTATTCTTACAAATCACCACACGATCTTTTTCGTGTTTTGACCTCATTCACACGGTATCGAAAATCACTTCCTGGTAGGTCACCCATCTTTGTATTACTCCAGATCAAACATGCTTAATTATGAAGTTGTCGCTGGACAAGTGACCGAAAAGATAAGTGCACTTTGGTAGTTATTATACCACATTCATCTCGATTTCTTTCTCTAATATAATTATATTTGCAATTTCACTAAATATAACTATGTTGGCTTTAGAATATAGTCACTCTTGTGGATATCAATATTGTTTTAAATATGCTATAACAAGATCCATGGGACAGATTTATGGATTTTCATCGGTTGATATACACAGAAAAATGTTAACGTAATTGCATTTATAACATAATAACATGTTTCACCATAATCGATTTCAGGTCTCTAAGAAAACCTCTGAGTCACAAGAATAGCTTTCTATAATCATAATCTTCTTTTTCATTTCTTTTTCTAACGAAAGCCCATTGTATTCAATCGGTCTTACATCTTCAGGTGTGAGTATCATAGGTTTGAATATATTTCATTTATTAAGCGAATCGAATTCAACTTGTATAGCATTTCTCCACATTAATATACATACTTTGGTTATGGCTCTAGTTTACTTCATATATTTCACGTGTCAACATTTTCCATTTCATATAAACATTTTCCATTTCATTTTGAGTCCATATCTTTCCATTGAAGATGAAGTTGATAAACTCTTGTGATTTCTTTAGGGTTTATGATGCTTAACCTTGTGATTAGTCTCATATTTTGTCTTCTAGAATATTTTTTGGTAAGTTGTATACATACTTTCCATTTTTTTCTAGGATTTGTTTCTTATAACTTATAGATTTACCACGCTTCATGGATGTTTAAATGAGAAAACTGACCCTTTGTTACAAATGAGGATCTCACCCCCTATTTATACAAAAGCCCCTCCAAAATAGATAGTGGATATGTAACTAATCTAGCGACCGATATTAAAGATATGGCCTTAAATACAAGATACTCATAAATGAGGGTGGATTTGAAGGGATCTTATAGAGAATTGCAATAAGTGATAGGCAAATATGTAGAGATATGCCTTCGAGACAAAATCTTGAGAGAAATCCTACCATACTTGGCAAAAACGTATGGAAACTTCATGAGATGGATCCAGCCCACAAAAATGAAAAGAAAGCTTATAAAACTCAGTAGAGTACATGTAACCTCAGGGGTTGGCCCAAAAACGTGTTGGAAAGAAATGGACCGTGACATTTTCTCCCCCACCTAATTCGTCGACGCTCTTGTCATCCTGAATGCCTTGAGTTGCTCTTTGAATTGCCATAATTCATCTTTGGGCTCCCATGATGCCTCAGACACTAATAGATTTTCCACTTGATGATGAAGTGTGTTTGACGTGGAACACCATGCTTTCAGACTACCTTGGATGAAAGAACTTCTTTAATCTCCTTCTCGTAAGACTTGGTCATGATTGGTGGTGCTCGTGTTGATTGCCCCTGACTTTGATCCACGATGTCTTCTTGATAGAACTTTAACATGCTGACATGGAAGACCAGGTACATCTTCAAGGTGTCGGGTAGATCAAGTTTCTAGGACTGACCATAAACAGACCCTCATATCTCCAGATTAACAATTTGTGCATACACCGGAAGACTTTAAATTGAAGAGGAAGGAGTTTCACCAATACTTGATCACCTATCTTAAACTCTAGTGGCCACTTTTTCTCATCCGCCTACTTCTTCATCCGCTTGTGAGATTTCTCCAAGCAAACCCAGGCAAAGTCATCATAATATTCCTATATTTTGGCCATTTTTAGCGCTCATGGACTTTGTTTCTCGGTGTGCGGTATGGCCAACACATGGGGAGTCGATGGTTGTTGCCTGCTGGCAAGCTCAAATGGACTCTTACGTGTTTCCTCACTCCGCTGCAAGTTGTAAGAGAATTGGGCAATGTCCAACAACTTCACCTAATCTTCTTGATTTGCACTCACGAAGTACCAAATGTAGCATTCCAATAATGAATTTGTCCATTCCGCCTGACCGTCTATTTGCGGGTGAAAACTTGTTGAGAAGTTAAGTCTAATCCTGAGAGTTTAAAACAATTATGTCCAAAGCTTCCTGGTAAATCGAGGATCACGATCACTGACAATATTCCTCGACCATCCCCAAAACTTAACCAGTTTCGTGAATAATGCTCGAGCTGCTTCTTCTACCGTGCAATCTCTCGGAAAAGCTACAAATGTCCTGTACTTTGAAAACTGGTCAATGATCACCTTGATCAACCTGAACCCTTCGGAATCAGATAGTGCACTGATGAAATCCAAGGAGACTGATTCCCAAGGTCTCTCTGGTATGGGTAATGGTTCCAACAAACCCGCTGGTTGTTTTGTGTCCGTCTTGTCTTGTTGGCACACAGGAAAAGTCTTCACATAAAGCTCTATGGTATCTCGCATCCATGGACAAAATTACATAGCTTTCACAACCGCCATTGTTTGCTTTTACCCTGTATGCCCAGCCCACTAGGTGTCATGACATTCTCGGATAATGTCTCTTTGAAAACTCCGTTCATGGCGACTCCCAATCATTTATATTTGTGTTTACTTTTTCAGAGTATCTATCACCAAACCAATAAAAAATCATCAAATAAGCATTATGTGTATTCAGTTTTACAATGAAAAGGCACAAGCAAAAGTCTTTCGCATTTATTCGGATTGTTATTAGTAGATTGATTATATTTTCTGAAGACACGCGGGAGGAACTTGTCAGTTGCTACTCTTGGTGCCTTATTAGGCATCAGTACATCATCCCAGCCAAAATAATTAGAAAAAACAGTACCAAAAGAAATAAATAAATGAATATGTGAGAAATAGGAATTGCCACATACGGCTTGTACGACGAACCCATTAAAAACTAATTGGATTAAGGTAATTTAACTAATTGTAGAGTTTTGGAGGTAGAGTTTTCAACCACGAAAAATTTTGAACGTTAAGGTAATTTAATATATAAGGTCTTCCTTGTTTTAATCCAAAAGAATTGGTTTAGACTTGACTATCTAATTTCTTTAAGTATCATGTTAGCATATATCAAAACGGAAAAATGTCAAAAAAGCATGAACTTGCATTTTGTGCACTTTTTAATCCCCAATTTACGAAATGTCATTTAAATGTCAAAGTTTTGCATTGAATTTTTAAGTAAATAAGTAACTTATGTTGACTGTGTCATATAAGACACAACGTTAAATTGAGAGAAAGAGCATATTAATGGGGTTAAAGCTTCTGTTAGCAGCTTCCGGTTCGTTCAGAGTGAAATGACGTCATTTTGATTAAACAGAAGCTACTAACGGAAGCTTTAACTCCGTTTTCATTCTCTGTCTCTTGATTTAATGGCGTGCCTCATATAGCACTGTCAACACAAGTTACTCATTTAATTAAAAAGTCAATATAAAACTTTGGTATTTAAATAGCATTTCATGAGTTGAGGATTAAACCGTCCACAAAATACAAGTTCATGTTTTTTTTGACATTTTTCCCATATCAAAACCTTTTACTTTTATAAAATCTTTATTAGACTCTTTTCATATATGAATATGTACATCCACGTACGTAGGTATGTTTAAACATAAAAAGTCTTAAAGTTAACCAAATCAAGTCCCCTAATATTGTCTCAACTTAAACAAACATATTCTATAATTTACACGAGAGCCGAATTGTTAAAGATGACGTTTCGAGCTATGTTCCTTAGCAGACTATTCGCCGTCGAACAAATAATTTTATATTACATTATTTTAATAGCATATGGATGATTTTGTATAACTATGTCAACTCTCTTATGATAATAATAAATAGACACTTAAAAAAAATATTACATTATTTTATAGTTTTTAAGTTATTTTAAAATTTAAATTTCTTTTACTTCTCACGCCCATTGCTATCTTCTGAGGTGCCAGAGAAATCTGCTTATTGTCTTGTTCACGACACCTATTAATGCACCTATATATGACTCCTACAAAAATAAGAAAAAAGTAGGAGAAGACAGAGGTAGAACACCCCAGAGTAATTGTAACTGCCACATAAATTGCATCCAGTCTCATTTACATGAAAAATAAAATACAAATTAGGGTTTTTTTTTTTAATTATCTTATTTATGTTAATAAATTTGAAAAGTACCTTATAAACCGTACATCAACTATTGCTATTTTTAAAACATTGATAGAAAAATGAAAAACAAATTAATTATCATATGTTTATTGTTAATTGACAAGTTATTATTACTGCTAGGTTCAAACAAAATGGTAACCGACCCAAGCCCAATATAAACTGATAATATTGTTTGTGAGAAAAAAAAAATATAAATGTACAACAAAAAAAAAATAAGTTTGACAAAGATAATCAAACAATAAGAAACAAAATAAGCAAAAAATATGTAAAAAATAAGTAAAAAATAACCAAAATATAACTAAAAATAAGTAAAATATAAGAAAATATAAAATTTAAATGATAAAAAAATTTTGAATTAGGTTTCGGTTTCTACGACATTGTCTGGTTATCCGCTTATGAAACATAGCAACAAATATTGACTACAATTCTTTTTTTGGGTTCAACGTACGGATTACATTTCTTAGTTTTGATTTTACAAACATAATATGTATGCCCTTTGTTTTGTTTCTGGTCAAAGTTCTACCATTCCCCCATTTAATGATCTTGTATTTCTCACCAATTTCGTTTATAGTATAAACATCCATTTTAATTTCAATCAAATATTTGCATTTACTTTTTCAGAGTATCTATCACCAAACTAATTAAAAACCATCAAATAAAAATTATTTGTATTCAGTTTTACAATTAAAAGGCACGGTCATTCGCATTTATTCGGATTGTTAGTAGTAGATTGATTATATTTAATGAAGAGATGCGGGGAAACTTGCCGGTTGCTACGTTCTTGGTGCCTTATTAGGCACCATTACATTATTCCAGCCAAAATAATTAAAAAACAGTACCAAAAAAAAAAAAAAAAAATCTGTGAAAAACATGCATTGCCACATACGGCTGGTATGAGAGACCCATTAAAAACTAATTGGATTAAGGTAATTTAATTAATGGTAGAGTTTTCAACCATGAAAATTTTTGAATGTTAAGGTAATTTAATATATAGAGTTTTCCTCGTTATAATCCAAAAAAATTGGTTCAGACTTGACTATCTAACTTCTTTAAATATCATGTTAGCATATATCAAAACCTTTTACTTTTATTAAAACCTTTATTAGACTCTTTTCATATATGAATATGTACATCCACATATGTAGGTATGTTTAAATATAAGAAACTCTTAAATTTAACCAAATCAAGTCTAATAATATTGTCTCAACTTAAACAAACGTATTCTCTAATTTACACAAGGGCCGAATCGTTAAAGATGACGTCTCGAGCTATGTTCCTTAGCGGACCCCGTCGAACAAATAATTTTATTTTACATTATTTTAATAGCATATGGATGATTTTCTGTGATTATGTCAACTCTCTTATGGTAATAATAAAAAAGATGTTAAAATAAAATATTACATTTTTTATAGTTTAAAGTTATTTTAAAATTTAAATTTCTTTTGCTTCTCACTCCCAGCTCTATCTTCTCAGGCGCCGGAGAAATCTGCGTATTGTCTTATTCACGATACTTATTAAGGTACCTGTATATGACTCCTACAAAAATAAGAAAATAAAAAGTAGGAGAAGATAGAAGGTAGAACACCCCGGGAGTAATTGAAACTGCCAGATATATTGCGTCAAATCTCATCTACATGAAAAATAAAATGCAAATTAGGGATTTTTTTTTTAAATTATCCTATTTATGTTTATGAATTTGAAAAGTACCTTATAAACTGTACCTCAGCTATTGCTATTTTAAAAAGAATGAGAGAAAGTTAAAAAAAAAAACAAATTAATTATCATATCTTTATTGTTAATTGAAAGTTATTATTATTGCTAGGTTCAAACAAAATGGTAACCGACCCAAGCCCAATATAAACTGATAATATTGTTTGTGAGGAAAAAAATATAAATGTAAAACAAGAAAAAGAAAAGTAAGTTTGACAAAGATAATCAAACAATAAAAATAAGCAAAAAATAAGTCAAAAATAAGCAAAAATAACTAAAAATAAGCAAAACATAACTAAAGATAAGTAAAACATAAGAAAATATAAAATTTAAATGATAAAATTTTTTGGATTAGGTTTTGGTTTCTACGATATTGTCTGGTTATCCGCTTATAAACGTAGCAACAACTGTTGATTACAATTTTTTTTAAGATAATTATGGGAAAACCATAATTTTGAGAAAGCATTATCCAATAGAGCATAATTAAGCGTGAGATGCTTATAGATTTAGGTATTCTTAATTTATAAAAAGACAAAACTACCTTTCTGTTATAACATTGGTCTCTGATTTTTGTTTCTCACCTTTTCCTCATCACCAGTTAAGACATGAACCAACCACTTACCGTGATTCACCGAAAGCCGGTGACGTTAATCTTCTGTAAATCCATCATTAATTTCATTAAAAAAATCCAATTTATCCTCCCTTCTTCACTAACATTTGAAGTTTTCGACAAGAGAGAACATTACTGGGAATAACACGACACAACGGTGATGGGCAGTGAAGACGATGCAAGAGTAATTGTCTCTCTTTTTAGAGGGTAAAAACATCATTCTACAAAACAGAAAATACCCAATTCCATAGGTCCAATATGATTATGCCTAATTTAAAAGATTTGGCTTGAAATATGCCTAATTCTGTAATAATCTCTTCTTTTTTTGGTTCAACGTACTGATTACATTTCTTGGTTTTGATTTTACAAACATAATATGTATGCCTTTTTTTTGTTTGGTCAAAGTTCAAACATAATACCATTCCCCCATTTAATGATCTTCTATTTCTCACCAATTTCGTTTATGATATAATCTTCCACTAGAGGAGACAATTTGTTCTTGATAGTATATTTTTTTTTTGAATTTTTTTATTGGTGATATATGTTTTTTACATAAATTTTATGATTAATTTTGTTTTTGTAAATTTTTATATTTGTTTTTATTAGTTATTTTACCAGTATTAGTATTTAAGACTGTTTGAATTGGTAATATCATGAAAACTGTGCTTTGGCCAGTTAAAAGATTATTTGAGCCAATTCTCTGACTCATAGAAGGTGCCGCACAAGCCTTACGATCTTGATTTTCATTAGCTAATATATATATATATATATATATAAAGATAATAGTTTTAGTAAGAATACTCTATATTTTGATGAAAAAAAGAGATTGAACTTACATGTTTTCCTTCTTTTAGTTACATTTTTCGGAGAGTTTTGTTCAGTCACTCTTTTCTGATTTGGTTTCATAGTTTTAAACACTAAAGAAAAATGTTCTTACTTTCTTTCATGAAAGTTAATTTGCTGAGAAGAAAGACAATTAAGTAGACGAAAAGACTACTCGATCTGATTTAAGATTATAAAAAAGGACTAAAGTTGAATAAATGATTTTCATATAAGCCAAACGATATTTAAATATAATCAAAGCAAAATATATACTTAGGGCTCAATATCGTGTAACTTGGCCACCAAATCCAACTGTTGCATACCGTTCTTGTTAATTTTTCATGAGAAAGGGTCTCATGTAGTAAATTTTACTTGAAAAAAAGAAACATAATATTGTATGTAAAGTCCTTAGAAACAATCCGATAACAACAAATTATTGTAAAGCCAATTTGTTAAGCAAAATATTAAATGAAATTAGGTTTTTTTTTTCTTTGATAAATCAATTTCTAAAGAAGGTGGCTAATGAGTTTTTGTGAGTTTAATTATATATTTATAGGGAGAGATGAAGTTAATAAGAAAAATAAGGTTTACTTACTTCGAATTTGAAAAATGAATTTAATATCTTAATTGATTATTATTTCAGATTTTACATCAAATTTTTTGTTAAGATATTTTTGTTTAAATATTTTGTATCTTTTAAATTAATGGCATCAGATTTTTTTTTTCTATAATCAATATATGGATTTTAATTGTGTAAAGATATTTTAGGAAATCTATTTTAGTATTAAAATCATATTACTAGATTATAGAATATGGATTTTTTAGTTTACAAATCATTAGTTAGTTTTAAATCACGATCTTAATAAATTTTAAAAAAAACATAATTCCCAAATACGTTTTCTTAAAATAATTTAAATTAACTCAATTTGAATTCATATATTTTTCAAAATTAAAATTAAAATATGATTTTTAATATTTTTAAATTATCTTTTTGTTGACATATTAATATTTTTTATAACGATTAGTCAAATATATAATTATTTTATTTATTAATTAGAAATATTTGAATTCAATTTGAGAAGATTGCTCCATATTTTGAATTCTACATAAGTTATTTTTTGAAATTTATAATAAGATAATAAGTAAAATTTGTTTTAAAATTAATATTAAAATCATTGTGATTGGTTGTAAGGTAGTAGATAATTAATATTTTTCGATTATAGAGAATTAACTGTAAATGTTTTTTGGGTACATGAATTAGATTAAGATATAATGACATTTGTACCATTAATGAGAGTTTTTTTGTTTCTCTTTTCTAATGGCATTATATGTAATTTTATTAGCACCTAAAAGTTATTTTCAAATTGTGCTTCCTTTTTAATAGTAAAGATTTTACATGTCTTAGATAAATATAAAGAGTTTCCAACAAACATTTTCATCTCTGAAGAACAAAATTTGATGAGATGTGTATCACCAAATTTGGTTTCTAGCTAATATCCCGAACTAATCAACTAAACAATTAAGGGCCATCGTGGTGTAACCCCATGGAAAGTTTCATTTAAGTCTGTATACACAAAGGTTTTAAAAAACGATGTATTGCCACACGAAAAGTATATTTTCGAGTTAGAGCCACATAAAAGTGGATTTTCCGTTTACTTTGACGGTTCCGTTAAGCATATTGTTTTATCCACTAACAGAAACGCGTTAACCACTAACAGAGGCATTTGGACTGGAAGTAATTTAAATTAATTTGGTTAACTATAAACCAAAGTTAACAAATTAACCAACACACCGATTTTAATCTCGAACCCAGGAAAAAAAAAAAAAACCCAAAACCAATTTCAATCTCGAACCCATAACTTTTTTAAGAAAAAAATTCATCTCAAATTCTGGAATTTCCATATCTTCTTCCGTCTGCTTCTCCATCTCCTTTCAAATCTCTCTCTCTATCTCCAATCTCTCTCTCTCTTCATGCCCGAATGCATCGGGTCTCAAAAACCATTGATGCAAACCTCGATCTTTCTCTACTACATATACACATCTTTATTATACATAGGTCTTTCTCAATACTCTTCATCTCTTCACCTATGGCCGCTGCTGTTTCCTCTAACCCTCGCAGCATTGAAGAGATCTTCAAGGATTATACCGCTCGTCGTACCACTCTTCTTCGTGCTCTCACTAAAGGTCTTTTAACCTAATTATTCCTCTTAATTTCTCTCCAAAATTTCCTAGATTTCTTCGTAATGTCTTTGGATTTTCGTTTTAATTTTCCATTTTTTCTTCGTTTTTTGACAGAAGTTGATGATTTCTACTCTCAATGCGATCCGGGTAAGTCAGATTTGGCTAAATTCCATCTTTTTTTTTCTTTTTTTTTTTTTTTTAAAGTTTGGGATTTATGGATTTATCCCTCTTTTAAGAGATTTGATTTGATTTGATTCTTCTGTGTAGAAAAGGAGAATTTGTGTTTGTATGGACATCCAAATGAGTCATGGGAAGTGAATCTACCAGCAGAGGAAGTTCCTCCAGAGCTACCTGAGCCTGCCCTTGGTATCAATTTCGCCAGAGATGGTATGCAGAGGAAAGATTGGCATCTGTAGTTGCTGTTCATAGTGATGGTTGGTTGCTCTCTGTCTCTTCCTACTTTGGAGCTCGCCTTAATCGCAATGAGAGCTATTTTCTCTTTTAACCTCTTTTTTACAATTTGATTCTGCATTTTTAAATGTTCTGAGTTTTTAAGCCAAGTCTTGTCCTTTTACTTGATTTCAATGGATTTTATGTTCTTATTTGGGATGAAATTTTTTCTTTTTTTAAGTTATGGGTTCGAGATTGAAATCGGTTTTGGTTTTTTTTTTTATTTGTTAGCTTTGGTTCATAGTTAACCAAATTGATTTAAATTATTTCTGATCCAAACGCCTTTGTTAGTGGTTAACGCGCTTCTGTTAGTGGATAAAATAATATGCTTAACGGAACCGTCAAAGTAAACGAAAAATCCACTTTCATGTGGCTCTAACTCGAAAACATACTTTCCGTGTGACAATACATCGTTTTTCAAAACCTTTGTGTATATAAACTTAAATAAAAGTTTGCATGGAGGCACACCCCGACGGCCCAAACAATTAGACCATACATTTGTCATAGAACTAATGAAACTTAGAAAATGCGTGACCACTCAACCAAACAAACAAAAAATTATAGATTTATTGTTTAAACTACATCTTCGCAATATCTCAAATTATATTATGAAATGACACAACAATACATCTCATCAAACTGAATGTCATACGGGACTATTAGAAGGTTACATTTTATCTGGAGGAATGAGATTTTTTCAAATGACCTCATTCGTTATAGCATTACCATCGGTTTGATCCTAAATAGAATACAACTTTATTGGTTCAAATTCAATTTTATGGCTTTTAATTTCAGCCGTTAAGTTCTTAAACAATTTTGGGAGATTTTAATGATTTTACAAACCAATTGGTTTATCACTACAAAAAAAAAATTGATTTTATTTTTTAATTGCAGATTTTATCTCTAAATTATTATTAAGTTTTACTAAGATAATTTTTGGAAGATTAATATTATTTAAAAAAAAAAGAAATTATTTTTCAAATTAAAAAAAAAACATAAAACAGTGTATTTTCTCAAAATTTCTCTAAAATAATCTAGATTAATTTTAAGTTAATTACAGAAAAGCTACGTTCACAACACCCCTCGCAAAACGCCACTTTCTCCTATGTAAATTGACCGTTATGTCTTTCTCCCACGCATAGGTCATACGCTGACCTTCCCTTAGCTATTTAACCATCGCTCAGTGTTTTACCTACTTACAAATTCAAATTCTTTCTACTTCTATTCATATACGCAATTTACGAGAACCCAAACCCCAGTTTCTCGATCTCCATCCATCCTCCGTAAATTGATCAATTCACCCTGCCATGATTCAGACTAGGAGCAAGAGGAAAGCAGAAGCTTCACAATCTGGTTTACAGGAACCACCGTCTTCTAATAAGTTTTGTCGGACGTCCTCCGTCATGAAATCGGCGACACAGTCTATCTCTCGCCCACTAATTGTCTCCACTGCTGAATGTCTCCCTCCGCCGAAGGGATGGGGTTCGATGGTTACCGCTAATTCCTCCCTGACTCACTCTCCAGTCCTCGGTCCATCTCCCCTACTGTTTCGAGTACCGAAGTTTCACCAACACGTCCGTCTTGCCGATCTCCCAAAAACCCCCAACCCGGTGTATCCTTTTGACGAAAGCACTCGCCTGTTACTACTACTAGTTTTAGGCGCAAAAGGTCACACGGGCAGCTTCCGAAGCTGCAGGTAAAAAGGTTAGTTTTCCGGAATCTGAAAAGGAGGAGAGTTCGACGGCCACGGCACGCCTCTCGAGCAGGTATATCCATCTACTCTCAAATTCCGTTGTAAATAACTTGTTATTTTCCCCCCTCTTTTTTGGACGCCTAATAGATTAGATTGTAGGCCTCGAAATGCCTTTCATTTGTATATATATTTCCGTTTTATTTGCCTCCCGGTTGTACCTAATAGCTTATATTGGACTAATGTTTGCTCTTTTTAAACTCTTCTCGACTAATGTTTCTTAGCAATTGTGACTTTATAACACTGGATATGTCGACCCATGGCTTTCTACTGTGTCTTCCCTCTATTGTTACCCTGTCTATAAATATTCTGACTCCTCTTTATTTGATTCTTTACGTTTGCACGTTATCTTATGTTGTTGTTTATATGTTACAACTGTAGTATATGGCTCCGTGGACATATACTCAACCTTTAATTTGTACATATATATTTCTTTCTCTAGTACCTTCGCTGTTACGGTCTCCACTTATATCCACCTCTCCTGATTTAATTTTTGTTGACTCTTCAATACTTGCTTTTTCTACCTTTCCCTCCTGTTTTCCTAACAACACATGCTTCTCTTTTGCTCCTGCAGGTCACCACACCCCAAGAAATGTACCTCGGTCATCCGAAACAGGCCCGCCATCTGGTATGTCAACAACCTTTGCCTTTTTCTCAACTTTCTGTTTGGTTTTCTTAGCTTCTCATTATTATTTTTCCTTTTCGATAGCTGCTGATACATCTCATCTTCATTTACAATCTCCCACTCATTCCCTGGCTCAGCCAAATACTTCTGAAGAACTCGGCCATTATTAAGCCTCCTCTGTTATTGTTACTGAAGATGGAGAAACTAGTGTTCCATATTCGCCATCCTTGTCTCAACGTATAACTACATCCCTCTTCAATTAGTGTTCCATTCACTCTCACCCTCACTCTACTTCCCTATTTTTATGTACCCCCACTGCCTTTTCATTTCTTATTGCCTCCTTTTTAAATGCAGTGGACATAGAAGACAGTTGTGCTTCTGTTGATGCAAACGAAAATATGGTGAAACGTCCCAACCCATTTTATTTTTTAATATTAATATTTTCATAAATACTAATAGTTCTTAGTAGACGAAACAAATAAACAATCCAGCAATAAATATTTATTATGAACCAATAGATTCAAATCAACTAATAACTTAAAGGTTTATGAAAACAACCAACAACAACATCGATAAATAAATAAATAAACCACCCTCCCGGTATGTCATCTTGAACTATCACCGCAGTTCCAAGAACTTTAGCTAGCTTTATTCTTTTCTTTACCTACGCCATTACGAATAGACGCAATCAATATTTAATAAATACTAAGGAGGCGATCAATCCGTATCACAGCAATACACACAGGTCAACCATAGTTTCCTAGCATAATAAATATGCTTACAGGATTCAGCAACCAACACAACAACACTTCATCAATTAATTAGTTATCAACGATTAATTAATTAATTTAATTCAGCAATCACTCCACATATTTAATTTCAACAATTTTTCAGCAATTTATTTCAACATAAATTTATTCCACCAATTTCCGACAATTTAATTCAAAGCAATTAATTAATTAATTAAACACAAAATCAAATCAATAGCTCAATAAATCAACAAATCAACAAAACATCACAAAAACTCTAGCACAAATATATTATAATAAGAATAACTGTAAACCTAGATAAGCTACGGTACTGCACTCACCTTAACCTTTACGTGGTATCCTGACAACACAACCAACCAATCTCACAAGATCTAGACTTTCTGAAACTTCTAGGGTTTCTTAACGGTCACAACAACATAACCACAACCCCTCATTCTCACCCTTCAGCCAATCACATCAACGAAACAACATTCTACCTGAATTAGAAAAATCTCAAAGTTTCGTGATGATCTGACTATAGAAGAACTCACGATCTCTCTTTGAATCCAGATTGGTCCAAATCGCGTCTGAAATAGAGAACCTCACAAAAACGCGAATAACTTTTGGAATACTAACTCAAATCCAACTCCGCAAATTGGTACATCTAGATCTAAGGCTTAGCTACAAGTCCAAAAAATTTTGTTACCTTAAGAAGTGATCTGCTAGGTCCAACCTCTTTTATATCATGTCATGTCAGTTTTGTCTGCAACTTCTTCTTGTTCAACCTCCTTTCTCTTTTTCAGCCACACTCAGCGTATCTCTTTCTCTCTTTGAAAGTGGCCACGAAAATTATGAGAAAAAACTAGGGTTTCTACAAATTTTAGGGTTTAAATAAGCTTAGGGTTTCATTCTTAAAAATTTTACTTAAGTCTCTCAACTTTCTAATCTTCTTAATTAAACCCCACAACTTCCTTATTTTCTCAAATCGACCCCAGAACTTTCTGATCTTTTCAAATCAGTGCCTTGATTTTTATTTGATTTAATTAAAAATCTGTAAAACTCAGCTTCTTAATCCAAAAATAAATTTAACTTTCCGTTTTTGGGACACGGATGTTACAATTCTCCCCTACTAATATAGATTCGTCCTCGAATCCGATAACTCCAATCCCCAGTAAAAATCACCCAACTACCAACCTCACATCAATTTTCTTTCTCTTGGCAACCACCGGCCAACACAGCTCAACAAATAGATCATCTCACCAGTGACCTCACTTTGTTCGTCTCCAAGCTACTCGGCTCACGATTCGTACCCTCACTCTCAGAACAACTTTTCCTTTGAATGATGGAGAGTCCACCTTCCAAGAGAACCATATATTCTCTTTCAGGAACCAAGAACCATTCAGACTCTCAAATTCCCAACCACCAAACCTCGCAAGGTTAGACAAGCACAACTGATTCGACTCAACAAAATCTCAGCACACCGTATTCCTATCCTTAGAATATCCAACGTAAATATTCTTACCCACAATATCAATCACAACAAACAACAACTTTGGGTAGGTCGATCTAATTAGGATCGATCGTTCCCCGGGCTCAACAAGATCTTGACTACTGTCCTGATCAACAACTTATTATACTCAACAACTAGCATTTTAGTTTTGCGTAACTCCACATCCACATCACGACTCAGTATAATTCAATGTCAACGACATATCCCAACATAGACTACAGCCAACAACATGACTCAACATAACTATCGCCAACAACACGGCTTAACCGTAATTCCACGGTTAACGACACAACTCCACATAGCCCTCATGGCTAACAGCACAACACAACATAGCCTTTCGGCTATCAACACAACATAGCCTTTCAGCTATCAACACAACATAGCCTTTCGGCTATCAACACAACGCAATTTAGCTTTTTGGCTATCAGCATAACATAATATACCTTTTGGGTTATCATCACAACACATCACAACTTTTTGGCTATCATCACAACACAACACGACATAACCTTTTGGTTATCAACACAACACAACACAGCATAGTCTTTCGGCTATCAGCACAACATAGCCTATCCTTTCGGCTATCAGCACAACACAACACAATTTTTCGGCTACAACTCCACACTGCATTGTCTATACTTCGTTCAAATACTCCCAGAATCCTATACCACAAGACCTCACTTGGTTTGAATAAACTACGCCTACCGGATTCCCGGAACAGCTCACCGCAGTAAGAATAACAAGCATCTTGGAGTCCAGCGTGACCCGATCAGCAAAAACTACGCCTACCGGATCTCCGGAATAGCTCAGCGCAATAAAAATGACAGGTATCTAGGAGTCTAGCTGTGACCAGATCAGCAAGTCCAGCATGATCCTAAGATCTCTAGTGGCTTACTCAGACAGCATCAGGAATCACAGCGAAACCGACCAATAAATACCACCCAGCGATGAGATTTCATAGCATAGAACCCCATCAAACAGCATCAGGACGAGTCCTAATCAGCCAAACCAAGAACTACGATCAACACAGCACGATCTTCATAACCAAACTAAGTATAAACAACTCAACAGCACAACATATTCAATAAAAACTCCTCTTTATTATTGAATAAAAGGTAAACTGTACATCGTTATAAGTTTCAGCAAACCTAAACGAGTACAACAGCTTAGACAGCAAGAAAATACAACAACTCAGCAAAACAGCACTGAGACTCCAGCTAAGTCTCCAGCTTTCCGAACCACTTGGGAAACTTTCGCTTCATCTTCGCTTCTGGTTCCCAAGTCTCCTCCACTACTCCATTGCGGTCCCACAAGATATTTATCTTTGGAACTTGCTTCCTCCTAATCAGCCTGATTATACAGTTAAGTACCTCCAAAGGCCTCGCCTCTACAACCATACTAGGCAGAAGATCAGATGGAATCTCAGCCATCATCCGATCATCTTTATGCAGGCACTTCTTCAGCTTCGAAAAGTGGAACAGCTTATGAAATACCCACATCGCCTCTGGCAACTCAGCCTATAAGCAACCAGCCTAATACGCTCCAACCCCTAACATGACCCATTTACTGAGGACTCAGCTAAGTCTCGGAAATAGACCTATTCGGACCTCGCAGCATGGTCATCTTGAGATACACTATATCTCCAACAGCAAACTCTAATTCTTTTCTACGCTTGTCAGTGTACCTCTTCTGCCTATCTTGTGCCTCCTTCATGTTCAGCTTAACAACACGAATCTTATTCGTAGTCTTCTGATCAAAATCGGTTCCTAGCAAACTCCTCTCCCCCACTTGATTCTCAAGCCCACAATCCCAACTTGATCATACTCATTCCAGCAATTGAGTAACTCCTTAGCCATCTCAAATGACTAAAATTAATAATATCACCACAAATAAACCAGCAACACGATATCCACCAATCCCCGTAGCACAACTCAGTCCTTGATTGCGCCAACAATCAAAACTCTTTTACCTGCTTTAGCAACACCAATAAGACTACCTACAGTAAGGTCAATAGCAAGACCTACAACAAGTCAATCATCGATGTTTTATAGTGCTCCCACAGCTAGATCAGCTAATGAGGTCCTACAATGCTGCTACAATTAGACACTCCAGCCAGGATCTACAACATCCATATCGCATGATCCACCAGTAAGGATCTACATCACCCCTACAAAACCTACAGCTACAATTTTTGGTATCTCCGGGACAACACTCCCTAGCAAAGCAATAACTCCCTATGGCGTATCCAGAGCTGGAGCCGGTAAAACAATCGGTAACCACTCCAAAAATAAGGTCAGCGACCCCAACACATCCCCTAATTGGTTCTGATATGTCCTTTGTGGAGCCACTCCCTGCACTGGTACAACGTTACCAGCAACAAAAATAGTCCCTATCATCACCAATGGGGTGCTCACTCCCACCTGCTCTACAGCCACACTTTGCGCCACACTCACAGTGGGTAATCCCATCTCAACTCTACCAGCTCTACTTGCTCTGCCAGCTCTGCAACCATAACTTGTTCTACCAGTTCTGCCACCACAACCACCCCTGAGAGGTGTAATAACAGCAATCTTTGGATTAACCATCACAATATTAATCTTGTCTAAAGAAGTCATCCTTCGATACACACACCCTGTTATGCAGTAATATTATTCCATTGCTGGAAATCTCATACTCCGACTTCTCTGCTCAAGAAGCCGCAATCAACTCCGAATCTAACTCCTGTGCAACCCACACTCTGCTCAGAATATCAGCCTGATTGGCCGCTTCTAACCGCAGTGGCTCGGACTCCTCGGATACAGCACACAACCGCAAGGTACTCATCATGTCTACTAGATTCCATGCCCAAAATGACGTCATAAAGCACCTCTAGACAGACTATCAAATCACCCGGCAAAAACTCTCCAGCGATGCGAATGTTGATGCCCTCATCACAACCTCCAGCCTCCAATAACCGTCCCCAGCGACTCACTACTCTCGAATGATCACCAGACAGCTCCTGGATCCCATTCTCAGACATCCAGCTAGGTGTAACAAAACTGTGAGATGCTCCGGAGTCAAACAACACATGAGACTTGACCCCCGCTACGCTTAAGGTCCCTACCGAACAATAAGCTAACACTACAAGACACAACAACCAACTACGCTCGACCTCCATGACCAGCTCGACCACCACGACCGGTTTGGTCACCACAACCCTGAACTCTATCAGGATTCACCATCTTACAAAATCATGCAGTTATTAAATTACCACTAAAAATAATAACCAAATACAACAACGAAGTCTTACCGCAGAATTGTTATCCGTCAGAAGATGACATACCCAAACACCCCAAACAATAACAACAAAGCAACTCAACAAGAAATCTAGCAGTCCTAGAATCAACTCCGCTCTGATACCGATTTGAAACACCCCGACACATTTTTGTTTAAGATTAATATTTCCATAAATACTAATAACTCCTAGCAGACGAACCAAATAAACAACTCAGCAATAAATATTTATTATGAACCAATCAATTCGAACCAACTAACAACCTAACGGTTTACGGAAACAATCAACAACAACAGTGATAAATAAATAAATAAACCACTCTTCTGGTATGTCATCTTGAACCGTCACCGTAGTTCCACGAGCTTCAGCTAGCTTTATTCTTTCCTTTACATGCGCCATTAGGAATAGACACAGTCAGTATTTAATAAATACTGAGGAGGCGATCAACCTGTCTCACAGCTATACACACAGGTCAACAATAGTTTCCTACCATAATAAATATGCTTACAGGATTCAGCAACCATCACAACAACACTTCATCAATTAATTAGTTCTTAACGATTAATTAATTAATTTAATTCAGCAATCACTCCACATATTTAATTTCAACAATTTTTCAGCAATTTATTTCAATATAAATTTATTCCCCCAATTTTTGACAATTTAATTCACAGCAATTAATTAATTAATTCAACAAAAAATCAAATCAATAACTCAATAAATCAACAAATCAACCAAACATCACAGAAACTCCTAGCACAAATATTTTATAATAAAAATAACCGTAAACCTAGATAAGCTACGGTACTGCACTCACCTTAGCCTTTACGCAGTCTCCTGATAACACAACCAACCAATCTCACAAGATCTAGACTTTCTTGAACTTCTAGGGTTTCTTAACGTCACAACAACACAACCACAACCCTTTTTTCTCACCCTTCAGCCAATCACATCAACGAAACAACATTCTACCTAAATTGGAAAAATCTCAAAGTTTTGATCCGACCATAGAGGAACTCGCGATCTCTCTTTGAATCCAGGTTGGTCGAAATCGCGTCCAAAAGATGACACTCTGCCTCCTCCTATTGGTGATGTAGGAGTGCTTCCTGCTTCTAAATCATGCGGCCATTCTTATCGCCTATCTCCCCTTACTTTATCCGAAGAATTAACTCGTATTGCCCCTACAACGTTTGTATTACCTCCTCAGGTCTTTCTCGTTCTCTGCTTTACAACCATACTGTCCTCGTATTCATTTAAGTTTTCCCTGCGAAACCTTGTCTTCACATCGTATCTTCTCTTCCACATCTGCTGCACACATCTATTTATCGTTCTCTACTTTTTCCACTTTGTTTCAGGGCATAGCTGAACTTCCTTCTCACATTGTTACAGAGGTATTATCTGTCTAACCCACGTTCTTCTATTTCGTTTCCCCCCTTTTTTTGTTTAAAACTGGTTTTCCTTTTTGTCTCATAGCTTTCCCCACCTTATCCCTTTCGTCCTGTTGAAAATGGTGTTCCACCACCTACCATTATACTATTCTGCAGGTTTGTAATATTTTTTCATTTATAGTTCTTTGCATTTTCGCTTCCACCTTCCATTGCTACTTTCGCCACACTGTTTTTCTCACATTTATGTTTTATTCCCCCTCACTCCCAGACCACCTTTCTCATGTTTCATAGTCTGTTGCTTCTTCTCCATCAATGTTGCCTTCACTTGCCCAGGTCTCTTACTCACTATCTTTTCCATTGTGTCTCCCCTACTTATTCGATCTCCCTTGTACTGCTAATTGTGTTTACTCTTACTGTCTCACATTTTGTTTTAGGTCCCCTGATCTTTAGTTGCTCCAACTGTTCCACCTCCTCCCATGTTCCCTATATTAAACCAGCTCCTGCTGTTGCCAATGTATTACCCTTCTATCTGTAGGCACTCGAATTTCTGAAAATAAAACTTCAGGCTAAATCTTATAAACGCGACACAAAACATGCAAATGCGGGACTTGGTCTCTGTCCCTAACTCAATAAATCGCCAGCAGTGTGACTGTTCAGTGCAATCTTTAAATCCCATGATACAATTACAAACAATTCCTTTTTGCAACACTCGAAACAGGAACTCAGCGAACTATAAATCTACGATAATCTCGAAAAACAACTTACAATTTTAGAAATGAGGCGAAAGGATTTTTGTTGGATATTGATCGATCATCGAATGAATTGATTATGTCTCGACGTTCAAAATATATATATAGGGTGAAAGGGCGGTTTTCGCTCGAGAAATTCACGGGGCATATTCGAATATTTTAAGGAATATTCGAATATTCCTTTTTTCGAATTCCCACAGCGAACACGCACCCGGAAAGAATATTCTTTCAAAAATTTGAATATTCTTTTTTAAAATTATCGCGATGAATGTGCGTATCCATAAAGAATATTTTTTTGAATATTCCTTTTTTCGAATTCCTTAACAGGCCTCAAAAATTTCTTACGAATTTTTCCCAAAAAGAAAGATACGCACGCGAGGACCTCTGGAGGCCCATTGCCATGAGCCACAAGCCACGAGCCACGAGCCACGTGCCAAGTGCATTGTGCCGTGCCATGCCGTGCCGAGCCGAGCAGGCCAGACGGCAGCGGCGGCGCGCTCGTATGGTTTTCTTTTTCTCTCTCCATAGTCATTTAAACCATTGTATGACCATGACTATGTATATATCACTTTAAAACATAACTTCTAAGCAATGTGGGACAATTACCACATTCTAGTTACAAAATGAGGCTTTGGCACTCATTGGCCCATGCCCATTTCAATTCAATCTTATACAATTTATAGACCCATTTATCTTAGTAAAACTGTGGCCCAACAATCCCCCACATGAATACAAATGACTCTAAACATTTGAAACAAAAAGAACTTTGACAGACTAGACTAGACTAGACATGACTCGACTAGACTAGACAGACTTTCGAGAGTATGCGAAGATGTAACTATATCTGAGAGGTAGCATGTTTCAGCTTTGAACCAATCATTTTTAATATATGTCGGGTTTACTCGGCCAGGAGGTGAACAGGATGTCTTGAACCACCCGGACTTTGATGTAAACCGAGACAACAGGTATAACATAACGATATTTTTCTCGTAGAACTATTTTCTCTATTGTGTTCATTTTGGCCTTGAACTTTCCTGGTTTTTCATGAGTGAACTTGGAGAAGATAGCCTTACTTTCATTCTCCTAGAAACTATCGCATTTCACACTCACTAGGTAATCTGTCATGAGCTTCTTTTCTGACGTATCCTGTTATACTCCACTATGACAAAGCTATGAAATCATTAAAAGCCAATGCTTATCCTTATCACATACAGGTAGCACTGTTGATCATCCTAGGAACCGGGCACGTACAAGATTTCACAGTGCTCTTTCTGATTCAGCTTGATTTAGTTGTCCCTTTGAACCTACTTCTTGGGATCGCTAGTCACGTAGGTAAGGTTTCCATCAAACTTCCTCTTAATTTACAGGCTTAGAACCATTCCTCTTGATGATTTTATAACTTGATCACGTGACAATCCTTTTGTAAATGGATCCGCTAGATTGTCATTTGATTTGATGTAATCTCTGGTGATTACTCCCGTTGAGATCAAGTGTCTAATGGTTTTATATCGTCTTCTAATATGACAAGATTTACCATTATAGAGATTATTCAGTGCTCTAACTATAGCCGATTGGCTATCACAGTGTACACAAAGAGCTTGCACTGGTTTCTCTCACATCGGTATACTTCCAACAAGTTCCGAAGCCATTCTGCTTCCTCTGCGGCTTTGTCTAGCGCTATAAACTCAAATTCCATGGTTGATCTGGCCAACAGAGTTTGTTTGGAAGATTTCCAGGACACGGCTGCACCTGCCAGCGTAAAGACATAGTCACTCGTAGATTTTGAGTTCTTGGAGTCGGATATCTAATTTGCATCGCTATATCCTTCTAAAATTACCGGTTGTTTACCATAGTGCAGACCATAATTTTGTGTATAACGTAAGTAATTTAATACTTTTATTATAGCTTTCCAATGATTATGTCCTGGATTACTGGTGTAGCGATAAGTACATTTACTGAGTGCGCTAAATCGGTCTTGTACAATTTGTTAAGTACATCAGACTTCCGATCACCCTTGCATATTCCACTTGTGACACCGCTTCGCCTGAATTTTTAGTCAGATGAAGTTGGGCGTCAACTGGAGTTTTTGTCGTCCTATTATAATATGCTTTAAGCCTTTCAAGTATCTTTGCAGCATAATGGACTTGGGACAAGATAATTCCTTCAGAATTTCTAATGATCTTGATTCCTAAAATCACGTCTGCAAGTCCCATATCTTTCATGTCAAATTTCTGACTAAGCATGGTCTTAGTCTGATTGATCATGTCTTTATTACTCCCAATAATGAGTATGTCATCTACATATAAACATAGCAAGACATACCCATTTGGAGTACTTTTAGCATAGATACACTTGTCACATTCATTTATTTAGAATCCGTTTGACATCATTACGTTGTCAAATTTCTCATGCCATTGTTTTGGAGCTTATTTAAGCCCGTATAATGACTTCATAAGTCTACAATTTTTGTGTTCTTGTCCTGGGATGACAAAACCTTTAGGTTATTTCATGTAAATCTCTTCTTCTAGATCACCATTTAGAAAGACTGTTTTAACATCCATTTGATGGATTTCCAAATTTCTTAATGCTGCAATTCTTATCAGCATTCTTATAGAGGTTATCCAGACCTTCTTTTTGTCTAAAACCTTGCACCACAAGCCTGACCTTATATTTATCAATTAATCCATCATTTTTAACTTGGTTTTGAAAATCCATTTACACCCTAGTGCTTTAAACCCTTGGGGTAGATCGGTTATCTCCCATGTATGATTTTGCATAATGGAGTCGATCTCACTATTGACGGCTTCCTTCCAGAAAGGTCCGTCTGGTGTAGACATGGCTTCTGTAAATGTTCTAGGTTTGTTCTCTAAAAGAAAGACCATCATGAAATCATCGCCAAAAGATTTTTCCTTACGAGCTCTTTTACTGCGCTTAGGTTTATCTTCAAAATGTTCTTCGTCCTCATGGACTGAGGTACCAGAGGTGCTTGCCTTATTTTCATCTCTTTAATCATGTGTCCGCTTTGGGTATGATGTATCCTTGCAAGGAAACACATTTTTCAAAGAACGATGCATTGCGTGATTCCATTATTGTATTAGCATGGATATCTGGTATCTCTGATTTATATACCAAGAACCGATAGGCACTACTGTTGTGTGCATATCCAACGAAAATACAGTCCATAGTTTTTGGTCCTACTGTGACCTTTTCCGGAGGTGGTACTGCTACTTTTGCTAGGAACCCCCACACTTTGAGGTATTTGTACGAAGGTACAACACCTTTCCAAAGTTCATAGGGTGTTTTACCCGTAACTTTGAGTGGAATTTTTTTAAGGATATAATTTGTGGTAAGCAACGCTTCCTCCCACATGTTCTGGGCTAACCCACATTTTTGCAACATGGCATTCATCATTTCTTTTAGAGTTTGGTTCTTTTGTTCTGCAACTCCATTAGATTCTGGTGAATAAGGAGCAGTCGTTTGGTGGATAATCCCATGTTCTTGATAAAAAGCATTAAACCTACCATCATACTCTCTTCCTCTGTCGCTTTTAACTATTTTAATAGTCTTACTCAGTTGATTCTCAACTTCTAATTTAAATTCCTTAAACTTTTCCAGAACTTCATCTTTTTTTTTAGAAAATAGACATAACAATATTTTGTGTGATCATCTATAAATGTCACTAAATATTTTTTCTCACCTCTAGTTGGAACAGATTTTAAGTCACATAAATCTGTGTGAATTAAACCTGAAGGTGTGGTTGTCCTTTCGACATGGGGTGATGGTGTTTTACGCACACTTCACATTTTTCTTTACTCATTTTCATTTCGAGATGAGGTTCATGTTCATCAAAAGATTTATTGATTTATAATTCACATGTCTTAATCTTTCATGCCAAATATTAAAAGACTCAAGCAAGTAAGCAACTGAATGCTTATTTATTTCATCATTGGTTACAACAGTTTTTGGATCAACATCTGAAACAACATTTGCATAATTCTTATTCTTAGAGCTATTTGCTTCATCTTTGTCACCCTTGACAACCGCCTGGACGCACATCTTCACGAGTCCTCCCTTGACGTATCCCTTTCCAAGGTACATGAGGTTGTCAGCCTCGAAGATCACAGCAAATTTGGCCTTGCTTAGGAGGGTGCCAGAAATGAGGTTCTTCCGCATGTCTGGGACATGTTTCACATTTTGGAGTGTGAGCTCTTGTCCCGAAGTAAAGTGTAGCACCACCTTCCCGTTCCAGCAATTTTGGAGAACGCTATGTTTCCCATGAAGAGTTGTGCCTCTGCTTGCTCTTCTGATAGGTGCTGAACATTGTCCTATCATTGCAGATGTGGGTTGTGGCACCAGTGCCGGACCACCATTCACTTGGGTTGTGTCCACCATGTTGACTTTAGTTACCACAGCACAAAGGTCATCTTCTGCGAGGTTGGCTTGAAGCTGTAAGGTCTTGGCTTTGCTGCGATACTCAGCGGCCTTGTGACCATTCTTACCACAATGGTGGCATTTGTCCTTAAAGAACTTCTTCTCAGATGGTTCTGGGGCACCTTTCTTTTTGAAGGTCTTGGCTGTCGGCTTCAAAAGAGAAGTAGCAATGGCCTTGCCTTTTTCCTTGTCGTTGACTTTCCCTTTGTGAACAATCACATTCACATTGTGCTCACGAAACTGGGTCCCGTTTGCAGTCCGGTTTCTCTCCTCGGTGTTCAACCTCTGGATTAGATCTTCTAGACTCATCGCTTTCCTCTTGTGCTTGAGGTAGTTCTTGAAGTCGATCAACCCGGAGGAAGCTTCTCGATGAAACTGTTCACCGTGAAGATTTCACAAATGGACATTCTCTCAGCAGTAACTTTTTGACAGATTCGTTGGAATGCCTCCACTTGTTCCATGATGGGTTTTGAGTCCACCATCATGAAGTCATAAAACTTTGCAGCGCAAACTTCTGACATCCAGCATCATCAGCTTTGTACTTCTTCTCCAACGCTAACCACAAGGCTTTTGAAGTCTTGGCTTCGCAATAGATTCCATAGAGTCATCCACAAGCCGTCCTAGAATCCAGCCTTTGGTAATGAAATCTCTCTGATTCCATGCATCCACTGTTCCAACGATATGCACATCCGTATTCCCTTCAGGAATGATGGGCTGATCCTCTGTGAGATATCTGGAGAGGTGCATCGCATGGAGAAAAAAGTGCATCTTTTTCTGCCATGTCTTGAAGTTTTTGCCATCAAACTACTCAAGTTGCAGTCCTTGACAGGAGACTTGAGGCTGGGTGGGTACCATAGGCGCCACCTTCATTGGTGCCGCAGCTAGAGGCGGTCCAACAAACAGAGCCCTATGGGTAGTCTCCTCTGTATTCGCGGTATCTGCAAGAGGTGTTTCGTTGTTCACATCAACATTGGTTCCATCATTTGCTGCCATGTTCGTGATACAACACACGGAAAGTTTACCAGGTAAATGATAACCAAAGCGTTTAATGTGCAATTAATTATTCGAAATATTTTTTCAAAAAATGATTTGAATACACCAAAAAATGTTTTTAATATTCGAATCACTTATCCAAATCGTAGGTACAGAAAACCGTGATAAAAAATAATAATAATAATTATTAAATAAAAATTTTCCTTTAAAAGAAAATCACGATTTTTAAAAATATATTAATTTTAAAAAAATATATATTTTTAAATCCTTTCGCGGAAACGCCCAAAGCGAATCGCAAAACCAATATATATATATATATATATATTTCTCTCTTTTTGAAACTTAACTTCAAAAATGATCCGTGTAAACGTTATGAAGCGAATCGCAGATCCAGAAAAAATGTTTAAATTTAACTGTTTGGCTAAATATAACCGCGGTGAAGCAGGGCCAAAAAAGGATTTGAAACGAAAAATAAACAGGTGGCGTTTATAAAACCGCAAAAACAAATCCGATTAGAGCGATAGGCTAAAAGCGGATTTATTGAGTTAAGATTGTAGGCGCTCGAATTTCTGAAAATGAAATTGCGGACTAAATCTTATAAACGCGACACTAAATATGCAAAGGCGAGACTTGGTCTCTGTCCTTAACTCAATAAATCGCCGGTAGTGTGACCGTTCGGTGCGATCTTTGAATTCCAGGATACAATCGCAAATAATTCCTTTTCGCAACACTCGAAATAGGAACTCAGCGAACTATAAATCTACGATACTCTCGATAAACGACTTACGATTTTAGAAAAGAGGCGAGAGAATTTTTGTTAGATATTGATCGATCATCGAATGAATTGATTATGTCTCGAGGTTCGAATATATATATATAGGGTGAAAGGGCAGTTTCTGCTCTAGAAATTCGCGGAGCATATTCGAATATTCTAAGAAATATTCGAATATTCTTTTTCGAATTATCGCGACGAATGTGCGTATCCGAAAAGAATATTCTTTCTAATATTCCTTTTTTTGAGTTCCTTAATGGGCCTCAAAAATTCCTTACGAATTTTCTCCAAAAAGAAAGATACGAGCCACGAGCCAGACGGCAGCGGCGCGCGCGTGCGGTTCCCCTTTTCACTCTCCATATTCATTTAAACCATATGACCATGACTATATATATATATCACTTTAAAACATAACTTCCAAGCAATGTGGGACAATTACCACATTCCACTTATAAAATAAAGCTTTAGCACTCATTGGCCCATGCCTATTTCAATTCAATGTTACACAATTTATAAACCCATTTGTCTTAATAAAATTGTGGCCCAACACTATCTTCCCTCTAACTCTTCATAGATACTTCCCAGTCCCCTTCTATCCAGAATGTGATTTCCTCTTCTCCTCTTTTTCCTTTCCTATTTTGTTCTTTCTATTTTAACTTCTCCTCCTGTTTTCAGGTCCCAAGTCCCCCACCATAGTTGAGCCAACGCCTGATCCTATCGAACAGTTCTCTCTTGAAACTTTTCTGCCGCCAATATCCCCACCACTGATACAACCACCGATGCGCTCCAAACTTCCCTCTTCTCTCTGTGACAGGCCGCAATCCATAGGTCATTTGGGGAAACATTTAGATGCTGAATCGATTTTGGAATTTGACCCTTTCCCAGTTCTCCCTCAACGTATCATCTAGAAATTTAATAATAAACTGTCCACTCACAGAAAAATGTTGGCTTCTCACTCACTTATCCATTTCTATTACCCTTTTTGTCATTTTTATATGATTACCTTCTCTACTATCCTTTTCTACAGGTTTTTTTATCTTGATGGGTATGACGTTAAAAAGAGTTTCTTCTCTGAAATCTTTACACCCCAACTTTATCGTACGGTATACCCTCCTCATTATCTGCCTTTATTTTCTTCCACTCCTACTTCCCCACGCTATGTACGCTCCCTACATTTATCTTTTAAAGTTTCAATGTCCTTATAACTATATCTCTTCTTCCTTTTCTTCTCTAGCACATGGACCTAATGCTCAGACCTTTTTGGAAGAAGCGTGGTCCTTACCTTGCTGCAAAGGGCGTTGTTGTCATTGATAGCTTGCTGACCCAACTCCTTGACTCCGAGTACCTTACTTTCATGCAGTCACCAAATCCGTCTAACTACATCTGGGACCCTCTTCTACCTTGCTATGTTGATGGTTCGTGCTCGGATCGCACTGAACCAATTACGTGGTTTAAAGATGTTACCACCATCTACAGTCCTATGAATTGGGGAAATAACCACTGGGTTGCCTTGGTAATATCATTAGAATCATGGCATATCGACATCCTTGATCCAATAGTGCGTTGTACATCTGATAGGAAGGTCAACTCTTATATGGCACCGTTGGTAACAATGCTTCCTCATCTTATCAAGGCAACCTGTGATCCAGCGGATTTTGCCCATGTCCAGGGCTCTAATTTCTGCTATTCTAGGCTTCTAGGACTCCCTCAGAATGATCGTCTTGGTGATTGTGGCCCTTTCTCCATTAAGTTTATAGAGCTTCACTCCCATGGGTGGCCAGTTGATAAGATGGTCCCTATTGATGATGCGATGGTTGAACAGTTTGTTGGGAAGATTATGCCTTGACTTCTCCTTTTTGCTCTATGCTACCTTTACGCTTATTTGTACTAAAAATATACGCTTCTCTTATTTATATTCATCATTTTTTTCGCCGTTTTATTCCTCTACTCTGCATTTTTCTTACATGGTATTTTTGTCCACCGTCTCGTATGTACACATTTTGTTTTGCACGTATGAGCCTACACATTGCATACATTTTCATGTGTTTCTCGATTATACACTTTCGGGTTGCATTTTCAACTTAAATGCCAATTTCTCCCTTCCAGGATTCAAACTTAATGACTTCATCTTTTCAAATTATATGTTATTATTGTTATGACAAGTTTATAAATTTGGTTTTCTTCCTTTTATCCATGGCTTCCCATACACAAATATATGATATGTATTTTGTCCATGATACAATTCTGTTTAATTTCTTTTTTATCTGCTTTTTTTTGTTTCACTTATATGCTTGAAATTTGTCTAGAAATTTCAGTTTACGGTATATATTCATTAAATTAGTGTATTCAGCTACATATACATATAGTAAACTTATATCTATTGGGTTCCTTTTCCATTTTTGGTGTTGGGTATATTATCCGTCTTTCGTAACACCGTCTTTCATGACATTGGTTACGAAATAAATATAGTAAATCATTTGTTTAGGGTTCCCTACTACATCTTTAGGGTCTACATTCATTCTGTTATAATTTAGTTACCGAATATAATCTTTCAAATCATTTATTTTCCGCTCCATATTCCATTTACTTGTAGTGTATAGTATTGTTCATTTCTATCCTCCAAATGCCATAAATACTACTACATTTCATGTTTTGGTTTCCCATTCTATGTTAATGTAGGGTTTAGTATCCTTCTTTTCTACCATTCTTACATAATAAATACTGTTAACTCATATGTTTGGGAAGCCATAAATACTGTAACATTTCATGTTTGGGTTCCTCATTCTATGTTATTGTAGGGTTTAGTATCCTTCTTTTCTATCATTCTTACATAATAAATACTGTTAACTCATATGTTTGGGTTCCCCATTCGAGTTCGGTATAATTTCCTTCTATCGTAAATTTTACGGAATAAATATTATAAATCATTTCTTTGGGGTTTGTTCATACATCTTTAGGGTATATATTCATTCTTTTATAACTTAGTTACGTAATACAGACTCACTTAAGCCTTTATTTTGGGTTCCATATTCCATTAATTTGTAGGCCATAGTATATTTATTCTAAGGGTTTCCTATTATATATATTTAAATCATTTATAATTCTCAAATATTCAACTTTCCACTCTCTATACAATATCCTTCTGTTTTTCTACTCAGAATAATATGTTTCTTGACAAAATGATATAGACATCATTTATCTTATTAACTTATCCATCTGTTTTTCACCAGTACACAATTAACCTCAAAATGCAAATTACATTCAACAACATTTTTACATTAAACAACATTATTACACTTACCATATTATCTTCCCTTTTCCTTCCTCTTCTTAGCACACCTGGACAATTCTATCCGAATACCAGTATGCTATGCAGTCAAAGCATACATCATTTGCGCTACATGCAAAGTACACAGTTTGGCACATCTCCCTCAGGGTACTTATATGTCATTCTGTACTTACCTGCCCTTGCAGGTTCAAGGTCTTCTATTTGTGACATCACTGTCTCATCGATTTTTACCATTTCAACCAAACTCCCTACCCTCTTACTTACCATTGTCATTCTTCCCATCCCCTCCTCATATTTCCCCCAGCTTATACAAAATATGGAGCCCGCAAAAATTGCGTAAAGTAGGTGTTCTGCACTGTGTATGAGCTTTAAACTCATTTTTCTGATGGCCCATCCTGTACTGCCAACCTTAGTCCCTCCAGATCCTTCGCAGTCAGGTTCCCTGCATCAAACACTTCATGAAGAATTTCCTGTAGAGGGAAGCTTTGGTTGCTAGGGAGCTTAAAAGATAAACTCGTCAAGATCTGCCTCTTCCAACACTTTCTTGTCACGTGCAGTGTCTCTGCCTAACTACTTCCCACTCCTTATGAACCCTGCAAAGTCTCTGAATCCATGATGTTCTACACTCCTTGTAACCTCTGTCAATATTTCTATTGGTAAGAACCCCATCTATTTCTTCACTCTTACCACCCTTTAAACTCTCTTTACTTAATCCCCCCCCCCCCCATTTTTGCTATTTCTTTCAGCTTCCTCCCTCATTACTTTCCCTTTACCTACCCTTTTCCAATTATTCAATTGCTTCCCACCCACCTGCACCTATCTCTACCGAGTATCTCCCACCCTTTCTCGCCATGTGTCCAAATCACAACGTAAGTTCCTATAGTTATGCATTATTCTATTTTTTAATTTTTTTTCTCACTATCTCACCTCTCTCTCAATTCTTCTCCCCCTTTACACTTTCAGATTTTCATAATTATTACATTTGATACCTGTTTCAACCACCTTCCATTTTTTGCATCATTTTCATGTACTACACCTTGCCCTTTGTAATACTATGTACTAAATTATTTGTCAAAGTTATGTACATTTCCTCAATGTCCATTTCCTTACCCTTTTCATCTCGTTTTGGTATAATTATACTCGTTCATCCCACATATACGGTACCAGTAAATACACGAATTTTATATTATACACAATACCTTACAAACCCAACTCGCCCTTCCTCCTACTTAGGTTTCATACATAAAACATCAGTCCATTCACACATTTGGAGTTTATACACCTTACTTCCTTAGCACCTTTTACACTAATACTTACTTAAAAAACAACTTACATCAATCCATTACACAAAAACTACCATATACTTTCACATTTTTTCACCTCCATCATTTTTTCCCACACACTTCTTTCTTCATGCTTCCAGAAGGCTTACCATTTATGGTTTTCCCTTTCACCTAGCAAAGGTCTCACACTCTTCTAGAGTACCAGTACGCAAGGCACTCAAAACATACGTCTCCCATGCTACAGAAATAGTGCACACACTCGGGGATATGAAGTCGGTTGTACCTGTACGTCCTAATGTAGTTCTCTGCCAGTGGTGGTTCAATGTCGGCAAATTGGGTCATCACCATCTCCGCTATTTGCACAAGGTCATCTAGAAATGACACTTTCACGTATAGCATTGATAGGGTCTCCATTCCCTCTTCGAATTTGCTGGAGCAGATACGAAAGACACCAAGGGCAAAGTAAGCGTACACCACATAGTTCTTTGCGCTGTTCATTAGCTCCAAATTCTCATCTGCTAGACCATTCTTTACTGCTCTCCTTATCCCTTCCACATACAATGCCGTTTCGTTTCGGGCGTTGAAACATTCTATGAAAAATGGCCGGTATGCAACCCCTCACCAACACCTCCTTGTCCATCGCCAGTTGTTTCCCTTTTCTCCCACTTCTTATCAACCCACGTAGCTCTCAGAATCCATTCTTCCCCACTCATCTCACAATATCTCTCATTATCCCTTCCGAAAAACTCTCCATTTTTTTTCTTCCCTTACTTGCCCCTCCACTTATTTATACACCTGTATGTCTACTACCAATTCCCTTTAGGTTTTACTGTATACTTATTGTCCATAGTTACATCTTAACTTTATCCCTTTTCCACTCTCTCAACTAGTAACATACCTCTCCACTTTTCCTCTCGAACATCGTGTCTTACTAACTGAAATATTTATTATCCACCTCTCTAGATAATCAATTCCTCACATGCACTTGACTTCCTTATGGACAACACACTGCGTGATGATGTGATATCTTTGATTGTCCACTGTCACTCAATATCTACAATTTTTAAGTAGTTTTTCTGTAATTAACTTTTATTGTTTCCCACATTTAAGTAGATAAGGTCCACCTGATACACTTCCTTTATTCCTCTATCTCCCCTACCGTCAATCTGAACGTTCCTTCTATTGTTCTATTTAAAGTTAACTCTTCACTTCAGTTCTACTACCCTACTCAACAATGAAAACTCTGCCTCTGGAGTTGCTCACCGACATCATGCGTCGCGTGGGAGAGCATGATTTCTGAGACCTTGCTCATTTCATATTATGCTCCTCTGCCACTAAATCTGTTGTGTTGCAACAAAAGTTTATGTTGTTGCTGATCTTAAAGAGTTCGTCCTCAACCCCTCAATGGTTAACACTGACTTCATTTACCGGTCATTTTACCTTTCCTGTGTTGAACATGGGAATGTCTGCACAGCTCAGCTTGAAGGCCTCCGTATACTTTTTCAAGAAGGTTCGAAGGTTACAGGTTTCGCCTTTCTTGAACCCTTCCTCCCACAGTCCATCTACTCTACCTTCGTGATAGGGGTGTTCCTGATCTGTGCTGGTGAATACCAATTAGGAATGGCGACCATCCATGGGATACGTGAGCTCTGTGAATCATGGGAAGAACCCTTGGCTACTGCCGAGCTGGTTGTTTCTCAAATCGGTTCCATGGGTACTTCTCATTCCGGGATTTATTGGAAAACTCACTCTTACCCCCTTGATGATATTCCTACGTGTATGTATGGTTGTTGTGGTCCTGATCATGTGTGTCAACAATGCTTTGCATTTTGGTTCTCCTTCACAATCCGGGCACGTTGCTGAGACTATCCACCTTTACTCTAGGTCTTTCACATTTTGTATTTAGTTCGGCTAAACTGTTTTTCAATTATTTTTCCCTTCTTTTTCACCTTTCTCCATTCCCTACGGCGGTCTCTGTACTATAGTTTGCCCTTCATGTATAGGATCCTTTGACTTTTGTAGTCTACCATGCTTTGTACCAAACACTGTAATATGTTTTCCCTACTCTTATGGTGTACTTTTGCCAGCTCTGTAACTCTTACTTCACCTCTTCCTACTCCCTAACTTTTTTGGTTTTTTTTTTTACAATTCCCCTTAACTTCATAATTTACATTCAATACAGAGTTCCAAGTTTTTCCATTCCACATTACATCAAGAAACTGTCATCCCCTTACACTAACATACTGCCATGTTCTATTTTCCATCTTCACTGCACAAGGTGACCATCCAATATGTACCAAAATAAACGACATTCACCTTCTCCCAGGTGTCCACTTCCATCCACCCCCACAAAATACTTCATCTCCTTTGCCCCTCCCACTCATCCATCCACTCTCCCTTCCTTATTCACTGGAGATACCACCTTCAGTATTTACATCCCAAAAAATATTTTTTCACTCCATCTCCCTGCACGCCCAACTCTGAAAACCCTACACCACATTTCCAATTACACTCACTCCCAAATCTAAAAAACAACTTACAATTCACATCATGCCTATGCTTTCTATACACACTTATACCCTAAGGGAGGCCGCTTTTGCATGTGGCCTATTATGGCCGGTTTCAAAGCATATGTTGCACCTGTTAGGTCCACTGCGTCTCTTCTTATGCACCTATATTTAGGCCCACCACCAACAAACTTAGTGTCTTACATCATTACCATACATTTTCTATTATGTTAACGTCTCGTTTCTTACCACATTCTCACCAACAGACGGTATTCTTTGCTTCCTTGGACGTCCATGTGCTTGTGTTGTTTCAGATGGTAGCAACTCTTCCTCCACCCTTACTATGGCCACCTCTGTCTCTGCGGCATGGGGAACAAGTATGACAATTCCCATATATGCATTCCTCCAGCATTATGTCTTGTAATAATCATCAACAAGGATGCATATATCAGTTCCACTCTGTCTTTCCGTAGCCATCGCATGAGAACATGGAAATCCTAGGATGTCAAACATTTTACAGCTATAAGTTTTCCTTACAATGTCCACTGAGAAAGGGACACCATCTCCCCTACTAACTTGGAAGATAGACGTTGATGCTGCTGCGACAACATACCCCGAAAACTTAACAAGATTTTCCCTAAGAATCTCATCAACCTCTAGAGTTATAGGATCTATATGCTTCTCTAATTGTCCACGTTTTTCGTAGAATCAACACTTTAGCATCAACCTAATGCTTTCCACCATCGTCACTATTGGAAACTCCAATGCTTTTGAAAGGGCTGCATTAAAGCTTTCAGCTAATTACTACTGCTTATATTGTACCTTTTCCCTTGGAAATATGCCCTTGCCCAATTTGATATACCTATCCCACGCAGATATGAGGCACATGCTTGACTTTGCCTCTCAATTTCAGCAAATTTTGATTTAAAATCTGCTTTCGTATACGCTGCAGCAGCCTCTGTCACCAAATATGGAACCCTTTTTGCCTTCCCTAATTTAGCTTTTACATTCCTGTATAAATGCACTGCACAAGCCCCATGACCTGCCTTACTATACACTGCCCTCAAACCTGAATAGATTGTTGCGTGTCTGTCTGATACAAAACACTAAATCTTTGCTGTCTGCAATTATTCCTCAAAGTTGTCTGAAGAACTATGACCAAGCTGCATCGTTCTCACTGTTTACTACCCCAAATGCAATGGGGAAAATCTAAACATTTCGATCCTGGTAACTTGCTGTTAACAAACATCCTTAAGACTTCGACTTAATCTGTATTGCATCTATAATTATGACATTTCTCATGTACTTCACACCATTCGTGCTTGCATCCATTGAAAAAAACAAGTACTTGAATTTTATCTTCTCTCTGCCCCCTCCTGTTTTTTTCAATAACTGTAACAAAACTAGGATTTGTTTCCCTCAGCCTCTGTAAGTACGCTGTCAGTAGGTTGTTACTCCCATCCTTGCTCCCTCGTGCTTCACTGACTGCTATCTCTTTTGCGTGACATCCCTCATATATGAAACAGAAACCCTCATCTCCTCCAACACAATCACGGGTATCTCATATGCCCTTGGTCCTACTTGGCCATTAGCATACTTAGACTTCAGCACTTCAGCAATTCCCTTTGCAGTCGCTTTCTTCCCATAGCCTGACCTTGTCGAGACGTCACAAGTGTGTGTCAATGTTGGAGTCCGGACTTGGATGTTCTCTGATGTTCCACCAACAACATGTCCATACACCCTCCATGGACATGTTCGGTCAACACATCCTACTATAAGTCGCTCCTTCTTTGACTTAAGCTGCATGAAATAAAATAAAAAACCTTTTAACAGCATACACCCCTAGTGCTGTCCTCATATCCTGCTTATTTCTAAACACTCTACCGATGTATATCGCATCATTGCTTGTATCAAACTCTCCATACCGTAAGTCTTGTGTTTTGAAAAACTGAGGCCCAAAACATGGTGCACAGTCTTGGGATAGAAGGATTTCTGACTCTAATATTTCGTTGTAAATATTAGCTAAACTCATTTGCAATCCAATATCCTCCTCACCATCTTCCCAATAACCATCCTCTTGGCCACATACATTGTCCTTCTTGTGTTCTTCAACCATCGGCTCTTTCCCTTTCATTCTCATTCCCACAACTTCTTCTTGCGTCTCAGGGACAGAGACCATTGTTATTCCATTACATGCCTCCCCTAACTCACCTGCCCCATATCCAAACTGTGGGCGATATACATTCTCCTTCTGTGGTTCCTCTACCATAGCCTCTTTCCCTTTCCCTGTAACCCACAGCTCATTCTTGTGTCTCTGGGACAGAGACCATAGTTATTCTATTAGATGCCTCTCCTATCTCAGTTGCCCCACTCCGCAGCCATTACCATACTAACTCGTTATGAATGAGTTCCAAAAGTCATAATTGTAATCATCATCTTCCCCTGTTCCGTATGGGTTGTACTCCTCACTATCATCTGTCCCACTTAACCAATTGCTCTCAAATGTAACTTTATGTTTCCCCTTTCTCTCACCTGCTCCCTTATCCTTCTCCACCCTTGCCTTCACCATCTCAACTTCAGCAAGCATAGTTGTATCTGATAAGCTGTTCAGATCGATTCCTATGCCCTGTTCTGGTGTAACCGCGTGTCCTCATCCACATTGTGGCATTGAAGAACAAAAATTTTGTTTCTCTACCTGGGGTTCTGTGGTTTCCACCTCATTACCGTCACCATCACGGCTCCACTGAAATCTTCGCTCCACTTCTCACGTGTTCCTCCTCCTGTGTTACTCGGGGTGCAGTAAAAGTAACAAACAAATTCAGGCCTCATGTTACTTCTCGCAGTTTACAGAATGTCCTCAATGCATCATCACTTATTATTGAGACAGGGGGTTATCCCACTGGAGAAGACAGACATGTCACTCGGTAGCCAGTAAGCCAATGTTCCAACTATGCCTTCCACCTTTTCTGCGAACTCCCTTTCTAAAAGCTTCTTCAGCCTGCAGTATGTGATCCCATCTTGCACCATTATGCATCGTGACATGCATTTCTTCTCTATCACGAAATCCCAGCACCCACCATCCGAACATTCCTAGTCTCCAACTAAGACAACAACCGCTTTCTCTATGTCCTGCAACAACAGTTACCGTCAATATGTTGACAGAGACCAAACATATGTTTGTTGTTTAACAATATATGCTATTCTACATAACTGTAATGTCATATCTACCACACTCCTACATATTTAACTCCTTGCTACTCATATTAAAGGAAATATTAAGATAGTTGGCTCCATATTAAAACGTTTCAAACAAACCTCAATTGTATTTTTCTCAACCAAGTACGTATTAATTACTACAGCTACCTTAAATAATTTCTTCACATTTAACCCAAAAATTATTTTCTCCCCATACTTTCTCATTTCATATTTAACTCAACAAGTGGTACACCAAAACCGAGATTTTACCTCCCAACTCTTGCAGCCTATTTCACCACCCTCGGTTACCGTCGGAAGTTTCCAGATTCAACCTTTTCTTCCTTCTTCCGCCTTTCTACTCTTATATCTCTTCACGAACCACAACTTATATCCACCTCTCTTATAAACTAAAAGAAAAACCCTAGTGCTAATTCATATCTAATTCATGTCCACATATTTACTTCGAAACACGTGATTTACTGTTTCCAAATCCCACCTAATTTGTAATTAAGTTTTAAGAGTTTTCCTCCACCATTTAGCATGACGTCATCGCTCCTTCCAACCTTCTCTCCTTTCGACAATTCCGCATAGTAGCACTGACTTATCAGGGTTAAAAATGTCATATCCCCTGCATATTTGTCACACTGTTTGCCTCGTACTGTACCAAGTGGCATTTCCCAAACATCCCTTTGCAAAATGTGGCAACTTCCGTAATAATCCCATTAATTTTTATTCCACTTTTTTTCTTCCGTAATGTCACAATTACCTCTCACTTTGCGTCACATTTTCTAACAATATTTGTTTGCTACAGACTTTCTACTAAATTACAAAAACTAATTGTATTTCTATCGTTTCATTTTAGGAAAAACGGTAAAAAAGAAAAAAAGAAAATTCGTAGGAAAACGACAGACCAAATACCCATTTGGAAAGAGAAAAGTGTGTGGTTCTAAGATAAAAACGGTCCAATGATATATCAAAAATATCGGACTGAGACTAAACAAAATAATCATAATCCTTGACGCAGCTACGGCTCAAACCTCTATAAATGAAAGCGACACTTGCACCCTTCTCTTTCACAAGCCTCCCTTATGGCACCAACTCTTCTTCTTTCCGCTCACCGTCGCTTCTCTTAAAGTCTCCATCCTCAGCCTCTATGACGACGGCGGCGCGTGGGAGCGTGGCTTTGAAGGCTGCTACGTCCACGGAGGCGTTACGAGAAGGAATAGCTGAATTCTACAACGAGACGTCTGGCTTGTGGGAAGAGATTTGGGGAGATCATATGCACCATGGCTTCTATGACCCTGATTCCTCCGTTCAACTCTCAGATTCCGGTCACCGGGAAGCTCAGATACGAATGATTGAAGAGTCTCTTCGTTTCGCCGGCGTTACTGGTCCGCTTCTTAATCCCTTGGTTTAATATATTTATAGTTAAGGAACAAAAATATAAAGAGTTTATTATACATACAAAATGATTCTTAAAATCTTTAAAAAGCTTGATATTTTACGAAGACAATATTTTAATGCTTAAGAAATGATTAGGGATATTTTTCTTTTTGTAGTCAAATAATGTTAATCTGGTACCACATGTAAGGTGGTTGTTAGCAACAAGTTATCCCAAACTATTCATTGATTTTATCTTATAAAACAAAACCCATTTGTTTATTATTTCTTATTTTTTAGTTATACTAATTATTTGTTGATTTTATGAACTACATATTTATCTCCTGTAAATTTACTCTGTTTTTGTTATGATTGAAAGCTTAATAAAATTAAGAAATTTAGGCAGATGACACTTTTCTCAACTTAGCTTTGGAAAAGTGTTAAAGGGACATATAATTCAAAATAAAAGTGATACAATAAGATACGCTCTAAGGAAGTGTAATTGTGTGTAAAATTCTCTAATAAAATAAATGGTTGTGAGCTCAGAAGTATATAGTTTACAATTAGATATTGTTTAATAATCTATATTCCCAAGAA
This sequence comes from Cardamine occulta, assembly GCA_028015245.1. Lineage (NCBI taxonomy): Eukaryota > Viridiplantae > Streptophyta > Magnoliopsida > Brassicales > Brassicaceae > Cardamine > Cardamine occulta. The sequence goes on from CM051369.1 coordinate 10,464,385, forward strand.
ATTAGCATCTTCCTTATAACTAAATAATTTGCATCCGGTGAAATATATGATTAACATATATTATAACACACGAACTTACATATCAATTATTGTGATTGATATAAAAAAAAGAAGAAGAAAGGGTAACGAGAGTAGTAGATGTTGGGTGTGGGATCGGAGGAAGCTCAAGGTATCTTGCATCTAAATTTGGAGCTGAATGCATTGGCATCACTCTGAGCCCCGTTCAAGCCAAGAGAGCCAATGATCTCGCAGCTGCTCAATCACTCTCTAAAAGGGTAAGGTTTTGGGTTACTATAACCGCTTTTTTTGTTTGTAAGATCTCCATCTAACTAATAGACATTGGACTTGTAGGTATCCTTCCAAGTTGCAGATGCGTTGGAGCAGCCATTTGAAGATGGAAAATTCGATCTTGTGTGGTCGATGGAGAGTGGTGAGCATATGCCTGACAAGGCCAAGTTCGTGAACGAGTTGGTACGCGTAGCGGCTCCTGGAGGAAAGATAATAATAGTGACATGGTGCCATAGAAATCTATCCCAAGGTGAAGAAACTTTGCAGCCATGGGAGCAGAATCTCTTGGACAGGATCTGCAAGACATTTTATCTCCCGGCTTGGTGCTCCACCGATGATTATGTCAACTTGCTTCAATCCCATTCTCTCCAGGTACACTTTGCTACCAAGAACACTAAGTTAGTTCTAAGTTAGTTAGTGTCTCCAGGAACGTGCCTTAGTTATATAACATTTGAAACAAAATGGCCTACGGATTTTTTTTGCAAAAACATTTAGGAGTCAATTTAAAAAATATTGTTGTCACTTTGGGACTGTATTTTATTTGGAAATCTGATTTTTTGTAGGAAAAGTTCTTTAAACTGGATTTCACAATTTTATTGTAAAAGATAGAACCACTAATTTCACACCCTACGAGCCTTTTTTCACAACAAAATTATAAAAGAGCTCATTTCAAGAATTGACATTTGGAATTATGTCGTTTTTGTATATAGTCAAATAGAATTATGATGTTTTTTCTAAGTAAAAACTATTAAGAAATTAAGTTTACATGTTGAAATAAAAATTGAGGATAACTAAACGATTTCTCACTTTCTTCTCCACCTAGTCCATTTGGATGTTGTATGTTTGGCTAAATTATACCCATGATTACTGTAAATCTACTAAACATGACAACTTTAAGAAACATACTTTTAGATTATATTAGATTATATTTGAAATTGAGTTGTGATTTACATTTATTGTATTGTACTACACATTTGTTTTATACGAATGGAAGAAATTATTTAATACGATTTGAATCATTATTAATAAAATCGAATTTGGCCTTCATTATCATAAGCAGGGCTCTAAATGTCTCAAATGTATGTATGTGTTTTTGTAGGATATTAAGTGTGCAGATTGGTCAGAGAACGTAGCTCCTTTCTGGCCAGCCGTTATAAGAACGGCGTTAACATGGAACGGTCTTTGGTCTTTGCTTCGTAGTGGAATGAAGAGTATAAAAGGAGCGTTGACAATGCCATTGATGATTGAAGGTTACAAGAAAGGTGTCATTAAGTTTGGTATCATCACTTGCCAGAAGCCCCTCTAAAATCTTAACTTAAGCTATCGTTTTAGTGCTTATCAGTGATTCAAGAAGATTGAATAAGAGTCACATCTGAATGCATGAGATTCCTTATAACGTTAATATTAATTCTACCAATTGTTATGTGTAATTTTTCTCTCTATAGATGGTTTCTGCTAACAATCTTAGAAGCTAGCTATACAATTGGGTACTTATCAATCAGCGATAAGTACTCTTAAGGATTCAAGGCTACCGATAGCAGATGGTACATTTCCAATCAACTGGTTTGAGGAGAGATTAAAATATCGAAATTCAATTCTCGCTCTTATATATTCTTCAATTTGCAAATTCCTTGGTGCATCAAACACAGATGCTTAAGTCAATTAACATGATTCCACGGACAATTTTCTTTTTTCCGACTGATATCCTCTGTATACAAAATTGGTCAAAAGTTTCCGAACAATTAAAGCGGTAAGATATCTTGCAACACGAGTCCAGATTGTAATATTGATGGACGAGAAACCGTGAGAAAATGGTCAATTTTAACCTCCACTATCGGTATGCTGCGCTTTTATACATAATCTAAAGTATCGTGATAGATTCTACCTGAACAAACAATAAATTCAAAACCTACTTGAACTTCAGTTTCTGAGCTGAGATCAAGGCTTAAATAGAGTTGGTCAACTGTTATATTTTGATGTGTCAGCTGATACATGGGACTATTTTCTCATATGTCTTTGTTGACCAAAAACTAAACCGATATATCCCTGTTATGTTTTTTATTTATTTTACATTAAATTTTAAATCCAAATGTGGTAAAATGTCTGAAAAACCATAGAAAAATTACAAAATTACACTTAAAACCAGCATCCACTAAAATATTTGGATTTTAACAAAACCCACTAAAATTTGATTTTAATTTTTTATCAACTCAACCCACTACCAACAAAATTAACTAAAATCAGAACTTTTTTAGATCTAAACTCCTTTTTTTTTTTTTTTCGTTTTCTCTTCTCTTCTTCGGTCCTTTGTCTCCTTCAAGTTCTTTAAAGTTCTTCTTCAACCAACGATTTCTTCAACTGTCTCTGTTACTCTCCCGTCGGTTGTTGTCCGATATCATCATTGACGAAGAAACAAAGTGAATTCCTTCCACGAGTGTTCTTGTTCCACCGTTCATCTTCCACCAGTACTCTTTTGCCGTTTTTCTTCTGCTGCTACTCAACCGCCATTCACTAAGGTTTGTCTTTAGAAACAGGAACCCTAGTTTTCAAATTGAGAAACCTAGGGTTTACAAAAAGTAGAGTTTTTGGTTAGTTAATAGGATCCAAAATCTACTAACTATGATGTAATATTGTGAATTAGGGTGAAATTATAGATTTTACAAAATTTAGGATCGAAAATTATTTTGGGTTAGAATTTGAATATTGGTTTGAATATTTGGATCTGTTTGAATTTAAGTTTTATGGATAGAGTTTAATGTGTGTTTTGTATTGAATTTGCAGATATGGTTAGAACCATAAGCGCTACATTTGGCGGAGAAGAAAACATCTTAGATAGCCTAGACAGATCATCCTCATTTGGAGAAGAAGAAAACATCTCAGATAACCCAGAGATATCCTCAGATAATTCCATAGGTGAACCATCTAATCAGGTAAAACTAGTACAACTGAGTAAAATTAGTATTGGATTGCATAATAGTAACTCCCGCATATTTGATGAAATTTGAATATCAGTACGACTTGGTAGTATTGGTACAACTACTAAGTAAATTGTTTTGGTTGTAGGGTTGTGAGGAGGAGGACCAGCAGCTAGAGCCACTTGCGAGTCATGGAAAATCTAGACAAGGTGTAAAATCTTGAATGTATTGGAAGTGCTAGAGAAGAACCTTGAAGAGATTGAGATGGAGGGGTTCAAGGATGATCAGAACCAGTTCATGCATCTTTTTCACATGCTCAGGGAGCGTAACCGGAAGTCTATGGGCATGTGGATGCTTGTTTTGCGGACTGCATGTCTTGAGAAGTGCAAGGCGTAGTGGTTTGTAGTAAATGGAGTTCCAGTCCGGTATTCAATGTGGGAGCATGGACTGATTTATGGGCTAGATTGTAGCGAATGCCCTCCAGATTATTTGGATATTGGGAGCTTAAAATTGGTTAATATATGGTTCAAACGAGATAAGAAGATCTACTTGAGTGATGTATAAGCAATGATGAAGTCGCTGCCAGCTTGTGAAGATCGGTTGAAGATGCGGTACTTTACTTTCTCGCCTCGATCATGAAAGCAAAGACTAAGATACAATCACTCATTGATGACTCATTTCTGCTGTGGATTGTTGATGATTTTGATGCCTGCAAGACCTTTCCGTGGGGAAAGTCTTGCAGGCATCGGGAAGGTACTCGTTTGAAGTGTGTTGAGAAGGGTTGAAGACCATGTTAGATAATTTGGATGGTAGAGTCAAAAGTACAGTGACATACAGAGGGTTCATCATCCCTATGGAGGTAAAAATATTCAAATATTTTGTCTAATATATTTTGATTTAATGTGTACTAATGTATTTAAAATATTCTAGTAGTTTTTGGCATTTGAGGCTATACCATCTCTCAGGATGAGATACCATATAGACGTTGCATCTAATAAGGATTGTCCAAGAATGTACCGGAGGAAGTTCAAATCAATGAGACTCTTGGTGAATC